>JAULUF010000025.1:25400000-25780000 GCA_031834385.1 Semotilus atromaculatus | reverse complement strand
ATTTCTGTTTATGTATTAAGAACAATGACTATAATACATATATAATGTCCCCTTTTTTATTGTTATAGTCAGAATCTACACATTTTTGTGTAAATAATTTTTATAATAAATAATTTCCTCAAGTAAATGCAATACACTTTCTCATATATATTAACTCGTTATTTCATCTGACTCCAAAAATGAAAAGGTTTTAATGATATCTGTGCATCATTAAATGTGAGCGAGTGTTTGACTATTCCTTGTAACCATTAGCTAAATGAACAATGTCAAAGTCAATTAGAATAATCAAATATAACAATTTATTATGTCGGGTAAAGTATCATGCCGATTTTATAATCAGTTCAAAGATAATCAATACAATACCATCGAATGCTCTAGGATAAGAGAAATGCAAACCCAACATTTTAAGAAATACATGAGGCTGAGTTTTTGAGACTCAACCTCACGGGCTCTCAGAATTACAGAAAGCCTCGATCCTCCTGCTGCAGACCATTAAATAGCCTTAATCTTTCACATGTAAAACCTGCTAATTTGCATTAAGAAGTTACACCTCTTGGGGTGGGGGAAAAAGACCATTTGCCTTTCTTTGTGTGTCAGTTATCTCTAAACTCTTATAAACCTTAGTACCTTGTGTTTTTTGGGAATGAGACTATTGTACCAGTCACACTGAGACCTTTAAAATGATACTAAACACATTCCTTCAGTGATCATCATTCACATTAAAACCATATATATACACTTGTGTGAGTTTTAGTTGTCTCTGAGAGAAAGAATGGTGTGGATAAGGTGAGACATTTGTCTCAAGGAAGAGGGGGGAGGTCAAATGTTAATTTCCAGCTTCAGCCACTTATTTCAGCCTTACAAGTTAAAGAACCTAAGATGTAAATACTTTTTAGCTGTCTGTAGTTGCTTTCCCCTGAACCTCAACGATTCTGTTCCAAAAATAACATTTCACAGCTGCCAAACCAGGAGCAAAGGAAGCTGAGTTTGCTCTCCAGTCTTTGCTATAATATACTGAACCCCACTGTGAGGAGGCTTGGACAGAACAAGACTGTGAAGATTTTCAGCCCGAATATGCATGTACATTGAAAAGAATTTTCAGAAGTAGTTTGCATTAAAGGTATAATATTGTTAAAAGTATTGCAAAAGTAATACAATAATGCAATAGAGTATAATACAACAAGAAAGGGGGTAAACAAACATCTGATTTGATGTAAAATCAAAAAGTCGCTTTTTGTGCCAGGTTGAACTGTTTTCTGTTGAATAATTGGATTAAAATTGACTTCCATCCCAAAATATGGCTTCCGTATTTTAGCAATGTTAAAAATAAAAATGCTTTGTTAACACTTTAAAATAAGGTTTAATTAGTTATTATTAGTTAACTACTTTAGTTAACATGAACAAATGAACAATACTTCTACAACATTTATTAATGTTCCTTAATGTTAATTCCAACATTAAGAAATATCTCCCAAAATATTAAATTGTGGTTCAAAGCTGAATTTTGGGTGTAAAAAAAATTGATATATAAGTGAATAGATGCCTATGTTTAAATAAGAAAGAGTGACGTAACTCCTCAAGACTGTAATAATATTCTCAGACCACCAGATGGCATTCTTTTGTTTAATAAAGTCCTTTCTCTGTTTGAGTGATTGTAAACCATCAGGCATACTGATCATTGCTGCAAATAATCTTGTAACATTAAATGATACACAGAAAAAAATATATATTTTTGTTCTTCTTCCCTTTTTTTACTCTTATAAAAGTAATGTTAATAATTGTATGGTGATTTATGAAGTGACTTAACTCAATGAGAATTATAACATTACACTTACCTATACTATAGGCTACTTGATGTTATCATACTTTTTTTAAGAGGCGTACAATCTAATAGTGAGGTTATGGTTAACAGATAATGAACATTTCAGGGCAGCAAGCTTTACTCTGCAAACCTGGAATCAAATGTCAGACTCCAAAGATTAATGACTGTTTGCACTTATTCCGTCAGACCACGCTCCATCAGCTGTGGCACACGGCACACACACACACACACACACACACACACACACACACACACATAAGTATACTTTCTTGGCTCTTTGTCCCATTTAGTCAAACATTAGAAGTAAACACTCATTATTTTCCTTTACCGGTGAATTCACTGAAGAACAAGCATTTGAGAGAAAACCCATCTTTCACCACTCTCCCTGCATTTTTAGTTAATGCCTATTTTCCGCAGTAGCAGCCCTTTTTGAACACTCCATTTCCTGTTATGCAGTAGAGATTGAACTTGTAACAAAAAAGATTGAGCCAAGCTGTAGGTGGGCATCTTGCCAGAGCATGCTGTCGCCTTTTCTCAGTTTCGCCACTTGAAGAACACAACTCTGGCCATCTAAAGTCCCCTAGAAATGACCATTGACGCTTCAAGCAGCATACAGGAGTAGGTATTGCAGCGACGCATTATACGTATATATTTCAAATATACATATTAAAGTCCAGATATGCTCCCCATGCATAATTTGTCAGTGTGACATGACTTTTAGACTGATTTATGAGCTCACATTTTGCTCCGTCACTTTTTCATCGTGCTGTAAATACCACATTACTAGACTGTAAGGCTCTTTAAATTACATGTCGAACAGCAGCATTGTTCTGCGTTTTGATTGGTTGATTCTACCAGAGGGGGCGGGACATACGAACTGGGATTCCGCCTCGACTCACAGAACAACCTATCATTCAAATCTTGCAACTGCGACCACGCGAGTCACCGAAGGCAACCTGCCTACTACTACTTTTGGGGGCACTGTGAAGTCTGACTTTCGTATGTGCAACTGTTTACTTTTTTTCTCAGGCTGATGAGGCACGGGACGCTTAAAAAGTGCCATGTGAATTCATGACGACTAGCGATGCATGCAGAAAGCACTGATACAATGTAAACGCATTCAAGAATAAATCCGCTGAGCACTCAGTAATATACACTCATTTAACCGGATCGTACAAGTCCTTCAGAAGGGTGAGTTGACGTTCCTACTTAATTATCAACATAAAGTCGTGTGTTTTGACTAGTCATTTTTGATGTGGGTCGTTCTGCAAGTGTTCTTGGCTTGCATGTACTGATCCCAGCAGCAGTAGTAACCTGTTTGCATACAGTGTAGGCTAGCCTAACTCTACAAACTTGCCAACATGTAAACACAACCTGCCAGCTGTAGAAGCCCGTTCTCTGAATGCAAATAGTTAATGTTTTAAACGAGGAGAGCCACACGATATTCTTATGATTGCTGCGTGTTGATAGTTTTCTGTAATCGACCCGAGTATAAGCTATGCATTTTTGTCTTGTTTTGGTGTTATTATATAACTGTTTTCTGAAACCGTTGAGACATGCTGCTGCATTGTTCGGTCATATAATGTACAGTACTTGATGTATTATTCCTGCTAGATTTGTATTATCTAAATATTAAATAGTTTTCTCTATTATATTTGGTTACCAGTGGCTCTGGCTATCAGAGGTTTTTTTCTCTAATAAATAAAGGGCTAAAAATAGAAATGAATAGTGCAAGCTGCTGATGCAGTCTGTTGCAACTTCCAAAGCTAAAATATTTTTTATGGAATGATTACTGCGATAATAATACAGTCAATTATGACGCCTTAAGTAAGGCTTGAACACACAAAGAAGGTCAAAGGAAAGGTGGGGTATTAAAAGTGTGTATCTTTACATGCAAGTATGTGCAATTTAGCAGTGTTTTCAAACAACTTTTCAGTTACAGTGCATCAGAAATGCACAACTTAAAGTGCAGTCACATTTGGGGGAAAAAATAATGTCCATTGCCAGTATTGTAGCAATTCATGAAGCACAGCTCACACAGAAGTCACTTTTAAACCAAGCATTTTTCCGTTCATCAATGTGGCAAATTCCAGGGATCAGCTTGAACATCTGTGAAAATCTGAGGTGGGAATTTTTTCATCCTTGTATGTAACACCAGATTGCATGAATTCAAAGGAAAATTTGGCTTGGTCAAAACACACCTCTATAATTTGTGGCTATAAAATTACTGAAAGTTGTGATAAAACAAAAGTGAAGACCGATAATTTCTTATGACGGGACATTAATTCACTGATTGTTGATTGTACTTTGAGATGTGAGCAGGGTTTAAGCTGACTAAATCAGTGGTTTCCAACCCTGGTTCTGGAGTACCCCAATAAATTCACATTTTGGATGTCTCTCTAATCTGACACAACCATTTGGGGTGCTTCTTAATTTGAAGGCTGCATCCTAGTAAGGCTGCATAATATCTTGTCATCAAACTCCACTCTCACTAGGATGCAGACTTCTAATTGAGAAGTACCCTTCAGATTTTGAAGTATCTCATCTACTTACGAGCTGATGAGTTGAATCAGGTTTGTTTGGTTAGGGAGACATACAAAATGTGCAGAGTTTGGGGTACCCCAGGACCAGGGTTGGGAACCACTGGACTAAATAGGCTTGTTTGAGATGGCCTCGTCTGGAATTCAGACGAGAGTAGGCGGGTATATTGAGGGGAGGAGTGAAATAAGTGCAGACAAGTTGGACACTTCTCTATGTTACGAGATCAAGGCGGATATTTCGTGATTCACGCTCATGCACTCGGTTGCTAATACATTTTATGTAATTTAAGTTCTATTGTTTTTATATGAAAATATATGTGATGGACAAGACACCCATAATATGTTACACTTTATTTTTAAGGTCTCAGTGTTACAGTGTAATTATATATTTAAGTATTGAGTAATAATAATTAACTATATGTACTTACTATAGGTTTAGTTTTAGGATTAGAGTTTGGTTTAGGGTTAATTGCATGTAATTATGTATAATTTGTAGTTATTACTACAGTAAACTATGTAACGTGTAAAATAAAGTGTTACCGTTCTTGTTATTTAATTCCATCCGAAAGATGTGGATGGAGACATCCATTTTTACTTCAATACAGACATGTATTTTTAGATTTATTTTAGAATATACGCATAAAAACATGATATCAGAGTTTTAAAATCAAACATTTTAGAAAAGGAACAATGCACCGTGGTTGTTTAAAGGAGCTGTGTGTAAGAAATGTATTTCAATGAATCATAAATTTTCCCTGATATGTCAGTAGACATTAAGAAATCATGTTCATTTCAAATACTTATATCACTGACAACAGTAGTCCGGCCAGGATATTGTCATTTAAAAAGTGAAGTTGCAGCCCTCAACTGATGTTGATGTTGTCATGTTGTGTTTTGCTCTGATGCTCCACCCTCCACCGATCCACCAATCACGGAGTCAGTAGTGTTGCTGCATTCGGGTTGCCAGCTCTGCTCTAGTTACCACAGCTGCAGCTAATAAGGTGTCGTAATCGGATCCTGCAGCCTATCTGGCAACCTCTCAGTAATTTGAAAGTGATTGCAGTACCAGTTTTGGCCACAATCTTACATATGGCTCCTTTAAACAAATGATCGTAAAGCTGTGTCGTTAGCAAGTCGTTTCCCATCGATCTTTTGATCAGTGCAGTTCGTGGAGAGAACTGTTCCGACTGCACAATCCTGCACTACTGCAAGCATGACATCAGAGCATGTCAGACCATCTAACCAGTATTCATCTCGCCGTGGTGACCGGTGATTGGTTCTGCGCAGATTTTGCTTATCTCAAACGAGCCCCGTGATTGGAGAAGTCCTGCATAGTTCACCAGAGAGAAGTCTGCCGTTTCACCAGAAGGTTATGATATTTTGATTAAAGATTATAAGGTCAAAAATAAAATAAAACATATACTTGAATGATTCTTTCACAATAAGATCAATACAGTTATGGAAGATGTACTGGTTTGTGTGTCCTGTCGGTCTGGAATCAAGTGGTTAAGGCAAGAGTTTGGCAATTGCGGATTAGAGACGCATCTAATTTAGTTGATAATCCAGATTAGGATGTGTGCTTGATGTGTGCTTTATTGGGTCAGAGAGCTGAGAGTTCTTACTCATCACCTCATTAGAGGTCATTTTTGACAAAATGATATGCTTTCCAGCACCTGTTATGGTTTAAAAATATTTTTTGTTTGATTTTAATGAGAGAGTTCACCGAAAATTACCGTTACAAATGCACATGACTTTTTCTGTAGAACACAAAAATTTCATTTTGACATTTTCCTATAAAATAGCAGTGGATAGTGAATTGTTTTTCAAATTTAAACTGGATGCAAAAGCATTTTTCTCCATTGACTTCCACTCAGAAGATAATTTGGTTGTAGAATACTGTTGTCAGTCATAAATAACCAAACTCTGTGTTTTCAGAGCAGGATTAAGCAAGCAGAAGAGAGGTTACAACTGTATTTAGCTGCAGTGTGTAGCTTGCATGGATAAAGGCAGTATCCTGTCTAACAGAGCCTATTCATGGAGATAACGTTTGCCAGTTAGGAGCAAGTAGAGCTTATAGTTTCATTAAGTACTCTTCTTGACTGTAATTCCACTGTCTGTTTTGTATTCCTTTAACGTGTGCTTAGGCCAAGCCTGAATAAGCTTCCCATGGAAGACTTAAATCCATAACATGGTCAAAGAACATTTTCTGCCAGTCTTTAATGTTTTAATGTGCTATAAATTATGAGTCCAGTGCTACTGAATTGCTCAAATGCATTTGCATTGAATTCTGTGTAAATGAACTGCCAGTGCCTGGGGCAGTGACCTGCTTTTCATTATAATGTGCAGGAAGCATATTCACTGTATTGAACTCTGAAGCGTCAGGCACACTGACGAGTGACGACCTGGGGATTTTGAAGGCCAAACCTCTAGAGAGATGTCAAAATTCCCCTTAAGAACTTTATAACCTGTGGCCTGCATCTTTTTGTATTGCTGTGTTATATATGTTGTCAACATAGTTTGATCAGCACCAGATTTATTTGTTTTCCTGCAGTTCCCTTTTACAATAGTAAAGGTTAGTCCAGGTGTTTTTTATGTGTATTTTGTGTTAATTTTCAAGAACAGTGTTTCTGATTGGCTATAAAAACATTAGAACTAGACATTTTGTGATTGTCCTAAAACACCCTTCATTGCACAAGTTATTTTATAACTCCACAAGTTCTTTTGGGAAGAAACTTTTTTGGGAATTTGCATTTTTGCTTTTCTGATACAGCAAACTTCCTCAGTAGCTCACCTGACAGAATTTCCAACCCAATCTCACGGCAATTTGTACATATTTTACGAGGTGGCTAATTCGTACGAATACCTACCCATCACAGCAGTCTAGACAAATCCTACGAAGGAGTTCATACGAATTCGTCCAAATTAGCCACCTAGTAAAATACTTACAAATTGCTGCGAGATCACGGTGAAATTTCACTTGCGCTGTGGAATACTTGCGTCAAGTCCTGTGAAACAAGTCATGATAAAAGAGAAAAAAGACATGTAAAAGCAAGCTAAAATTGCATGGTTATTTCTGTAAATGTTTTTTTTTATCTCACATTTGCTTTTGTTAACAGTATCGGTTAGGTTTAGTAGGTGATACATTATTTTCAAACATAAGCAAGCATCAACCTTTTAGCGCCACTCACCAGACACCGAACCGGTGCGATACATCCAACATCCAATATAATTAAACATGCACAGATTCACATTAATCTGTTACAGATAAAATTGAACGCTCATTTAGCACCACTTATTGGACATTTGCAAAACATTGCAAAGAAGCAATGTAATACAATTTTTAAGAAAATATTGACACAGGCACGTTTTTTCCCCCCAATGATCCTGGTTTGAGAAATTTGGTTGATTCTCTCATCTTCAAAATTAGACTGCTGTGCTGATACAAGTTGCTCTAATACCGGTGTTCATTCATAAGCATATTTCAGCAATTATCTTTGATGAAGTCAAGAAAGATCCAGTCATTTAGACTTTTAGACATTTGAAAGAATATGCATTTGCTGACACATACAAGTAGCACTTGAGACCTGCTTTTACTTGGTGTTCGGTTATGCCATTATAATAAAGTGCTGATATTGAGTCAGTGTTCTCGAGTATTTACTCTCAAATGATCACCAGTAGTAACAGTAGCAGCGAAGGCCCCAGCCGATTGGGCTTGTAGAGATCGGGTGTCTCTGGAACAGCAGCAATGCCAGAGTTAGCCGGCTGTCTCTCTAACACACACGCACACACTTTCAGAGAGAGGCCGCTCTCCTACAGCCAGTTGTACTGCAGCATTAATATTTCATACACCCACCTTTAAAGAAGGAGGAGGGCTGAGAGAACGAGCCGGAGAGGGGCCTTGGAAAAGCATAGCTCAGAGGGCATTCTCCATGGCTCAATAAGGCATGCTAAGCGTCTGCACACACCATGACAGTGCATGAAAGCTTCACATGCTTTCCAATACTAAGTTTCATTCTCCACTTTATATATGCTCTATATATGCCTTTGTGGATTTAATGTTGAGCATAGCTGTATGTCCATCTAGCCTGACATGGACATTTTGAATGTTTCTGTGAATTTTCTGTGTCAAAATGGTTTTTGGAGGTAATACTGGGTTGTTAGTTGATAGTGTTCATAATTGCATAATTATTTTTCATAGGTATTATTGATCTAAGCATATTGACACCAAATTTGACACTTCTACCTTATTTATATTGGGCTATTTAAAATAATCTGACTATAGCCATGAGCATTCATCCAACCTACAAACTTAATCTATAACTGCTTTATCATAAAAATACAGAAGTCTTCCTCATTCCCCTGACTGATTATTTAATATGAATTTAGACACAGTTACCACAGATGTTACTACAGTAATTGGCATAATTCTTACTCTTTCGTCATTGTAGTTCAGAATGTTCAGCTGAAACGTTTGATTTATTCCACAGTGTTTTAAAGTATAAAATTATCGGTAGAGTTCAAATGGGTCACTCAGGTCTGTTTAATGTACAGCGGTTCAAGAAAACGTTTTCTTAACAAGTAAGCTTTGCATTATCCAGTCATACACACTGTGGTTGAGTTAGGTAACGCATTTAGTGATTCCCACACAAAAACACAGTTTATTTCAGATAATTATTCCAAAAAATGCTGGAAAACCCCTGAGAAAGAATCTCAGTCTCTCTTGCTCTCTGTTTCTCTGTCTGTATATCCGGCATATTTTCAATGCAGCCTTTCTTCCTTTTTCTAGCATGAGAAACATTTGTCATAAGAAAAAATGTCAACTGCTCTTGTGTAAAATATTATGTTTTTTTTATAAGATGTTTGAATGTTGGGGGTGGAATAATGGCATATCCATGATCAGTTTTGACTGAATACATTGTATGTAAACACCTCTTTAATTTGGATAGGGAGGAGTTAGTGTGTGAATGGTTTAATATGTTTTTGCATTTGTCAGTGGTTTAAAAAATAAATGCTTGGAATCAACATATAAGGCCAGCAGCCATTTCACCCTGTAGCCCAAGACCGGTTGCCCACTGAAGCTATGCAGGTTTGAGCCTGATTAGTACGTGGATAAGAAACCTCCTGAGAGAACTCGGTAGCTGCTGGAAGAGGTGTTAGTGAGACCCGCAGGGGGCGCTCACCTTGTGGTCTTGTGTGGGTTCTAACACCCGGCCCCATATAGTGATGGGAACACTATACTGTCAAAAAGCACTGTCCTTTGGATGAGATGTTAAACCGAGGTCGTGACTCCCAGTAATCCCAGTATGTCCTTCGAAAAAAGAATAGGGGTGTAACACCGGTATCCTGGCCAAATTTGCCCTTTGGCCTCTGTCCATCATCATGGCATCCTAATCATCCCCATATACTGATGGCTTCATCACTCTTGTCTCCTCTCCACCAGTAAGCTGGTGTGCGGTGGGCGTACTGGCGCAATATGGCTGCCGTCGCATCATCCAGGTGGATGCTGCACATTGGTTGTTTTTAAGTAGATTCCCCCTTCCATGTAAACCACTTTGAGTGCAGAGAAAAGTTACAAATGTAACAAATTATAAGGTCATTTATAATGTCTCAGATAGTTGTTCTGTCAACACTTTTCTTTTAAATATATATCTGTAATCAGTAATATTTGATAATTTAATAATATTGTGGTGTAGTACGGTTTCAGGCATGTTTTTTTTCTCCCTGAGGTTTGCTTTGATGTGTGTGTGTGTGTGTGTGTGTGTGTGTGTGCGCGCATGCGTGTGTGTGTGTGTGTGTGTGTGTGTGTGTGTGTGTGTGTGTGTGTGTGTGTGTGTGTGTGTGTGTGTGTTGCAGAAGGCAGGGGAATTCTGATGACTAAGCACTGAAGCACACATCTTCTGCTGGACATGCAAGATCTCTGACCTGCAGTGAACATGTCTTACAGGGAGAGTTCACCCTGAAATGAACATTCTCTCATCATTTACTCACCCTCATGTCATTCTTTATTCCTTTTGAACACAAAAATTAGAAATTTGCTGGTTGTGATATCTATACAATTCTAATGAATTGCGGATGCTGTTTTAAAGGTTTAAAAGGATGTAAAAGCACCATAAAGGTGTCATTAAAGTGGTTTATACGATTTGTGTGCCATATTCCAGATCTTCGAAGTAACAGTACCTTTGGCTGAAAAAATATATTTTAAGAGACATATTATTGCAATTTGTGAACAATTTTTTTTTTTTTTTTTGGGATCAATAGAATTGTTGAAAAAAAATATTTTTTGCTAATTTTCCACATGAATGTGCCAAGGAGAGTTCGATTTTCATTGAATAATAACTCAAAGGTTGTACATGACCATTAAAAAAAAAATTAAGAATTTGAACCTTTTATTCAGAAATGATGCATTATATTGATCAAATGTGAAATATTTCTTTTTCAAATTAATGCTGTTTAAAAAAAAAAAAATTAACTTCTGTTCATCAAATAATCCTGAAAAATGTATCATGGTTACGCTGTTTTCACCATTGATAATAATAATTGATAAAATATTTCTTGGGTGCACCAAATCAGCATATTAGAATGATTTCTGAAGGATCATGTGACACTGAAGACTTGGAGTAATGATACTGAGAATTCAGCTTTGCCAACAGGATTATATTGCATTTTAAAATATATTAAAAAAGAAAACCATTATTTTAAATTGTAGTATTTCACTATTATTTGTTTTGGGGTTTTATGCTATATTTTTCATAAAATAAATGCAGTCTTGGTGAGCAAAAACAATTCTTTAAAAACATTTAAAAAAAATTTACAGTCCCCAAACTTTTGCACTGCAGTCTATACAAAAGACTATATTGTATATATATATATATATATATATATATATATATATATATATATATATATATATATATATTTTTTTTTTTTTTTTTTTTTTTGCTTGAAAATGTCAGTACCTTAAATTGCAATCAAAATAACAGGCAATACATTCTTCTTGTATGTGTGGATGATGACAGAATTTTCATTTAAACACATATTACGATTGAAGGTGGCAGTATCCTCCAGAATGGATTAAGTTCAAAATTTGTCTTGCCATAGATTACTACTTTTGAAACCATTCTTCCTGTAATGTGTTTATTGATCTATTAGCATTCTTTCATTTCCTTATGCAAAGAAACAAGTAGGCATTCAACTCCTGCATGCTGCCTGATCTCTTTGTAAGTCAGAGCGTTGTTGTAGCTTTTCATTCAAATGGTCTCTTCCCTATAGTCTCATTGTGCTGTGAATTGTTGATATTATTGAATAATAGATGAGGAGAATCCGGGGGTGTGTCTGTCTCGGGGATCTTATCAGACAGGCAGAAGGACACTGAGTACAGTAAGAGAGATCAAAACCCTACCTCAACACAAAGCACAGCTTATTATTTTCTGCCACCAATACCAGATATGTCTTGATGTGCAGGTTTAGTTACGATTTATACCATGTTTACATAAGGTGTCATTACTTTTCACACTTGGTACCTTATCAGAATACTTAAATAATCAAACTCTTGTCATTCCACAGTCACTCTGGTGCCTGTGGTCGTGATTGTGTTTACACCAACGGGATAATTATCAGCTGATTAACTGCTGTGGGCTCATTGCGCTGTGTGCACCATGTGTTAACATCTGAGCCCCATGTTGTAGTCAAAGACGCAGAACCGGCGCTGGTTCGGTGCCCTGTGTCATAAATGTATGCCAGGCCCGCACAACAGAGGCTTTAGTGAGGCTCTGAGCTGCTGGAATAAAGGGCGCATTCTCACATGCCTTACCCTCTCGTCCAACCTCCTCATTATGTCTGTGGAGTGGAGCAAAGTCGACTCTTATTATAAAACTGTCTATTATCACACCGCATTGAGCCAACTTCTCTGCTCCCACCGCCAAATGCTGTAAAATAACTATCTTGTACAAAAAGGCCTCTCAGTACAGTAAGTTAACACAGAAACAATGAAACTGATGTGCTGAAGCAAGTTCACACTTGTAAGCAGTGGTCTTTCAAAACTTCTTGATGGAATTATGGCCTGTTTTCTTAATTTAATTACGATTTTTGAAAAGCACTGATACTGGAACTCTGAGTAAGAAAAGAGTCAAAATTGATAGATCTTTAATAGGTAGCCCTCCAAGTATTTGATCTCCATTTTCTATGATTATTTTTGTCAATGTAAGACACATTGAAATAAAAATAAAAATATAATTTTAATTAAAAATGTCATTTAATTCAACCTTAATGTAGAATTATGTAAATGAAGTTCATCAAAATGTTTCATTGTCACACCCACATAAAAACGTTTATTTTATTTTATTAAAATGTAATGTGCAATGCCTTTGCTATGTAAGCATCATAACAACCGTTGCATTTTTCATATATTATAGATCAGGCTTATCATGCAACACTCAGTTTTATACAGTATGTAGGGGTGCCTGATCCAGCAGGAGTCCCTTGGCCCGAAAAGGTTGATAGAAGATTACTGATGAAGGTTATGGAGAGAAACTTTAGAGAAACTTTTTTATTATTATCATGTGTTCAGTGTTGAGGTGTGGAGCATCTAGCTCTAATAGCACAGCAGCTGTTTCAGAGAGAGAGGCAGGCCAGGCAGACGCCTTCACCGCTTCATCAAACAGATGCTCGATATCTAATCCGACTCGTTCACGTAGCGTGTCAGGGTCAAAATCATGGCTGAGTGTGAGAAAAGGCTGTGGGCACTGTGTGCCATATGAGATTCCCGCCCTTCTGATTGGGTGGGTTGTCAGCATTGTGACCTGGTGTTTGACAGGTATTGTCAGCTGGCTACAAGGAAACTGAGTACCTTAAAGCTCTGATAGGAGACACATATTGTATTTCTGTTTAATCCTCATCATGGTAGCCAACATAAATAAAGTTTGGAAGTAAGAGATAGACTGCTACTTACTGTCCTGCCTGAGTACAACATACAGACAGAGACACCACCAACCTCCTTCTGACAGTCAAAAGTCAAAGGTCATGGTCTGGTCATTCTAAATTAATTCTAATCTGGGATTCTGAAAATAATCCAAACATTTTAAAGCATTTTCGCTATAGATTATGGGAGTATAAAATGCATTGTCTATGATAATATCGTAATCATTTAAGATATGGGGGCAAAAATTGTTTTGTTTTTTTATATGTGTGTCATGATGTAACAATATCACACAAGTAAGAGTGCTTTTTTATTTACCTGAATAGCATGGTTGAAAATGTGATATTGACAACAGTGCAATAAATAAATTAATATGAATTGACTTACATTTTAGACACAATATTGTCATCTGTTTCACCAACAAAAATGGTGTCTCCGAGCAATATAGCAATGTTTCTTTACTGAATGAATCCACGTTTTTGAACAGATCGGGTAAGTCAATGATTCAATGACTCATTCTCAAAGATAGCCACTTGCTTTGTTCCTGAATGAATCTGAGAAACTTACTGGTGGTTTTAGTTTAATGTTTAAAGTAATCATTTATAATAAGTAATAATCATTTAATATTTCAATATCGAGATATATTTTTTTGTCAATATCACACACCCCTACTATGGATGCACAATATAATAGTGTCTTATCAGTTATCAGACATTTATTAAACTAATATTGGCCGATTTTGGACCACTTTTTTGTGTCTCGGCCTCCCTGTGCAAGAAACCTTAAAAATGCCTTCAATGTGTCATGCCGATGTTAGATTTACCATGTCAGTTAAAGTAATGCTCTTTATGTTTACATTTAGCCTGGGCCTACACTTTTGCTGAATATATGGGATTTTGGCAGCCATTGTCGAGACATAGTCCATAAAATTGCATATTTTCTTTTAGCCTCATGTATTCAGTCTGTCTTTCCTAAACTTATATTGACAGATTAGACCTGTGACAATGTGTTTACCTTATTAAGTTATTCAGCAAGCGACAAAAAAAAGTTTGAATGGAGATTCACTTTGATTTGTTTAGTTAATGGTTTGCTTGAGCAGAACATGAGTTGTCTGCTGTTCCTACTGTTCTGGCTAGACTACTAATCACTGTTAGTGCAGAATATATATATATATTGCCAAGTGAATGTGGACAAAGGACTTGGTGTTTGTGTGTGAGGATGGTGGGAGGGGTGAGAGTATGAGGACAGAAGGGGTGTGTGTGTGTGTGTGTGTGTGTGTAGGGGCAGAGCGAACGGTTTGCAATGTGGCAGTGGTGCTGGAGAGGATGGGAGGAGATGGAAAGGGTTGGAGGGGAGGGATGTGCTTTTGTTTTGTTCTCTGTTGCTGAGCAATGGGGACTAAAGCATTGGGAACAGCTGTGATGGCCAAAGCTTTTCTCTTTCACTCTGCCGGAGAAGCCCTGAGGCACATACTCAGATATAGCAGCCTAGTGTGTGTGTGTGTGTGTGTGTGTGTGTGTCAGAGAGGAAATAAGAGAGAGAAAAGGAGGCTGATATTAACCAGAGGAGGCATTAGTGCTCTTATGAAGGTCAGGTAATCACTGTTTAAGTGAGTGCAATTAGTACAAAGATAAAGTGACTGCTGAAGCAAATTAGTTCAGATGGCTTTGTTTTGAAGAGGATGCTGGGAAATGTAGTCACACAGAAATGGAACGAGACATAGAGAGTTAAAGGCACATATACTGTATACACTACCATTCAAAAGTTTGCTGTCTCTACACATAAAAAAAAAAAAGAAATTAGGAATGATGCATTAAATTGAGCAAAGACATTTATAGTGTTACAAAATATTTTTCTTTTAAATAAATGCTCTTCTTTTGAACTTTCTATCAAATAATCCTGAAAAATATCACAGTTTTCACAAAGACATTATGCAGCAGAACTGTTCAACATTGATAATAAGAAGAAATGTTTCTTAAGCACCAAATCAGCATATTAGAATGATTTCTGAAGAATCATGTCACTAAAGACTGCATGGCTGTTGAAACCCATCATTTAATAATGCAATTATACAGACTAATAACGGTTGTAAGATTATTTATTTCACTCCATTTTTGAGCTACACATTTCATTACTGATTGTTAAAGAGAACCTCTCATATCATCTTTGCAAAGAGGATGTTGAAATATTTAGCAGTTAAAAATCTAAACTTGAAGTTTGTGTGTTTCCGTAGATTTTTGTGCAGTGGTTAATATGCCGTCAGACCTGCTTCACAGAATGTTTTTCTATAGTCACGTGACTTGAACATGCTGATCTTTTTTATACACCTCTTGTCAGATGCGTGTGCTGCTTAATCCATTTGAGACCTGTTTTCCTCAGCGCATAACCTATGTCTTACGGTTATATAATCCTCTGTAAATGTTAGAAAGTCCAGTATTTACATTTTGCATAAAGGTTCATCCACAGCAAGCAAATCTCCATTAAACTTCACTGACTTTACTGACTGAAGAGCGCCAGCATGCATGCGCGTCTAACAGATTGGAGCACGATAGAATGAAAGCTCAATAATTCTAAATAAGTTTACATTTTTCTCAAATATTTTGCATTCAAATCTCCTTCCCTATTTACAACAGCAATATAAACTGCAGTACAAAGAATATGTTCCAACCAGTTGCAGTGGTATTGGCAGATTTTTTTATTTATTGAAAGACTTCTTTTTTTTTAGTAAATCACTGTTTAATAAAAAAAGAAAATAAATTAAATGTTTTCCCTCTGCTGTAGAAAGCATACCGAACCGAACGTACCCTTAAGGTACTACAATAAACCTTTAAGTTGTATAAAGTTGTCCCTTTAAGGGTTCAGCCTCTGTAAAAAGTTGTTGTTCCCCTAAAGGTATACAATTTTGCACATTTATTCTGAGAATTGTCTGTGCACCAACACAGAAGTTACAAGTAAAGCACAATGTTCAGCACAATGTTCTTAGTGACCTTAATGTTGTGTTTGTGTTGTAGTGAGACTGGACCTTAGTTATTAGAGCAGCAAACTCTCTCCATAGGGGTCTTCCTCCCTCCATTGTAAACAGTCTCCTCACTGCAAAAATCACTCCACTGTGCTCCTCAAATAACCACATTTGACCAGGCTGAACAACGTATAATGGCCTGGCTCAGGGGAGTCTGGACTACAAATATGGAATTATTGTGTCATTTTTCTCTTTTACAAGACATAAATTGGGTCATGAAACTCTGAATTTGGCTAATATTAATACTGGTATGAAAACATCACACTGTGATCAGTGATTATTGGTGTAGCTCTTATCCCAAGTGACGTATATCAGCTGTGGCTTTGGTCCAGGCTGGGTCGTCCAATCATTTCATTACCCACAATCCTAAGCACTCTGGTGCCTTTCATTTCTCTGTGTTTGATGTTCTTAGTGACATCTGTGGCTTCATTCTCTTCAACAGGCCATTTCAGAGAGAGCAGGCATGGCAACAAATGCTGTAGTGTTTTCAGCAAGTAAACAGAAACTAAAATAACTGAAGCAGTCAACCACAAAATACCAAAATTAAATGGGGGGGGGAAAAGAAGAACATGGAAATGGGGATTTGAGACATTCTTTAGGAGTCCACACTTTTAAAAACACTAGAGACATGTTGAATACGGAGGTGCTGGCATGCAGAAGCCCTAAATACCAAAATGATTGCTTTTTGCTAGGAGTTGTTTTTCATCAAGACATTTGATCTTTTTCATTTGAAACCTGCTGTTTTTTCTCCTCATTTGAAGCCATGCAGCAGAAAACTATAGCCATGTTGGTGAAAACAATGTTCTTTTATGACTCAGGCCATCTTCAGCTATGACTAATAATAATACATTCATGCTTTTTTAATCAGTGGTGCTGTTCGTTGTCAACATACCCCATCAAACAACTGCTTGATGTGAGGAAGACAGATATGAGATATGTTTAGAGAAAAACGGTTTCACTTTTTGTTGACGGTGCAATGTCCAGCACTGGAATGTTTATTGAATTAGTCAGCCTGAGAAGAAAAAGGGCAAGTCATGATGGGGGAATGTTTGCCATCAAGTGTGGCCTGACCACTGTACAAACTTACCTGTTTTCTGCAATTACTGTCTCTCCCAACATGGGTTTGGTACTGTTACATTAGTCGTGAGTCTATGAATAGCACACTAGGAATGTAATAATTCATTGAGCATTAAGTGCACAGACACACACCAGAAAGACTTGCTCAGTTTTTCGTGCTCGCCCATGTAATTATGCTTTTATTGAGACGGTATTTACAGACATAATGGCAGATTACTTACATGCACATGTGATAAACGTTTTGATGGCGCCAGTGGACATACAAACGCTGAAATGACAAATAAGAGTGTCCACAACAACAACAACAAAACACTGAAAATCTAGTTTAAAACACAATCAAGTTTTTTGTAATGTTTTATGTGGTGTAGCCATCAAGCAAAAAGTATTTTCCTTACCTTATATACATGTGAATATACACATCTTAATTATTATTTTCAATAATGTTTTAAAATATATATTTTTTCAAAGTAAAACATTGATCAAATATCATGAATTATTCATTAATAAATATCAGCATATGTATGTTTTGGGTGATTGCACCCATTGTGTATGACATTGTGTCCCTTTTTTGACTTCATATTCCTGTTATTATTTTACTGTATATGAATTATCTTTTTATCCTCCCATAGAGAATTTCCTTTTAGTCGTGGCACCAGCCTTTAATGAAAAATCTTCCTTTTCCTGCAGGATTTTATTGAGGATACTTTGTGCCAAAACTTTATGCCATTAATGTAAGACCTTTCCGCTCGTTCTGGGTCTTTGTGTCCACTCAAAAATTTGGCTCCCAATAAACACATCTTGAGCGTTTTGAAGTTCTCCAGCGCCAGCCAGGAGAATCACAGAATGAAAAAGAAAAACAGCATGATGTATGATGTCCTGTCATATATGGAGTCCACTTCCAAAACCACAACCATCACTGCATTGGTTTTGCTCCAGCCGGGGTGTGTAAGTGTATTTATGTGAGCGTATGTTCATGTGAGACGTGCAAACCTACTAATGTCTGGAGGAGGATAGGAAAACCCTGTGTTATATCAATATTGTTCTACATAATCACCATGGAAATGGGATAAAACACAAGCATGTGTACACAAAGTTCAGCATTCGTTCAATTTTTTTTTTTCGTAAAGCAGCATGCCTCATAGCGCAGTCTGTTTTTCTTTGCCTTAATACACAGCACCTTAGGGAGAGCAATGATGGATGACTCAAAATAACCCTTTTTCATTTATCTTCTGTTCCCTTGCTATTGAGATGATGATTGTTATCAAGCTATCACATTTTCTGCTTATTTCAAAATAACTGTTATCAGCAAATTGCTAGTAGGCTTACTTGTAAATTCCCCCTCTTACTCGTGTTAAGATGATCCTATAATTAAAAATCAGTTTTTCTTTGTGCTTCCGCTCTTTATCTTGTCCTCTTTTTACCTGCCCACTATCTGCAAGCCAAGAGTGTTACACACACACACACACACACACACACACACACACACACACACTCTCATATATCTCCGTTTTCTCTCCTGATTTCTCTTTCTGAAATGTTGCATGACTCAAGATTTGCAGCATTGCTTCGCACATGTATGCAGTGGAAGAGGTGAGTCGTGAGGGTGTGAGTGAGTCTGATGTGGAGGCGGCACTGTTGGGAAATGCTATAATGTTAGCCATAGGGAAAGTGGGCAGCTGGATTCGCATGGGGGAGAATCATGTCATGCTCGCCCGACAGCCTGGCACGCGGTGCATCTCAAACATGGGCAGAGCGTGGCAAATAATAAATAAATGAGGAACAAAAAGGAATCAGATTTCAGACTGGCTTTAACTTCTCAACTTTCTTGGCCACAATGGCTGGGCAATATAGTCAAGAAAATCTCCAAGAAAAGTGTTTTTTTCCCCTTTTTGCATTCAGAGGATACATCATTTCAACCAAACAGCCATTGGTGCAAAAAAAAAAAGGTAATCTTTAAATATGTAAAACAATAAAATCTTTCAAAGTTTGTTTTACACTAAATGAAACAAGGTGTTAAATGCATCAATATACCAGCAATGTGCTTGCTTACATTTAAGAAATATATATTTTAATATATGAGCAGTCACAGAAAATTGTGTGATGATGAATCATTTAATTTTATTTATGTTATTTATTTATTTATTTATTTTTTAAGAGGGACAATGCACATTAATTTACATGAGGACTTAAATCCATCATGTAAATGTGCCAGATTTAGTCATACAGGCTAATTTTCATCTGTAGTAGCCTACCTGGCAGGTTGATGGAGGAATTTAATCAGTTTTAACAATTAGACTATTGGAACAGATTTTTTCTTCTTCTATTTTACATAGAGAAATGAATAGTACTTTTTTTCAATCCAACAACTTTTCAACATGCTCATACTCCTGAATAACGAGACAAGGAATGATATGCAAAACTTGCATGTAATTGCACAGAAAATTAATGGCAAAATAAAAACTGCATTGAATAACTTTTATATCACCAACAAATAAATTGTGAATATATATATTGATATTACAGATTTACCATTGTTTGGGTTTAGTTAGATTTTTTATACTATAGATAAATTAATACTTTTATTCATCAAGGATGCATTAAATTTATCAAAAGTGATTGTAAAGACACGTCACAAATAATTTCAAATAAATGCTGTTCACCAAAGAATCCTGGAAAAAAAGTATCACAGTTTTCACAAAAATAAAAGCATCCTGTCACGATTCAATGACTTTTATTTTGATGTTCTTTTGTCTTGATGTTTCTGGTTTCAGTTCCTGTGATTTAGTTCCTGTTTCCATAGTTTTGTTTGTTACCATGTCAACTAATCACCTACACCTGTCCTTCATTTAGCTCCTTGTCATCTTGTGTTTTTAAACCCTCTGTCTTCGTCTGTTCTTTGTGTTAATGTTTCGTGCTGTATGCATTTCTGTTTGGTTCCTAGTGTCCCTATTGTTGTGGATTATCAACTTGAGCCAGCGTGTGACAAAACCGTTTCAACAATAATAAGAAATGTCTTGAGCACCAAAACAGCATATTAAAATGATTTCTGAAGGGTAATGTGACACTGAAGACTGGAGTAGTGGCTGCTCAAAATTCAGCTTTGCCATTACAGGAATAATAAAATAAAAAAATTAAATAGAATTATATTTTATATTCACTTATATTAAAGGTTGTATCAGTCATTTCAGGCCCAAAAAAAGGCTGAAACATAAATTATCACATTCATCTTATCTTTCCTAACGGTCCGCTAGCTGCCCGCCCCATAAGCATGCCGTCCAAAAACAGCGTCTCTGTATGCAGCCTAGGGTCTGAGATCTGCACACAAAAACAGATGGGTACACCACCACTCAAAACCAAAATAAACAGGGTTTCAACCAATCACCGACAGGGGCGGGTGTTGTGAGGTTTTGAGCTCGTGCACGGCTGGACGAGAAGTCGGAGATTATTTGGGCCTGAAATGACTGATACAACCTTTAAAGGGTCATGACATGGTTTTTTTGTTTTGTTTTATTATGTTCCCTTAGGTGCAATAATAGTATTACTATAGTTTTTTGTACAAAAAAACTTTAAAAATGTAGTGATTAATGACCTTTTCCCACCCTGTTTCTCACCTCTGATTCAAACAGTCTGTTTTGAAGGTGTTTCCCCTTTAAGAGTTCAGTGTTAACACCCACTGTTATGATTGGCTAACGTCAGTGCTGCTTATGCATAAATTATTAACGTTAATCATTTTGTATCACGTAGACTACACAATGTTCCACCACATGAAACTTCGGTCTTCCAATCTTTTATCATCGTGTCAATTCTCAATTGATTTTGATTCATATGCCCGAGGGAGGGAGAGAGAGAGAGAGCAAGACAGTTTGAAGGCGGGCGCGCGGCCGGGGCTCTCTCTCTGCTCGTTCTTTCAGTAACATGCCCTGTCACACTCATCTGATCACTCACCGTTAAAATAAAGCTTTGGCGGGCTGCATATGCTGCAAATAAACTGCATCCGACTGCTTTCCCTGACGTCTGGATTGTTCGGCAGCATATTCAAACACTCAAACAGGAACAGCACATCTGCGTGGCATCGCAGTCATCTTGTAAACAGACCCACTCTCTGCATGACAACGCATGCGATGATGCGAAATGAGGCGTAGTTGTCTTGCGCTGGAGGCGGTCATATGCAAACGACTGGTATGTCACTTCGTATCGTGACGTCACTAAGTTCAAAGGATCTAGAACGAGCTGTATTTAGAGCTTGATTAACACTAGAACTACCAAGGCGGTCATTTTGACCGTTTTGAAATTTTACAGTGTAA
Source organism: Semotilus atromaculatus (assembly GCA_031834385.1). Classification (NCBI taxonomy): domain Eukaryota; kingdom Metazoa; phylum Chordata; class Actinopteri; order Cypriniformes; family Leuciscidae; genus Semotilus; species Semotilus atromaculatus. The sequence continues at coordinate 25,758,324 of JAULUF010000025.1, read as the reverse complement.
TAACTTTGTTCAAATAAAATCAATGTGGCTGTAGGACTCTTACTTTTCCTAAATATGTGTATATTTTATTCTGACACTGTTATTTTATTAAAATCACAAAACACAAAACAGTTCTGACTATTTCTACCTAGAATGGCCATGGCGGTCATTTTGACCGCACGCATTATAGATATCATAAGTCCACTATATTTCCCGCCATCAACGCGCACATATTGTTCAAGAAGTGCACAAATGAGCAAGTTTCTCAGAGGGACTTCATTACGCGACTGGCAAGCGAACTTCGCTCCGACCACATGAAATCAAAAGTCACACAACTGGTGGTACGAGAGCCAGGACCCGGGCGGGAGCAGTAGCTGATGGAGAGAACGCGGCAGTGCCAAGTAAGGAAGAACTGCGGAAAAAATAAAACTTTCTTTTGTGCTTGTTTTAAGGGCGATGGCGTTATAACATGACGACAGGAATTAAAACCATCATTGGAAAACTTAAAGAGAAAGGTTCAAATGTAGATATGACATGACAAAAATTATGTTCAGTACGGCCATATGACCGTCAAAGTATAAACGGTCAGAATGACCGCGGTGGTCGTTCTAGTAGTTATGGAATTCCGGTAGTTCTAGTGTTAAATAAATGCTTTGTTTATAATGTGGAGGACGTCTTAAGCTATGAAACTTGCAGGAAGTTTTAATAGTACATAGATCTCTTATATACCAAAAGATCAAGGCAAATTTGGTTTCTCATGTCATGACCCCTTTAAAACAATTATAATAATACAGTGAAGAAAATAAGTATTTGAACACCCTGCTATTTTGCAAGTTCTCCCACTTAGAAATCATGGAGGGGTCTTTTTCATCGTAGGTCCACTGTGAGAGACATAATCTAAAAAAAGAAATCCAGAAATCACAATGTATGATTTTTTAACTATTTATTTATAAGATACAGCTGCAAATAAGTGTTTGAACACCTGTCTATCAGCTAGAATTCTGACCCTCAAAGACCTGTTAGTCTGTCTTTAAAATGTCCACCTCCACTCCATTTATTATCCTAAATTAGAGATGCACCTGTTTGAGGTCGTTAGCTGCATAAAGACCCCTGTCCACCCCATACAATCAGTAAGAATCCAACTACTAACATGGCCAAGACCAAAGAGCTGTCCAAAGACACTAGAGACAAAATTGTACACCTCCATAAGGCTGGAAAGGGCTACGGGAAAATTGTCAAGCAGCTTGGTGAAAAAAGGTCCACTGTTGGAGCAATCATTATAAAATGGAAGAAGCTACACGTGACTGTCAATCTCCCTCGGACTGGGGCTCCATGCAAGATCTCACCTTGTGGGGTCTCAATGATCCTAAGAAAGGTGAGATATCAGCCCAGAACTACACGGGAGGAGCTGGTCAATGACCTGAAAAGAGCCGGGACCACCGTTTCCAAGGTTACTGTTGGTAATACACAAGACGTCATGGTTTGAAATCATGCATGGCACGGAAGGTTACCCTGCTTAAACCAGCACATGTCAAGGCCCGTCTTAAGCTTGCCAATGACCATATGATCCAGAGGAGTCATGGGAGAAAGTCATGTGGTCAGAGAAGACCAAAATAGAACTTTTTGGTCATAATTCCACTAACCGTGTTTGGAGGAAGAAGAATGATGAGCACCATCCCAAGAACATCATCCCTACTGTGAAGCATGTGGGTGGTAGCATCATGCTTTGGGGGTGTTTTTCTGCACATGGGACAGGGTGACTGCACTGTATTAAGGAGAGGATGACCGGGGCCATGTATTGCGAGATTTTGGGGAACAACCTCCTTCCCTCAGTTAGAGCATTGAAGATGGGTCGAGGCTGGGTCTTCCAACATGACAATGACCGAAGCACACAGCCAGAATAACCAAGGAGTGGCTCTGTAAGAAGCATATCAAGGTTCTGGCGTGGCCTAGCCAGTCTCCAGACCTAAACCCAATAGAGAATCTTTGGAGGGAGCTCAAACTCCGTATTTCTTAGCGACAGCCCAGAAACCTGACTGATCTAGAGAAGATCTGTGTGGAGGAGTGGGCCAAAATCCCTCCTGCAGTGTGTGCAAACCTGGTGAAAAACTACAGGAAACGTTTGACCTCTGTAATTGCAAACAAAGGCTACTGTACCAAATATTAACATTGATTTTCTCAGGTGTTCAAATACTTATTTGCAGCTGTATCTTACATATAGATAGTTAAAAAATCATACATTGTGATTTCTGGATTTTTTTTTTTTTAGATTATGTCTCTCACAGTAGACATGCACCTACGATGACAATTTCAGACCCCTCCATGATTTCTAAGTGGGAGAACTTGCAAAATAGCAGGGTGTTCAAATACTCATTTTCTTCACTGTATTTTACAATATTTCTGTTTTTACCATGTTTTGATCAAGCGGCAACATTCTAATCTGAAACATGAAGCCTACCCAGAAGTGCGAAAAACTGCAATACATCGAAAATCCGCTAGGGGCAGGTCCCAAAAGGGAGCAAATGTCCATAGACCCCCATGTTAAAATCTCCGTTTTCACAGCATAAATTCATGTTTTTACAGGTTGGTCCCATGGACTTTTATTTTATTTTTCGATAGGTTCCGAGTGCCTGACAACTGTGAGGGGGGTGAATTTTTTTCTAACTCGTTAGTTTAGATCGTATTTAGATATAAAATGTATGACAAATAAGGTCGGTTAACTTTGATTGACAGCTGATAACGGGCCGTTAACAAATCCGAGTGAAATTTGACGTCTCGGCCATGATCTGACACAACACATCACACCACCTCTGTATCCTTTCTGAACATTTGTATTTTTGATTTCCCAAGATTTTGCAAGATGGCGCCGCCCATACCCCCCATAAACGGCCTCAAAACCGTTCTTCAGAAAGTCTATGGGTGACGTCACAGACGCTTTGTCCATATTTTTTACAGTCTATGGTTTTGATCAAATAAATTCTACATTCGTGAACATAAGAGGATTTTTTTTAAAAAATTCACTGACTCCAAAATTTTCAATGGTGATGTTTATTGCCCATTCTTCCAGGCCACTGATATAAGCATGCTATTTATCGATGGCGGCAATCAGTTGTGGCGTTAAGATGAGAGAGCACCCCCTGCTGAAGTGTGTATGAATAATAATGAGCCAAATTAGATAATGAGGTATACAGACGTGCCAAGGGTACTTGATGGAGTGTAGAGGAGGAGTGGAGTGGACTGTGGTGTGGAGCGGAGGGTTTAGCAGGAGTGTAGTCAGGGCTGTTTCTGCTGGCACCAGAGCTGGGACCCTAAAGAGGCCTGTAATTAACAGCACTGCAATCAAGCGGCTCTTTTGTTTGTATAAATGTGCGTAATAGAGCAGAATGATTTCACACCTCTTTTGGTGATATCAACACCAAATATCTGTCATCATATCATGGAACAGAAGCCTTCACATTTACTTCAGTCAGGCATGACCTGTTGATCTGCTGCTTAAAGAGATAGTTCACACATGAATTCACATTTCTGAATTATTTACTCACCCTCATGTACTCATTCCAAACCTGTGTCTTTAGGTGCTTTCGCACTGGGTAGTTCGAGGAATTCAGTTATATGAACTAGCCACAAGAGCGGTCCCTCGAGAACAAAATTTTCCCCAATATACGGCTATTTTCCTGGTTGCATTCACACCCCCAGTAGGAACTGACGCAAGTCGGCCGACAGCGTGGCATTCAACAACTTGAACAAGGATGAACGATGCTATGATCTGATGTGTTTTTGCTGTGTCGTGGGTTATGTTAGCCTGGCTCCACCCTCCTACATACTTCCGCTCAATTTTCATTTTCCTTCAGTACTACGTCTGGGATTGTGCTGTAGTCTTTGGTTTTCTCCGGTCAATTCTTTACCGGGCCAATCAGCAAACAGAGGGACTGGCTGAGAACGATGATGTTGATGTCGTGCGTTATTTTGAGTTGTAGTTCGGTAATGGCAGCTGAAAAAGATGCGAGCGAAGCCATTCGGCCCGTTGTGGCAACGCTCCCGAATATCAAGAAGTTAAAGCCGGAGCAAGAACAATCTTTTCTTAGTTTTGTTGGTGGCCATGATGTTGTGGCCCTCCTCCCCACGGGGTTCGGGAAAAGTTAAATTTTCCAGCTCGGTCCGTTAGTGGTGACAGACATGACATACGTCACGACCAAACGTTAGCGATTGGTTATGGCAGATCCAGAGAGACTCTGAGCAGATCCAATAGTTTTAGACTTCAATAGAGTACCTGCCTACAAAGAAGTTAATGCTTGTGAATGGAGAGGTGCCAGACTCTATGTACAAATGAAATGTACGAGAGTCTGGTGGGACCAGGCTAGGGTTTTGTGATAACAGAGATGGAATCTAGATGTACAAATTATGCGATTGAAAGAGCAAAAAGGAGGGCTAAGAGACATAATCTCCAAAGACAACTTAAGTGCTACATGTCATTGAGATTGAGAAAAGAGAAGCCTCTGCGTCAACGCGAACCCCTCTCCGACCCCTACACCGTAGCTCGACGTGCAACTCCAAAAAAATTTAACTACGCGCCGAGGCGACGCAGACCACAAGGGCTGTGATTGGTCAGATTCAACGCGATACAACGCAACCTGACGCAGAACCATAAAACGGCCACGACGCCGTAGGAGTGACGGCGTAGCTACTCCGTGGAGTTGACGCAGTCAACTGAAATACTGAAAGTATTCTGTATACTGAAAGTATTCAGATGTGTTCTTGATATCGAGGATGCATCGAGTGCAGACTTGAGAGTATCGAAACGTTAGAAATCTGCAACCATTAGAAAGAAGCCCGTTCTCCCTTAAGGCGAGACACTACAGGCAAAAACAGGTTTTTTTCATGCATCTGTCAAATGCATTCCTATAACCCCTGCGGTACAAAACACGTCAAAAAGCGGGAACTTCCGCCAAGGGAACTAAAACATTCCTCCGCCGAAAGCCTCTATCCTTCTGTGAAACCACAAAGAAGATATTTAGGTTTTTTTTCTCAGTACCTTATTTTTTACCTGTGGTTGACAACTTTATTTACTTTAAAATATACGGTAACAGCATTTTAGGTTTTACAGATTGAATATAAATTTTTTGTAAAAACAGTTAATAAAAAAAAAAAGATTTTCATTAACTGATTTAATGTTAAAGTACTACTGAAGTACTAATTCTGTTTTATACCTTTATTATACACACAACCATCAAAAATTACAGGTGGTAATGAGAAAGCCACGTGTTAAATCAAAGCTCATCACAAGCTTTTCCACAAACTGAGGTAAACTGTTATGCAAATACAAAACACCATCATGGTAACACACAGCACTATATAATGTATAAAAAGTTATTTAACAACATAAGGTGTTACATAAAACTCATAACTGATAAGAAAAGAAAAAAAAAGAAGAAATAGTTATTTCAATGAAAAAACATGAAATGTGAAGTGTCACAGAGAATTCTAGGAATGACAATAAAAAATTTTTTTACTGTAAATTATAAATGACCTGGGGCCGAATTCACAAAGAATTTTAAGGCTAAAAGTAGCTCCTAACTGGTGAATTTAGGAGCAACTCCAAAAAATAATGGGCGTGTCACTCCTGAGTCCTAACTTTAGGACTCCTAATTTTTTTCACTAAGAGTAATTCACAAAGCATTTTAGCCCTAAAAGTAGCACCTAAGTCTGGGACAGCTTAAAAGAAGTCGAGAGGACTCCTAACTCACTAAGACCTATTCACAAAGGATCTTAAACCGCCTCTCGCAGTCGTCCGGGGTCCGCGAGACAAGCGAGAATGCTGCATTGATCTGCAAACAGATCCTCCCATGTCTCACGCTTAGTTTTGCTTGATATCTCAGTGCCAAATTTCCCTTTTATTATGTTTTTTTTTTTTTCTAGCACCAACTGGGCCAGCAGCAGTAACTGATCCTGCGTCCAGTTGGGCTTTCTTTTCCGTTTTGGCGAGTTCATAATCCACCGTCATTCAACCATAGGCGTCGTTTACGGGCGGGACGGGTCGGGTGGGACATGTCCCCACCACTTTTGAAACATCTCGCGGCACAGATGTACCAATACAAATAAAAAATCTCCAGTTAACTAGCAGAGAGCATTCGTTTCGTTCGTTTGTTGAATAAGAGGCGATGTAGCGCTGAAATGTGTTGTTTTTTTAATCAAGTGATGATGTGCTCGTTGCCGCTGCAGACAGATAAAATTGAGTGGCGCGGATACGGTGTTCTCTTGAGGCTCGCGCACGATGAATGATTCAACTATTACATTACTTCAATAGGAGCAACATTTCCTTGCTTTAAGTAGTCTATTTAGGCTAATAGGATGTCAATTAACCAAGCAAGTGTTAATGCAAGTGTCGTTTTTCATTAGTAGGCAAGTGGCGGTTTTCATTAGGGTATTAGGCTACCTTGATTTAATTTTATTTAATTCACGACTTTTCTCTCTCTCTGCCTTTTTAGAATTACACTTCACTGGGGCCTGCACAAACATGTCATTATTATATATGCATTTCGATGACATTACTATTATTATTTTGTGTAGGACACAGACATATTTAGATGTCGTAATTCCATGATTTGTTGCGTCTGTGTTCCGCATGATGGCCCTGTCATCTAACAACCAATCACCGTGATCATTGCGAGGAAGCTCGTGCATGAGAATTGACGTCATCCATAGCAACGAAGACTCACTCTTAGTTTAGGAGTTGTCATTTTTCCTTACTAAGAGTAGGTCTGAAAGGTGTTGTGAATAACTTTTAAGAGAAAACTCCTAGCTAAAATATTTTAGTGCGATTTAGGAGTACTCCTACACTCTAAGAAATAAATCCGTAAAATAACAGAAAAAGTACTGGCAGCTCATTACCCGGACTTTGTCCCGTAATTAAAAAACGGAAATTTTCTGTTAATTCACAGTGCGCCCACTGTAAATAAAACAGAAATTTTCTGTTATTTAATGGTGTATCTATAGTAAAAGACCAGACACTTTCTGTCATTTAATGATGTATTTATAGTAAAAAAACAGGACACTTTCTGTTATTTAATGATATAACTACAGTAAAAAAAAACGCAAATATTCAATAAATCCGTAAAATAACAGAAAATGTACTGGCAGCTCATTACGCGGACTTTGTCCCGTAATTAAAAGATGAAAAAATTCTGTTAATTTATGGTTTTCCTACAGTAAATAAAACAGATGAATTTAGGCAATATACCTACAGCAAATAGAATTTTTACTTTTCTGTTAGTTAACAGTGTAATAACTCTTGTTGAAAACATTTCAAACAAATCTTCTGTGATTAAAAAACATTTTTATTTACTTATAGATCTACAACAATTTCATGAAAACTAAAATATAAAAAAAATATATATAAAAAAAAAGGGAAAAGTATATATGAAGAGTTCAGATGCAAAAGCCTCTAAGTGCCATTTGAAATTTTCTTCTAGAATGATGATTTATCAAGCTTGTATATTTAAGTTCAGTAATTTCACTTAAATGGCAATGAAGATTACCTATTAATTGTCATTTAAGTGAAATTACTGAACTTAAATATACAAGCTTGATAAAAATGATCATTCTAGAAGAAAATTTCAAATGGCACTTAGAGGCTTTTGCATCTGAACTCTTCATATAGTTTATCATCTCTAAATTGTTTCAAGTCTGCTAATTCATGACACTCTGTGTTAACATTACAACAATTGCATCCACTGAATAAATTATTTTAAAATGTGTGAGGGGAAAAGGTTTTTCAGAGGAACATGGTACTTTTCTTGTCTTCAGGTAAGATGAAGGCTGTAAAAGAAATACAAAACACTATTACTGACATACAGACTGTGTCAAAACAAAGAAAACAAAGATTCTAGGTGGGGAAAACTCATCACTCACCAAGAAACGTGTAGTAAATTCTTCAGAGCCACCGGACTGATTGGACCAGGTCCTGGTAGGACTGCCACCGGGTTTTGCCACCAAAAGCTGCAGAGGGGAGGAAACAGTATGTGGCCTGTCCATCATGATGTTTTAAATGTAGTTACCGTGTACTGTAATGGTTCTGTCTGTGGTTAACCGTACCTGTCTGTCTCGCGGCGAGAGGCCTGCATCACGGCCCAGATGTCCCTCCAGGTTGTCGTTGTTCTCTCCGTGCTGACACAGGTAGATGGTTCGGGGCTGGACGTAGATGTTCATCAGGTAGATTATACTGGATCTGTTTGATGAGGAAGTGCCGATCCCTGTCTATCACCTAGATGGAGTGATTGGTATGTTCAGTTAAAGTTCCATTTTGAGATTTGACAAAAGCTAAAACTTTACATGGTTTTTCGAAGTTGTTCATACAGGAACTTCAGCAGTCTTGGAGGAATGTGTAGACGTTTGGTTTCCTTCATCTCAGCCTTTTCGAACTTCGTTCAGGATTTCTGCACAGAAAAGTTGGATATGAAGAAAAAAAAAGATATATTTTTATCTACACAAGAAATTAAATGAAGGAAAATGAACTACAAAGTATCATGCAGACCAGGTTGAAAAACAATTGTACAGTATTTTACGTTCGTTAAATTATCAACTATAAATAATCAGCCATCCCTAATTCTTTCAAATTCAAACACTGTATATAAAATGCTAAGACTTTTGTTTCCAGTGGACTCCAATTGCATGTCATGGTAGCTTGTCTGCTCAACTATACATTATAATGTGTTTAATTATTTTAAACTAAATAAACAGAAACACAATAACAATCTATAAATCATTTAATAAAAAATGTGTTGCTTACCTTTATATGAACTCCAGGATAAGTGCCATTTTCTTCAGGTATTTAGCTAACTGCCTCAATGGGGTAGAGATGTGGTCAATAATAACTTCTTGAATGACAGCAATCCTGAATGTCCACCACCTTAAACAAAAAAGATATTACAAAATTATATTACATTAATAAAGATAATACATTACACAATCATTTCAGAAAACCGTTTTAAAGGGGTAGTTCACTTTAAAATGAAAATTCTGTCATCATTTACTCACCCTCAAGTTGTTTCAAACCTGTATGAGTTTCTTTCTTCTGCTGAACACAAAGGAAGATATTTTGAAGAATGTCCGTAACCAAACAGTTAACTGGAGCCATTGACTTTCATAGTAGGAAAAAAAAAAAGTTTAAAACTTCATTTTAAAGTGAACTATCCCTTTAACCATAGTTGTTTAAATCTACTGACCATGTAAGCATACACATCTTTGAAGGGGGTATTCAGCAACCAACTTTTTCTATCAACATTTTTCCTCAGACTTTAAATTTAAATGTGTGTTGCCAGTATTAAACACTCAGTGATTAATAATGGAAAAAAAAGCTAATAAAACAAAATACAAACCCATAAGCAGCATGCAGGTGGTGCTTGGGATGCAAACTACAGCAGCAAAGTCCTGTCAATAGATAAAACAACAGAAAAACTATGAAACATACTGAGGAGGGATCTGGTAAAGAATGACTAACGTTACAGGCAGAAGAGTAGATAATAGCAGTCATTTTAAATGTAAATTAATATTTTATGGTCATTATTTGGGGTTTAAAGTCGTGTGTGTGTGTGTCGTCTAAAACAAAAACAAGAAGTCTAACGTAAACATAACGTTAACGTTAACTTACCTCAGATTTGGCAGAAAATGAGGTGGTGTTTTCCTTTATCCAGCTGTAACGTTAACTGTTACTGCATCTTCACACACAGGATCTTCACGTTGTATCCTCATGCCTTTTAAATCAAGCAAGTCTTAATAGCCTTTACTTTTCTTGACGATTCCTCTGGTAGCTTTTGTTTTCGTTAGTACTGCACTTTATCACAACTGGTTAACGGATGCGCTCGTCAAGAAAAAACCGCATCACTGACAAATAAAAGTAAATAAACCAAACTACAACGAGGACACTATAACACATATATCAGGGAACCTCCACGAGTGTAAACTAAATATTTGTATGTATGACGATATGCATAAAATGATAAACGCGACGGCTCCGGCATTCATTTGCCAGATGGCAACTAAATAACGTTACGTTAACAGCTTATTTGACATTTAGCAAAACATAAATTTCTTATTTTACCACAGAAGTGTCAAAATGGCGTCCACACACCCGAAATCCGACTTTAATAAGCAACTTTGGCCGCGGTCATCTGCGTGTGTAATGGCGGTTGCGTCTTAAACTCTTCGCGCCGCCAGGTTCTTGTTCCCACAATGCAACGCGTAATTCAAAATACGGGTAAATGACCTGTAAAAGACAAATACGGAAAAATCCTTCAAATTTATATGGTACATTGTACCGTAGTTTTACGGAAATTTTTTACAGTGTAGTGATAAGATCAAATTCTTTGTGAATACGGCCCCAGGTCTTTTTCACTTTAATTTTTTTTTTATTTAATTGAACAATATTCTACTGTAAAATTACATAAAATGTCCGATTAGATTTATTACATGTTTTTTTTTTGTTTTGTTTTTTACAGAGGACGGGAACTTATTATTAACCAATTAACAGGTTTTTACTGTAGCATTTTTAGTCTTTTTTATGACTCTATTTACAGTGTTCATGTGTATGTAATACAAAAATATCTTAAATATGAAAGACTTGCACATCATAGTAGGGTTAGTCCAGGAAATAAAGCAGTTGCTCATTTATTTGGTATAGTGACTCATATGTTTTTTTTTAATGGATGCCCACACTGTTCGTGCCATGTTCAGTGCTCCTGCTGAAGAGACAGTTGTTGGGAGGTTCCCACAACAAATGATCATACGCTGTCATATAAGACAGGCTTCGTAAAGGAAGGCAGAAGAGATTCGGATGGATAGAAAGAGAGTGAGGGAGAGAAAGGGAGGGTAGAAAGAGAGAGACAGAGAAACCGAGGGGGAGAGAGAGAAATGGGACGGGCTGCGTTTTCTTGCTTGTAGTGTGGGGGAACAAAGGGGATGTTGTAGATGCCGCCCAGCGGCCAGCACTTCTCCGTCCACCTCGACTGCTCACTGAGCCATTTCCTGTTTTTGACCTGAAATCTTTATTTAGAACCACCCTTCTGCTCAGCTCTCCTCCTCATTTATAACAACTCAGAGATAGGCACAGGAACATGGATTCAACAATTATTGGCACTCCTGGAATTTTTTACCAGTAAAATATCTCTGAAGTATATTCCCATTTATATTTACCTTTTTTTTAGCACACCATGGTGACTAGGAACATGAAATTGTCTAGCTATATTTGACTTCTTGTTTCACAGGAGTTTAAGGAAACACAAAGGCCAAATTCCCTTAATCATCCATCATAATGAATAAAACCAAAGAATATAGTTCTGATGTGCATCAAAAGATTGTTGAGTATCACAAAATAGAAAGTGGCTGTAAGAAAATTGCTAAAGCATTGAAAATTACCATCAGGGCAATAATTAAGAAGTTCCAATCAACTAAAGATGTTACGAATCTGCCAGGAAGAGTACGTGTGTCTATATTGTCTTAATGCACGGTGAGGAAGAGACTTTGAGTGGCCAATGACTCTCCAAAGATCACAGATGGAGAACTGCAGAGATTAGTTGAGTCTTGGGGGTCAGAAAGCCTAAAAAAATATATCAAATAACCCCTATCACCACATGTTGTTTGGGAGGGTTTCAAGAAAAATCCTCCTCGCTCCTCCAAAAATAAACTCCAGCATATTTAGTTGTCAGACACGACTGGAACTTCAAAATGGACCTGATACTATGGTCAGATGAAACAAAAAGGGCTTTTTGGCAGCAAACCCACCAGATGTGTTTTGTGCAAACAGGGATAAAAAGTACCCCATGCTTACGGTTAAATATACTTCTGGATCTTATATGTTGTGGGGCGATTTTTGATACGCAAAAAAGGGACGAGGCCTGAGTATCTTTAGTAGTGTGTTGAAATTGCGGTTAGAGTAAGGGCTGTGACATTACCGAAACATGCTCGAAATGGTTGACCAATCACAACACACTGGTCCAGCCGACCAATCTGAGCACAATGCATTTTTTCCAGAAGTACTGGCTTCATAGAGGCACAACTAAACAGAGCAGACTGGAAGAGAGGTGCTGCAATAAAATATGTGAAATATAATGTGTTTTTTGAACAATGAAGCAATGAAGCATTTAGAAAACGACAAAAACAAAGTCTTAATAAAAGGGCATAATAGCTCCTCTTTAATAAAGTTAGAAAAGTTAGTGAAATTCACTGTTGTTGTGTGCACAATAAGCAAGGCTTTCTTTAACATTCGAACAGGCAACATCCTAAACTGGCTGAGACTTAAAATAGGTGAGTGTTGTGCCCATCATAATGCCTCATTGCCAAATGCACTGGCAATGGTACATGAACGGTTTACACCGTATGGATACCCTGTGTTATTGCAGTGGTGGCAATAAATCACTATTGCTGAACTGTGCAAACGATGTTGGTTCCCTCAGAGAATTTATTTATGTATTTTGGATTGCGTATTTATTTTGGAGAAATAATACTTAAAGCAGCACTATGCAGTTTTTTTTAGCTTAACAGAACAGCTTCAGAGTTATTGCAATGGTTATATGACTATTTTCGGGTTGAATGGTGGGCGTCTCGCCCCCGCCCCCTGTTGCCTGTGAGCAGAAAAAACTCACTTGCAACTTTGAGCCGGCGGGCCGCCAGCCGCAGCATTAGGAAGTGTCGCGTGATATCAGGTCTCGCGATGTAACGAATTGTTTTACGGCTAGAAAGATCTGCTAAAATGAGCATCAAACAGAAATAACCCGGCACCGTATACATGTCCGTTGTTTTTTTTTTATAAAAATGCTGTCGTCACCGGCACGCAATGACTTATGGGGTAGGATAGGCCGCTAAGTGTCCATTTATGTATACTTCCTTTCACGGGGAAACGAAGGGTGCATTTGGCGCCACTTTTGAATCAGGGTAGCCTTCGTCGCGCCACGATGACCCAACCGGCCTTCGAATACGGCCTTCGAAGGATGCGGCATTGAATTGGGACAGCCTTCATCGCACCGCGATGACGCAATCGTCCTTCAAATGCGGCCTGCGAAGATGCAGCCTTCACATTGGGACACAGCTAAAGCTTATCTTATTGCAATCATATTGCTCACTGTTTGACAAAAACGGAAATCCTGCATAGTGCTGCTTTAATTGCCACATAAATATAGTGAATCACGTCTAAAAATAAAAGCAGACAGTGAAGGATTTTATTCTTGGATGATGAATTGCTGAAAACAAGTGTGCCACTTTTATGATCTCATATGTCATATTTTGTCCTCCAGTTTAAAATTATGTTTATATCTGGCAAAGCAATCATTTAGGCAGTATTAAACATTTACAGAATGTAAGACTTTTTTTGCATCAGATATTATACTCTCTTTGATATTGTAACTCTCCTGGCAGAATTGACATTGAGCTTATTGCGAACAAGCATGATTGGAACACATTAGTGAAAATGCTTTCTGCATTTGAGCTGTTTATTATAAATTTGAATCGTATTGTTTCATTTAACTGTCTGTGTTTTAACTGTTAATATACAGCTAGAGTTCTAGTGTACAGGAATACAGTAAAAATGAATCATGCAGTGTTTGTCCTTGCCATGTGGTGGCAGTTTGATAGCTTGATGCCCTGTAAGAGCATCATCAGTGAGGTTTTACAGTATAAACAGCTGTTGTCAATGCAGTCAAGCATGCATATTGCTCTCTTTACAAAGAAACCATTTTTCATTACATGAAATCTACTGAAGAACATTTTCTTTTATCAGCCTTAACCATTTACATGACAGTACACTTTGGTATCTCATGACTTAAAAGTATTAAAGCATCTATTGAATTTATATTGATACATTTTTTTTTTAAAGTGTAACATTTCTTGTGAAAAAAACATAATTTGAACTTTACAGCATGGTGGGAAGATAAGTTAATAATCTAATTTCATGTTCTCTATTTTAATACAAACTGTCGTGTTGACTGCATTCCTCATGCTCAACCTTCAACCCTGTTAACAAAGTAAAAATGATCAAACAAATATATTCCTTTGCAGCTTGTGATGATAGTTCACCCAAAAATTCTAATTCTATCATCATTTAGTCATTCTCAAGTTGTTCCAAACCTGTATGAATTTCTTTACACAAACACAAAATAGGATATTTTGAAGAATAAGGGGATTGACTTTGGCAACTTTAGACAACCCCGAATTGACTTCCTAGTATTTTCAGTGATGGTTCATCAACTGTTTACTATATTCTTCAAAATCTCTTCTTTTGTGTTCAGCAGAATAAAGAAATTGATGCAGGTTTGTAACAACTTGAGGGTGAGTAGGGGAGACCGGGGACGGTTGTAACACTTTTTTCTTCAAGACCTAAATGATGACAGAATTTAAATTTTTGGGTAAACTATCAATTTAAATTAAGCTAAAATTGTCACACGTTCTCTATACTGTAGCATATTTGATTTATCTCATATTTATTTGAAGAAAACTGCTACAAATTTGAGGAAAACATTTTTGTTTGAGTAAAAAAAAAAAAAATCGCAAAACCCATAGAAAATTAAATAAAACCACTCATATGAAATGTTGACCTCCTGAAGTTTTTTATTAGCATTTTCTGCAGACTAAGCACCTTTCACTGACCAAAACATCATTTTTTAAGAGCTTCAGGCCCTGCAAGGTTCAGAAGAAAAAGCACATGTAGACTATAAGAACTTGTCTTATTTATGGTGCCGATGTTCTATGAGAGACAAAGGCTGTGTCTCGAAACCTATTGAGCTGCCTAACGGATTCGGCGTCAGTTCAAATCACACAAGCTCTCTCAATGCGTCCGTGACGCTATCTAGGCAGGCAGCACGCTAGGGTTTGAGACACGGCCCGAGAGTTAGTGGGTGGACGCGTGGAGGGAGTGCTTGCGTGTGTAGGGGTTGGACTTTTCCGAGGCCAGGCTCTGTGTAGTCGAGCACAAGTCTCACTCGACGTCATTCGCTTTCGGAGGCGATTGTCGGTCATAGTGACTGACTAGGGGCTCGCTTATAGTCTCCCGTCCTTTTCTCTCTCCACAAACTAACTGCCGACCTTCCCCATCAGCTGCGAGAGTTTTATCGGTACCGACTGTCAACAATAAAACAAAGATCCATCCCGATGCTTCAATTTATTCCTCCACTTGAAGTAGACGAGGTAAGCGTGCGGCTTATTCATAAATAACTGAGATAATGTAAGTGGCGTGGAAACGCTGCGGCGTCACTGATGTTGCTCATAGCAGAGGCAACAGTCATACATGTATTCTTGCATTGTTGTCTGGCGGTCGGTGCGATCTTCGGAAAGTTCAGAGGCATGTCGTAACCCAAGGCAGAACCGCTCTGTAGCCGAACCGAGTCGTCAGTTAAATCCCATTAAACATCTTGATGTTTCTAAATGTTTATGCTTGCGCTCTGTTTTACTGATATTAAAGATACAGATCCAATTGGCTGAAGAGTTCAGCTCTGGGACAGAGGTTGAGAACCAGACAGAGACTTTACACTGAAATCGTTCGAATATACAGGCTATATTTGTAAACATAAAACATAATTTTGGACCTTAGTAACTGGAACTGGAAACTAAAGTTTTTTTTTTGTTTTTTTTATTTGTAGGTAAAAAATTAAAGTGGCAGCCTGTTCATTACACTTTTCAACCACTTTGAATTTAACTGCTGAATCTAACTGCTGATGAAGTTGAAGGCTAACCGAAATTATTGTGACAGGTTAAATGAATGAAAACAAAGATATCAATATAATATTATGATGATTTTGGCAGTCTCATTTGTGTATAAAGATGCATGTTCATTTCACTGTTGAATTAGACATGGCTTGTAAATGTGCTCTTTGTTTTAGATTAGATGGTAAATTGGCATTGAATGACACAGTAGATGATTTTATTTGGCATCTGATTAAGGTAAATGTATTTGGTCGTCATGGAACAAATTCACTGGAAAATGGCAGTGGGGATTGAGGGACAGTGACTTATCTCAGTGTGTAAGCAAAGTTGTTCGTCTTTGTTTTTGAAGATTTGCTTTAAACCACATTGTAAATAAAAACTGCAGGGTTAAACCTCAGTTTCATTTTTAAAGTAAAATCTTAAGTCTCAACCTGCAGTGATAAATTTGTTACAATGTAGTGAAAAATAGGCTACTACATTTTTTTCATAACTTAAACAGATTATTCTTTATCTTTATTGTAAAGACTACTTTGAAACTGTGGCGACTCAGAGAAGCTGCAGTTATTTTGCAGTTGCTATCCTTGTCAGACACACTGGCATTCAAAGTCCGAATAACTCGCATGCAATCACACACACACGCACACACTCAGTAAATTCAGAGGATCAAGGTCCAGTTGGATTTTCTAGTGTATGCACGGTTCACATTAAGCAGAGTAGATTACAACCCCTGCTTTCGCCATTATGCTCATCATATTGCTGTCTTATTTCCTTGAAACAAAAAAACCTGACTCTGACATTTACATGTTGTACTCTCCGTGTCATCTTTAAATGTACACTTCCTTCCTGCAACACAGTCACAGAAGTAAAATGAGGTTTTGTCCCTCAATTAATCGTAAATGTCACATTCAAGGTCCAGAGAATTCACCTTTTTTACTTTTATAGTGTTGTGCGAGTGGACAAAGTTATTCTGTACCATTATATATTGATGGGCATCTCATGTTTTTCCTATAAGGTTTACACTGCAAAGTTAGACTTATTAGTTAGTCTTGTGAATTGGATATTGTTCCAGAGATGATATTTGTATTTTAAAGATAAGTTTCAGTTACCCTATATATTGCTATTTCAGTTGCAAATAAAATAGCTTGTCTTACATTCTAGTCTCTTAAAATGAGATATGACTCTACCTGCTTAGTCAAAAGAGAAGGACTAGTAATAAAAAGAAGAAAGACTAATACTGTTTATTAGTTTCATTTCACGTCACCTGCTGCTTGAGTTTTATTTTTGTTTAAATGGTGTGCGTGTGCACCTATCTTACACCTTCACATAGTGCTGCTCTAAGACTTCTGCCCCTCTGGTCAAACCGGTTTGAATTGCGTTTCTCTCTATGCTTCTGATTAGCTGTTTTTTTTTTGTTTTGTTTTTTAACAGGAGTCTGACATTTAGGAGAAGTTTAAGGGAAGCTTTTATCTTTCCTCATGTATATTGCACACATTTTGTTTTGTTTTTGTTTATCACAGCACAGGTTAGTAGGTAGGTTACTCCAAAAACTGTGGTATTTTTTTAGGGTAATTTTTTTTATAATTTTAGTGCCCAAACTACTGAGTATTTTCTGCTTTAAGTGCAAAGCTTTCATAATTCCTTCCTTAATGTATCTCCAATTTAATGTAAAAAGTATGAGTGCATGATCCAGTGCTTTGCAACAGTCAGTGCCTGTGGAAATCTGTAATGTGGGTTGTCTTGTTACTCTTGATGACGTAAAGAAGCTTCTCAGAGTGTGTGCCGCCTCTTTGCTGCTCGCTGGGACTGAAACCCACAGCTCTGCCTGCTCTGAAGTGTGTCACCCACTCCATACCTCATTTATGAAGTACTATCGTAAAGTTGCTCTTTTATGCTGATTGATAGATCAATATATACTCTTATTAGTCGGCTGATAGTTGGCCATTATGTGATCATTTGCATTGGCCAGTGACTGTTCATTTAAATTCAGCCTTTTTCCTTGTTTATGATTATATACACAATGAAGACAGAGGGGAATGCATTAAGATTTCTATTTCAAATAAATGTATTTTTGAACTTTCTTTTCATTAAAGAATCCTGAAA
Source organism: Semotilus atromaculatus (assembly GCA_031834385.1). Lineage (NCBI taxonomy): Eukaryota > Metazoa > Chordata > Actinopteri > Cypriniformes > Leuciscidae > Semotilus > Semotilus atromaculatus. The sequence continues at coordinate 25,740,561 of JAULUF010000025.1, read as the reverse complement.
AAAATACATCACGGTTTCCACAAAAACATTAAGCAGCAAAAACTGTTTTGAACATTGATAATAATAAGAAATGTTTATTGAGCAGCAAATCAGCATATTAAAATGATTTCTGAAGGATCACGTGACACTAAAGACTGGAGTAATGGCTGCTAAAAACAATTATTTGCCATCACAGGAATAAATTATATATTTAAAATAGATTAAAGTAGAAGAGTTGTTTTAATATTTTTACAATATTGCACAATATATTTTTACTGTATTTTTGATACTGCATTCAAATAAACAAATTTTTTTTTTATCAGTTCTTTCAAAAACATTTAAAGGCATATAAATAATGTATCAGTATTAAATCAGTCATTAGTAACTCTCTTTACATATAGCGTTAGTTATGACTCACAATGGCCCAAAAAGACTGTAACATCTTACAGACATCTTATCTCAATTTGAAGAGCATCAGTTGCAGAATGAGTTTTCATCTGCTCTCTTGAAACTCTGAAAGTGAAGACCGGCAGCTCTAAAGTTTTATATGCCCATGTGCACATAGCTCATCACATTGTCTGTTTATTGATGTTTGCTTGTATTACTTCTCAATTTTGGGCAATACAAGTGAGATCACATTGTATTAAAAAGCAGTACAGCAACAGATACAAATCTGCCCACTTGTTTGACTGTCTTTAGTATTGTAAGACTTTGCTGTGCAGCAGGCACGAGTACAGTACAGATCCAGCATGCGACAGTTTTACAGACATGTTATTTTGTTAGTTTTTAAGATGTCAGACGGTTGTCTGACCCCTGCAGCTTTCGCTCAGTGCTGTGTGAGAATGTGGCGTCTGGGCCTTCTCCATCTGTCTGTCTTAATCGCTCTATGTTTACTGTCTCACACATCCATTTCTCTCCTTTCTCTCACTGCCTTCTCAATGTCTATCTTGCCTTCCCCCCATTTTTTCTTAGTCTTTCTCACTTATTTGCTTGTTTGTTCAATGTCATTGGATCTTCTTTAGGAGTTCCTGTTTAAATTACACTACATCTTTGCACTGCAACAAATTACATTAAGTACAGATCCCAAGTGGAGAGGATGGTGAAATATGTACCTGAAATCTTTCTGTAGAATTGAGTGTTTCTCTGTCTCTCCCCTCTCTTATCATCTGTCTTTAAAGCAAAATGAGTTTTGTGCCTGTTAGTTAATGTTAACTTTGAGGCTAATCTATATGTTAACTCCTAATTGTTAACAAAAATCACTTTTATTTAAAATTTACAGTCTTTCTAATACTATTCTAGGAAGTTTTTTTAATCTAATGAGATCTCTAGAATGTGAATGCCCCTCCCCTTAATTAAGTGCAACTGACTAACAATTGCATATGATAGTTAACGGCTGTGGCATAACTAACATATATACATTTTCTCCATAGATTAATAAATTTTTAACGCTTTTGTTGAAGCGATCAGTGCATTATTTCAAATCTTTTTAAAATAATTGTTCAACAGAGGAATTCTTGTTGAAAACCACATTACCCATGATTCTGCAAAAAAAGAGGATGGAAACAAGCAAATCATGCCAAAACCACTTTTCAGTGCCCGCCCACTCCCATGATGCACTGCGAACTACTTAATCGAGTCAGTGTCTCTAAAGTTTCAAGCTGCTTAAATATGTGTGTGTATGCATAATATGCATGTTTTGCAATACATTTTAAATATACTGTTTGCTTCTATATTTATAATCAACATATTTAAATCAGTTCGCATTTTTCATTCAGTTGTCATTCATTATATTGTAGTGTAATCTTGTACTTTTGTCTTTTAATCAAATTTTCAAATACTTTTTTTGCTTCAATCAAAGTTTGTAATGTTGTGATCCACCTCGTAGCATGGTTGGTTTGGTTCATGGCTTTTGACTCTTAAACGAAGACTCTTAAATTCCTGTGGGAAAAAATAGCATCATCCAGTAGCATCATCCAGATCACTCGTTCACGCTTCATGACAAGTGTTGTCGTTTATATGTGTGTAAATTATTAATGTCTGTATTTGTTCTTTTCATCTGATGCACTCATTTGCCATTAGTGAATCTCAGTATTTTTCAGCATGCATTCGACTTTGTCTATGTTTGTGCATTTATATCTGCAGGTGTTTGAGAGCTAGAGACAGCGTGAGTGTGTGTTTGTGGGAATCAGTACCCTCCGGTTCTGAAATAGCACTGTGTGGAGGTGAAGGGGGAGGGGAGCTCTGAAGCACAGGCATGGAAACGTGCAGATCCTGTTACAGGATCATAATATCACTGAAAACTCTGCGCTCTGTGCTCCATCCTTTCCGCTGCACTTGTTCGCCTGCTCACACCATCCTTTCTGCTGCAATCTCTCACTCTGTCTCCACCAGTACACCCAGTGCCGAAGCTCAGGCGTCACACCCGGTCCCTCATGTGTCGTATGTGCTATGTGTAGGATTGGAACAGAACGTACAGCCTGCCTAGCAGCCCTGACATATTTCCAAGCTCTGCTCTGACAGCTCAGTCAGAGCTCTCCTCCAGAAAGACCTATGCCTTAATTTTTACGCTAATTCCACCGGCTTCCGGTGCTGTGTTTCAGAAACGCTCTTGCTGGCTGGAGCCGTAACCAAGAACTAAGTTGCGCTTTTGCAAGTGTCCTTGGGCTTCTGCCAGCCATTTTGTAAAACTCTTTAAAGCCTCTCTTGCACTATAGACGTTTTCTGACGTTGTGTCTTTTCCTCTCCTTGGAGAGTTTTCACTCAGGATCATTGCTCAGCGCTGGTGCATTAGGGAGCAAAGGGACAGGTTGTCTGTTTATGAATGCCTCTTTGCGTGAGGGAACACGGTGTGCTGCCCCTGCACTTCTTACTGCGGAGAACTCAATATTCTCCTTTTTCCTCATTCTTTCTGGCTCCTCCAGTTGTCTTTCTGTGGTTAGTATATCTAGGTCAGGAGCCAAAGTACAGGTTGCCCAGTGAATCTGGTAAAGGCCACTGACCAGCATATGAAGTAAAAGAACCAAGAAGCAACAGTAGTGGTGAAGGTATTCTCACTTATATTGTCTATCTCTTTGGTTGTGTCTCATTATACGTACCTACGATGTGAATCACTATTGAACACAAAATTGGGCTCTAGCAAGGGTCTTTTAGCCTCTAATCATCGAGATACTGATGTTTCCATTGTGCATCTTGTAGCTAGTACACATATGTGCATGTCTGACTGACATCTGTTATTAAAAAAAGAATAATGAACATAGTTAATAATGGCATATATATATATATATATATATATATATTATATATGAATGATTGTTTATACTATAATAAATGTTAGCACCTCAGTACAAGAAAAATTATAAATTAACAAATAAAATTCAATTCAATTCACATTTATTTGTTTGTGAAGCGCTTTTCACAATACATATTGTTTCAAAGCAGTTTTACAGAAAATAATCTTTTCAATCTTTTTAATTCCTGAATATTATTTCAAAGAAGCATGATTTTTTTTTTTCATGCAAAATCTAATTTTGTATAAATTACAAACCAACTCTTTTTTAAAGACAGAAAATAAGCTTTTGTCTTTGTATATTGGTACTTGTGCTTGACCTTTGATTACATTTCCAGTAAGTGAATATAGTGAGCAGCCAATCGGTACTGGCTTTTACAACGAATTCTGGAAATTTCTAGGGAGCGAATGTTTCAGTGCACTGAAGTGATTTTGACAATGGAACAGGCCTAGAAACTCCCTGGCCAGTTTACTTCTGAACTAGGGAACAGAATGATACACGCTTTGACTTTTCACACTGAAGATGAAAGTAAAAGGATGGAAGAAGTAGAAACAGACAGAGGCAAAATCAGAAGGAATGCATAGGGTGGGGCGTCAGTGGCATTTGAGCGTTGCAGACAGTCGTATCCACTCCTCAGCGTGAGTCACAAGGACGCGTTCAGCTGCCGTGGCATTCCTCTGTGTGGATTACTGTGGGAAACTTTATTTGCTTGAGACTTTCTTGAAAGCTTCAGACAATGGCATACAGTTCTAGGGCCAGTCTGGGTAAGTTTATATCCAAAGTGAATGACTAAATACTTCTATGGTACTGATTTTTGACTATTTTTGACTGTCATGTTTGTGTCTGCCTCTCCGAATCACTCCTAGATCTAAACACAAATTTGTAGTGACTTTTTAGCTGCATAGTGTAAGATGTTATTTTGATCACTTGAGTCATACCCTTTATCTTTTACTCATCAAAAATAGCTTGAAATTGTTTTTCTTACTGTAACACTGTTCCGCAAAAATAGTCTTTCAGTCTGACATTGTTATAGACGTCACGTTACAATTTTATTTTTAATAGCTGATCCTTTACTGTAGCAGAGGAGGTGTTTAGAAGTTTAACTAAATTACTAATTTGTGTTCGTATCTATGTCACTATTTTATTTATTTATTTTTTGGGGTTATTCTTCCCATTTCAGACTTATTTTATCTCATGGCTTATTGTTTTAAAGGGGTCATGACATGGTTTTTTGTTTTGTTTTATTATGTTCCCTTAGGTGCAATTATAGTATTACTATAGTTTTTTGTAAAAAAAAAAATAATGTAGTGATTTATGACCTTTTCCCACCCTGTTTCTCACCTCTGATTCAAACAGTCTGTTTTTGAGGTGTTTCCCCTTTAAGAGTTCAGTGTTAACGCCCACTGTTATGATTGGCTAACGTCAGTGCTGCTTATGCATAAATTATTAACGTTAATCATTTTGTATCACATGTAGACTACACAATGCTCCACCACGTGAAACTTCGGTCTTCCGATCTTTTACCATTGTGTCAATTCTCAATTGATTTTGATTCATATGCGCGAGGGAGGGAGAGAGAGAGAGCAAGACAATTTGAAGGCGCGTGCGCGGGGCTCTCTCTCTCTCTCTCTCTCTCTCTCTCTCTCTCTCTCTCTCTCTCTCTCTCTCTCTCTCTCTCTCTCTCTCTCTCTCTCTCTCTCTCTCTCTCTCTCTCTCTCTGCTCGTTCTTTCAGTAACATGCCCTGTCACATTCATCTGATCACTCACCGTTCAAATAAAGCTTTGGCGGGCTGCATATGCTGCAAATAAACTGCATCCGACTGCTTTCCCTGACGTCTGGATCGTTCGGCAGCATATTCAAACACTCAAACAGGAACAGCACATCTGCGTGGCATCGCAGTCATCTTGTAAACAGACTCACTCGCTGCACGTCGACTGAACACATGTGGGCACGAGCCGCACGACAACGATGTGATGATGCGAAATGAGGCGTAGTTGTCTTGCGCTGGAGGCGGTCATATGCAAACGACTGGTATGTCACTTCGTACCGTGACGTCACTAAGTTCAAAGGATCTAGAACGAGCTGTATTTAGAGCTTGATTAAATAAATGCTTCGTTTATAATGGGGAGGAGGAGGACGTCTTAAGCTATGAAACTTGCAGGAAGTTTTAATAGTACATAGATCTCTTATATACCAAAAGATCAAGGCAAATATGGTTTCTCATGTCATGACCCCTTTAAATATCTCTCTAAATATCTTTTAAATTGAAAAATTCCCCCTAAATGTTACTGAACCAAATTGCATATGACTGTACATCTTGGTTACTTGTTCATAAACCCTGCGTCTCATGAATTATTTGCGTGCTCTGCATGTAAACGGCATGCTTTTGACGTATCTGCATCAGGCGTAACCTGTTTTTCTCTCTAGCTAGTCGTATACTGTTTTAGATTCATCTCCTCAGAAGCAGCACAGTCAAGGAAGAGAAACATTTTTTTCTTTAACTTTCCTCAGCCCCTCTTCTCCCCCAAACTCTCTCTCTCTTTCTCTCACTCTCTTTGTCTCCCCTAAACTCTCTCTCTTTCTCTCACTCTCTTTGTCAAGTCTTTGGGTGGATTCCCAGCTGACTGTGTTTGTCATGGTAACAGGCAGCAAGGCAACAGGCCCAGCCACTTGCACTTCCTGAGTGAGTGGAGCTGCCTGACAGATCTGTGTGTGTGTGTGTGTGTGTGTGTGTGTGAAGGCAGGGCTAGGGTGCGTGAGGCTGTCAGCCTGTATTAGGTTCAAGCCTACTGCAATGCTGCCTACTGCTACCGGGCTTCACTTTATGCTAATGAGGGGAGGCCTCAGGAACGGGCTTGGGGCTTCCTTCTCTTCCGTCTCACTCACTCACTCACTCACTCACTCCTTGCTGCCATCTCTGCTTTCCTTGTGGGCTAGAGAGAAGACTGATCTATTTTTTTAAATGCCTCATGTTTTACTCGATAAATAACCCTCATTCTGACCTTAAAGTCGATTTGGAAACAAAATGGACTCTTTATACTAAATAGATCTTCATGGTGTTTTTGTGAGTGATTTAATAGCACTTTTTACTCCAAAGGAAAAAAAATTTGGTCTTAATAATCATTAATGAAAATGTAATAACTTGCTTTGCTTCTGAAACTACTTTCTTTTTTTGCTGACATCACCAAGTCCTCTTACTGCCCACATTCAGGTTAGACCATATTTAATGGTTGTACTGTCTTTTATACAGTCAAAATGTATTCCCTCCTTAAAAGGTTTTTGCTCACAATAAGTTAATTGTAGTTTTAAGTACATGTTTAAAATCTTGTACACACATGAGGTGAGTGAAGACTTTAATCAGTAGCTGTTTTATTTTATACAGATTGCCTCATGTGGTTTACTATCTTAGTCAAGTGCCATCCTTCTTTTTTCCTTCCTATTTCAATGGAACATACACTATGGGGTCAGTAAGAATTTAAAAAAAATGTATGAAAGAAATTAATACTTTTTTTTTCTGCATTTAATTGAAACTTTTTTTTGCATTTTATTGATCAAAATTAATTGATAACAGTACATGCTGTTCTTTTGAACTTTCTATTATTTAAAGCACCAAATTATTATATTATATTATATTATAATGATTTCTGAAAGATCATGTGACACTAGAGTAATGGCTGCTAAAAATTCAGCTAATAAATTACATTTTAAAATATATTAAAACACAAATCAGTTATTTTAAATTGCAATAATGTTTCACATATTACAGTTTTTACTATATTTTTGACCAAATAAAAGACTGGTGAGCATAGGAGTCTTCTTTCAAAAGTGAAATAAGTAAGGGATTATGTACATCCAGCCGGAGGTTCTCTCAAAATAACCCCCTGTTTCACTTATTCACTTTTGAAAGAAAACTCCTAGGCTTTTGTTTTGTCAAAAATATAGTAAAAGCAGTAATTTTGTGAAATATTATTATCCTGCTTATTACACGGCTACTTGCCACATAAGTAAATAATTAGACGAAATATTGATCTTAGTTGAAATATTTTATTAGGTCTTTAAACGCAAAGCTTCCGCGGGGAGAGCAGTTGCAGCGCTGCAAGTTCAAACTAAACGGACATTTAAGAGATACGGTATACAGTCATGCATATCACTTATTGAACAGCTTTTCCCAACATAAATAATTATGGGGATAAGATGTATTGATTTAAAATTAAACTGTTTAATAATCGTACCTGTTTGTATCTTATAATCCAACAGTGTACAAAACAATAGTCACAAATTGGCACCAGCTGTGTTTGTATGAAACAAGAGCGAGCGAGTCCACGATACTGGATGGAATAATTAAATAACTGTACACAATATATTGATTCGACTGAGTTTTAATATTTACCTCACCAAACACAAAACTTCAGATTGAGGACACGCAACAGGAACGAGTGCAATTGACAATGCAGTCAATGAGCTTTAGACTTTAAGTTAGGCTCTGTCCCAAATGGCACGCTTCATATGCACTTTAGGTCTTGTGGGCTTACAATGGCTGCTGCGTGCACGTGTTAGTTAAGTCCATGAGACCGTAGGGTATCCCATTTGTCATATTTAGGTTTCAGAAGGGTGCTTGTGAGCACCCCCTTTGCGGTCAATATGCGCCCTCGATGCACACTTTTGCCTAGCCCGCACTGATGCGAGCTCCGCAGCAGACTTCTTCCCGACAGTCAAAGTGCCGTTACGTCACGAAAGTGCGGACTCATAGGAAGACCACGAGTGTTAGACCAAAGGGTGCAATTTGGGACATTGTCTTAATTTATCCACCTTTTTTATGCCTTGGACAAATAGCTTTTTAGATGGATGGCAAGGCTTTTTAGGTTGGCTAAAATCTACAATCTCTGACCTAGTTTGTTTGCTGGCTTCCATGGCTAGTACAATATGCTGTGTTTTCTGCCAATTGGCTACCTAGAATGTCAAAATACTATTGGCTAAATTAGCAGTGGGCGGGATCACACAGAGACCAATCAAAAACAGACATTCCGACATGGAATGCACATTTCAAAGTAGAATATCTGACTGTAGCACTGTTTTTCAGAGAAACAAGGATGTAGACTTTGCATTTTTTCTCTAGAAAAAATATTATGGTATTTTTGTGCTTTATACAGTCAAAAATAATAATAACATGCAGCACAATTAATGTAGCTTAACTAGAAGGGCATGGTGCTCCAAATGTCAAGGTCATGGGTTCAGTTCCCAGGGAACACAAATACAAATGTACGGTATAATTTGAATACAGTAAAAAATCGCTTTGGATAACAACGGCTACCAAAGTAGTAAATTAAGTTTTAAATTACTTATTCAACACAATGACAAAAACCTTTCATTAAAGGGTGTTTTTTCTAAAATAGCTCCCACATACACGTGAGTCACGTCAAGTTGTAAGCACAGTGAAACGTTCCAGTGTACAACGTTTTAGTTGTTTGGACCATCTGTGTCTCCATACCCCCAACCCCCAGACCCTTTTTTCCCTAGTCTCTCCTTAAGCAGAGCAATGGTGAATTTGGTAATATTACAGTGGCCCATGTGATCTGTTTTAAATCGTATCATGAACCTAGAGCTACAGCATCTGAGAACACTTCTGCCTAGATTCAAAGCTCAGCGTAGGTCACACACTCGCTCCTTTTCTCCGTCCCCCTTTTCCACCAAACACTCAGCTGGATCTTGTCTTCCTGCAGCCAGCATGTATTTAAGCAGGGAGTGATCAGGGCTTTGCACTTGTCTGACACATTCTTACCGTGAGTACTTACTGAAAGTCTGACACACATTTGCAGCACGGCTCAGGAAGGAGTAGTCAGAACTGTATTCCTGTAAACGTTCCTGCGGTAGCAACTCATGGCTTACATTTATTTCCTGCAACTCAAAAGTTAGAATTCTTGTGTTTAGAGATTGTTGTTGCTAATGTCCTGTTGGAGATGCTGTGATTGCTAAACACTGTGTACATCGGAGTGTGTTCCCATATTGTTACCTTATCTGTTTGGCACAGTTGTAACGTGAGGCATTATGGGCTCTCTGCGATGGATGCACAGAGACTGTACTGACTCTCACCTCTCTCAACTCTATGCAACATCACAGAATGCTAATATGACAACAGCTTGCAAGCCAATGTCAAAGCAACCAAGCTTCAAGCCACAAATCTGTTAATCGAAACAATTTCTTGTATATATTTACCTTGTCGGTTTTATCAACTGGATCAAACCAACTGTTGTAGCCTGCTCTGTTTGTATTTTGTTATTCATCTATAAGCTATATTGTTTAAAAATATGTACATAATGTAGTTAAAACACTACATTACCTTTATCGAAAGTGTTTTTTTTTATTATCTCTAAAACTAAAAGTTGGTGTTTTTGTGAATTATCAAGATGTTGACACAGGTTCAAGGGATGTCCCAGTCCTATTCCCCCTTACTCTGCCTGTACTTTCCTTTACCTTTCCTCACTATGCTTTCAAAAAAAGAAAGCAAAGCCCCCAAAAAATTACATTAAAAAAGAGATTTTATGTTATTCTGGACAGTTATTATTTAAAAGTGCAGTTTCTGTGAACTAGCAGCACCCAACAGAATAGCAAAAATAATCAAACAGGTTTCCCAAACACTCCCCCTTCCTGCCATTGGTCAGACAAAAAGACAGCCTCGCCCCCGAACTCATACCATTGGTTGAGCCAGTGTTGCTATGTTAAACTGGTTGGAAATCTCAAACAAACACCAATGTTTTGATAGTGTCACAGTGTTTATACTTTTATACCCTTCAAGTGCACCTTGTAAACTCATACCTCAAAGTCAGACTTTTTTTTTTCACGCCATGTCACATATGCATGTAGGAAACATAACAGGGTAGTAGCCTGAACAAAACTAAATATTTATATTGTGAACAGTAAACCCAAATAACTACATCTGAATTCACAATGAGGATTTTTTTTTAATCTCTTATTTATAAATGGTATCAATGTTTTTGTTACTTAAAGCAAATGGGTAAATTTATGATTTGACTTACTTTCCACTCACTGATCTCTATAAAAAGATATATTGTCTATAATATATTGTAGTAGATCAGTGTTTCAAATCAACACTCCCCTTCTAACATCACTACTTGGAAACTAGTAATGTATCATCCATTCAGTTTCAAACTTGTAAATATGACAGCACAGCACCCCCAGCCACCCTACTTCCCGTGCCACTGCTCTACATATGCAACTAGCAGGGAGAAAATATGTAATATTTTCATTTATATAATATAGAATTATACACTTACACCTTTAACATCTCAGTTTCTTGAAATGTGTATGTTTGACATTTTTGCCATTTAGATATTTTTTTGTAGATTAAGAGATTTATATGGAACCAGTATCGAGTCGTAAGAGAGATGAACAGCAATGAGTCATGAACGTAATGAGTGGCTAACACTCTCTTTCTTTCTCCCTCCCTCCCTCTCTCTCTCTCTCTCTCTCTCTTTACTCTAAGCAGATATATGTTGGGTAAAGGGGCAAAGCGGAAACTAGATGAGGATGAAGAGGGGCTGGAAGGCAAAGCGTTGGCGGCAGGGCCCGGAACGATGGCCGACGGGCTTTCAAAGGTGTCCTACACACTGCAGAGGCAGACCATCTTCAACATGTCTCTGATGAAGCTCTACAACCACCGGGCGCTCACCGAACCCAGCTTGGAAAAGCGCGTGCTCATCAACAACATGCTGAGGCGCATCCAGGATGAGCTGAAACAGGAGGGAAACCTGCGGCCACTCTTCTTTCCTCCTTCCCCTCCACCCGACGACCCTGTGGACGAGGGTTTCCGTGAGGCACAGCCTGCCTTCGGCGTGTTGTCCATGGTGGCACCGCCACTGTCCCAGTCCCCAGCACTTTCCACTCCGGTCCTTACATCGCCTTCATCAGGGCTGTCAAACCCAGCACCTCTGGAGGCCTGTCTTACCCCAGCTTCACTTTTAGAGGAGGACAGTGTCACGCTTTGCACATCGCCTTCATTGCCCTCTCCGCTTGCTCCTCCTCCTCCTCCTCCTCCTCCTCTTCCACCACCACCAACCCTGCCCAGACTCCCTTCACCTGTGACCAGAGACAGTTTTTCTTCTGCCCTGGATGAGATTGAGGAGCTCTGTCCTTCGCCCTTACCTACAGCTACGTCTGTGCCCGGTGCTACCTCCCTCTCATCCCTTACAGTGACCCTCCAAATGCCGCTGTGTCCCCCCAGCTTAAACTCTGGGGCCTTGGACTCCAAAGACTGCAGTAAGCCTTGCAGCCCAAAGCTTGAAGGGCTGGTCCCGCTGCCCGAGGAAAGCTCTGCGGCCCCCAACGCACCAGAGACTCTTCCTCCTAACAGCCTGGACATGAGCTCCTCACCTTCCGCCTCGTCCTCAGGCTTTCTGACAGACCTTGCCTTGGACGACATTCTCTTTGCAGACATTGACACCTCCATGTACGACTTCGACCCCTGCACATCCTCAGGTGCGGCTCCATCGAAACTGGCGCCCATGGTGACGGCGGACGAGCTCTTCAAGACTCTTTCGCCCTACAGCGGTTCCGCTCCTGCTGTCAGCTCAAACCAACCTTTCAAAATGGACCTCACTGAACTGGACCATATTATGGAGGTGCTTGTAGGATCATGACCAGGTTTGGAAGGGAACTGGGGAAGAAAATGCAAAACCAATCAAAGAGTTTTTAAATAGAAACTGAAAAAGAAACTAAAGAATCACTTTGTGAGTGTTTTTTTTTTTGTTTGTTTTTTTTTTTACAGTTTTGTGTTTGTTTTGTTTTTAAAGACAAAGGAAATTGTCCAGTTTAATGGTGATGTTGCCCAGTACTACTTCTCAACACTGTGCATGCACTGTGCTTGCCTGTCCCAAAAATGAACATGAAGAAATTTTATGGAACACACTTTGGCCTCTGGCAGATCCGAGTGCCTTCATTTATGACCACTTGGTAAATTACTGTTTGTTTGTCTTGTCTCATTTTTCTCATAATTTCTAATCGAACAAGATGGATTATCAGAGAAGTAGCATCTTTCTTTTCCCTTCTCAGCATACAGGTGCAAGAATGTGCAACGGCAGCCCTATTTTCATATTTTTTCTTTCATTTTCACAAAGCACAAAGATTTTAAAAGAGGAACTTGGTTATTTTGTTTGTATGTTTTTCTATCCAGAGCTGTTTTATTGCTTTTTAGTAATATTCAAAATAGTCTGTTAATATGTGGTCATTTATTCATGGGGGGGGGGGGTCTTTTTCCATTTTAATGTTCATTAAGGGAAAGTTCACCATGTACTCACCCTCATGTCCTTTCAAACCTGTTTGAGTTTCTTTCTTCTGTGGAACATAAAAGAACATATTTTGAAAAATAATTTTTTGTCCATATAATGAACGTCGATGGGATCCAATGTTGATTTGGACCCCATTGACTTTTCTTTAAAATATATTTTTATGTTTCACAGAATAAATAAAGTAGTGCATGTTTGGAGTGACGTGACGTTGAGTAAATGATGATAAGATTTTAATTTTAAGTGAACTACCCCTTTAAACCTCCTTCAGTGAAACATATGCATTTATGAAATGTATTAATTTATGGAACATGCTTTACCGGGTAATATTTATTCATGCATGTGTGTAATGGTCAGATATTTACAGTCAACCAACCAAATTTCTTGTGATCTGCCATAACGGCTCAGATTCCATGTGTTTACGTCTCGGCTGGCAGTGTATTGTTTTACAGATACATTTCTTTGATTAGCCAACGCTAAAACCCCTTTATGCTACAAATAATGGATGCAATCAATGCCTTTTGATCAGTAATAAGCAAACTGTCAACTTCTCTCAGGCATTTCCTTTTTATCTGAGTCAAGGCATTGCCATAACTTCCCTATTTTGGCCTTTGGTTTGGCTTTATATCATCACTCAGACTCAGTGGCTGGTTCGGTTTTAATGCTACACTAATGCACAGCAATAGGGTCAATGCATGTCTCTTCGTGCAAAATGGGAAAAAAAACTGTACCGCACATGTACGTTTATGGTTGCTATTCAGTTCATTTTCAACTATTTCCATCTTCATAATCTTTTTGCCAAACATTTCCTTCATATACATCTCTCACCAGTACAACGGTACATTTCTGTTAACATACTAATGCATGCAGGATTATAGCTCATAATTGTACAGATGTCAGATGATTTGTGTATGGTTTGGTCTTATTTTATCTTATTTATACCATTGTTTGTTTGAGTTTTATTAATGGTATCTGTTCATGTTCCAGTCAGACTCTCTCTCTCTGTCGCCCTGCTGGGTTTTAGTGTCGTTTGGCCAGTAGGAATGGTCACGTTATATTTAAGTGGAGTTTATTTGGGGGAGTTTAAGTATGCACCAGTTTGGCAGGAGAGTATTATGCATGGATGTGCATTGTGCAATAGACAGCACAGTATATTTGCTAAAAACACTTTATAATTTGCTGAAGTCGATCAAATTGGTTGGAAGGATTATTTTATGTGCACCTGACATAAAAGGAAAGGGACCATTTATCATATCGCCTGTATACGTTTCAGATAGCTGTTTGTTGCACTAAACAAGCTATCATTAATAATCATAGATTTACATACCGACAAAAACTGTGCATTATATGCCTTTCTGGAAAGTGCAATGTCAGTGAGGGAAGAAAACTTGTCAAATGTGTATTTTTAATAAGTATATTATTCAACAAATAAGTGACCATTGATAATCTGAGATTTGAACTTCCTGTCACAAAGACCTAAGCTAGAGGTGACGATTTGGATTTGTTACCCAGAGTTCAAGAGAGAGATTGTCTGAGAATTAAAAAGCATGAGTGAATGAGAGCAGAGCGGACACAACTATGGAATCAAAACGGATTAAAATATCTTACAGGATTTTTAGATTTGGAGTGTTTGTTTTTAAGTTATTTATTTTTTTTGTTTCCTGTGTAAATATATTTATTTTTTATTTTATGCTAACATCCAGATTGTAATTTGTACAGAATATGAGATAGGAATGTATTATGCTTATGGGAATGTATCACTGCTTATTAATTGGGGTGGAAGCCATTTTTTTTTCATCTTGTTTTAATAATGCATTATTTTTGTCTGTTTAGTTTCTTGTATTATAATTTGGTGTGGTGTTTGTGCTAGTCATCTAGTCAAACACTCCCTGTCGCTATTTAATTATATTTAATGTTTTATGTATTTCAGATTGTTTGCAAGGGAAAGGTTTGTGAAGCAATACTTTATTCTCTACAAACTTCAGAATTTCAATCTTCCAAAGCCTATATCTGGGAAAATCTTTTTGATAACCCTCAATGCCAAATGTAAAGAAGAAAGGCAGCATGATTTCTGATGGTATTGGTTGTTGTTTTTTAACGGTATCACTGTCCCATGGTTCAGGCCATACATTCGGGGAAGTTTAAAGTGGTTTCAGGATAGTGACCACTGGGATTATTCGTGTGTGTGTGTGTGTGTGTGTGTGTGTGTGTGTGTGTGTGTGTGTGTGTGTGTGTGTGTGTGTGTGTGTGAGTGTGTGTGTGTGTGTGAGAAAGAGAGAGAGATAAATAAAGAGACAAAATGTGGTGGAGGGTCTAAACCCTTTTTCTGCTCATTAAAAAAGGTCGTATCTTCAGGCCTTTGAGCTGTGCCTTTTTCTATGCAATATTACAGACACATTCATTTTGAGAAAAATAACCCATCAACTGATGATCACTGTATTTGCATCAAGGTGTGGACTGTAGAATATATATGAAATATGGACATGTGTCTATGAATTTGAAACAGTCTTACTTTTCTAGTTTTATATCATACAATAAACGGATAAAAATGACATTCTGTGTTTTCTTCATTTTCCTTTAGAATCAAGCATGTTACTATGTTTAAAGATTGTAGTGAGTACATAGACAACTGAACAGGTTAAGGTATATCATTTCTGAGTCACTCAGCTGCTTTGTATGAAACGGCGGACATTTCTCTGCATCAACAGTTGCCTCCATTTTGCACCTATGACTCATGGCCTGGTAGCAGGAATCTATTTCCAGTATTGGGGCCACACAGCTGTGTAGCAAAGGACAGTTTTAGCACGTGGCAGTGTCTGTGTGAACTGTAGGGGGATGGCCAGCTCAAAACATAGATGAACTGATCTCAGGTCAGCGAGAATGTTATCCCCCTGTGAATCATGTTGCTTTTTATGAGAGTGGTGAGTCAGTGTGTGATCTGTATCACTCACGCTGACCATCTCACCTTTTACTATTTGTTTTTCTTTATCTAAAACAAGTCTTACAGTAACGTTCAGTTACGCTGTTCAGGAGGCTCTGGAAACGACCTTAATCCTGCGTTGTCAGTCAGGGCTTGTTTTCGCTTTACATCCCTCTATAGTCAAGCTTCTAACAAGTTTCGTGTTTCACGTGCAGATAGCGGGTGAAATATTTGCCTTCTCATACTGTATTGTTTCCAGTAAGCGCTATGGGGCCTGTGTCATAAAGCTGACTAATTTGCTGTGGTTAGTATCCGTCCTTTCCCTTCAATGTTCTTTGTCGGCCCACTTTCATCCACGTGAAGAAATGGGTCAAACCAAAGAAAAAAAGAATGCATGTTTCCTTACTGCAACTCAATCCAATGAATCACTAGAAAGGTGCTGCAGTGTTAACAGTTTCGTTAACTTCAGTCATTTAAAGATTTATCTGAAAACCTACATTATGCACACAAAATGACTGACAGATATGTTTTTTATGCAAAAAAAAAAAAACGTTTTAGTTGAATTTAAATGAACATTCAATTTTTAGAAGACATTCTAAACGAAAAAGAAGGAAGCTGGCCGCACACTGAATTCAGTACACACTACAGAAGTCTACAAAACATTTTTTTTTTTCTGGATTGCATAGTGCAAAAAGTGCAAAGTGAATTAAAAACAAATGAACAGGAGCAAACGTTTCAGCACATTGCCATCTTCAGTGCTCACAATTTTTATACTCATTGTTTTTATACTGTTTTTATAACTTTTTGTTGTTGTTGTTGCTATAATTGAATACCTGAAATATTTTGGATGTCAACTATCAGACACAGCTCCACCTGTGATAGAGTTGTACTTGTGAGAATTAATTTCAGGTGATGACCCCTAATGTTGTGCTGAAACGTTTGCTCCTGTTCATTTGTTTTTAATTCACTTTGCACTTTTTGCACTATGCAATTAAAAAAAAAAAAAAAATGTTTTGATAGACTTCTGTAGTCTGTACTGAATTCAATGTGGGACCAGCTACCTTCTTGTTCGTTTTCGAAATCTCTTTGGCTCTACGCACCTGAAGAAAAAGTATTTTTTGTCAATTTAGAGCGCAACAATTTCTTATTGTGAGATTTCTTATTTAGTATTAATTTCTTATTTAGTATTAATTTTTTAGAATATCTTTTAAACTGTAACACATCTACGCTTAAGTCAACATGAAATAACGTTCCTCTGAAACAACCTTTTGGATGACATCATGAATTCCTCTACCCTTTTAACCTCTGACTTCTAACGAACTCTATATTCTATGAATAATCACTTTTCAGGATCCAGTCAAAAAAAAAAAAGTCCCATCCAACATTGTTCCACATCAAATACCCTGTTTCTCTCACAAATACATCAAATTGAAGTACAGCAGGGGGTTGTGAAGTTTTACATTAACGATACTCTTATTAGTATTTTTTTTATATTTTATTTTGAAGAGAGGAGAGTCTTCAAGCCTCTTATTTAGCCACAAGCCAAGAATAGTCACTTGGGGGAGAAAAACACCAGGGTGATTTTTAACTCTTTTTCGTGACAGTTGACACCTGTCCGAAAGGCCGTCAGGGTCAAAATAATCCAAATTATTGTACTGTGAGCTTTAATTAACCTCAGCTGTCTCTAGTCCTCATCCACTTTCACTGTTTGGAAAATGAGTAGCTTGGACAATCTCCTAAATTCACCTGGAACCACATGAGGTACATGATGACTGAATATTTATTTGTGTGCGAACTATCCCTTTAAATCAAATGAGAAATAGAAATATTTCCCATGCAGCTGCAGTTCTAATTTGATTCTGCTCAGTTCACAGGGCATGAAGTAGACAGTCTTCCTTGTTTCTGTAGAGGTAGAGAGAGAGAGAGAGAGAGAGAGAAGAAGAAGCATGAGAGGGACTGCAGAAGCCTTGCTCTCTCTCTCTCTCTCTCTCTCTCTCTCCTCCCCCTTCTCCCTGTCAGGTTGGCTTTGTGCAAATATCTGAATGATCTTGTTCTGCTGTGACCACGGAGGAAAATAAGCCACACCTACTCTCCGCCAACCACAAGCCCAGCTTAGCAGGCACACAAGCAGTTGCACGTTTATGTAACACACACACACACCAGCCCATAACTGCCCCCGCTGGCTGGAATTTGAATTGTGCACTACAGCGGCATCTTCACCCCCCTCCTCTGAAGAATACATGGTAACACTTAATTTACAGTGTCCCTGTTACAGATATTACAAATTGATTACATACAGTTATACCTAATTAAATACAGACAGTTCATCATTCAGCCCTTCTGTAAATACACACATTCATCTGTCTGCAGAAAGTAACGTTAGGCCAATAGATACTAATCCAAATACATAGAGGTTAAATACTGTCACATTATAAGGATATAGATTTAAATTTGATTAAATGACAGTAGCCTAAACTTATTTTATTCTTCAAATCTGCCTTATTGGTGTTTTTTGTGTGTGTGTGTGTGTGTTTTGTTTTTTGTTTGTTTTGCCTTGACTTAATGGTAACACGTTGCAGCATGCTAGCATTTTGGCTGTTTATACTTATAAAGCACATATAAATGTCTTATTCTGCATGACCACATTCTGCATCACAACTACATTACTAACTATTAATAAGCAGTAATTAGGAGTTTATTGAGGCTAAAGTGTATAGTGAGAATTGGACCCTAATTGATTTGACCCCAATAATGAATTGATTTTCCTGTAAAATATTTATTACAATTTTATTATGTAATGCAATATCAAAAATAAAGTCAATTACTGTAAAAAAAAAGCAGTTGTTTCCGTGTACAATTCAGTGCATTTAATACAATTATTTAATATGATTCAGTTGTATTAAATAATATTCTTGACTTGAATAAATGTATAATGTAAAACATTTCTATTATTAAGAAATGTTTTGTTGCCACAAGTTGCCACAAACAAGGACTGTGAATTAAAATAATGATGGATAAAGACCCCACAGGAGCAAAGAAGTTTCACTAGAATGAAGGTTTACGCTGTATAACAGTGAGCTTATGCCAGGTTACATCTGTATCAAAGGTCACTGAGAGTTAATTATTATGAAGGACGCTGAGCCCTAAAGGATGGAGCCAAGACTCTCACACTTGTTGGATATTTTTTTTAAATCGATTGCATAACACAGGGAATTCACTATCAGACACCTTATTCAGAGCGTTGCCGTGAATGTGTTTGTGATGATGTAGCGGGCATGCATGTGACTATAAGTTCATGTGATCTTGTATCTGTGTGTGTGTGTGTGTGTGTTAAGGGGAAAGGCCCTGAGTGAGGAGCCAGAACAGGAAGTAAGACACAGACCACACACAGCTGCTGCATGGAGGGAGTGGGTGTGAGGAAGTGTGTGGGAGCTTGACATTCACAAAAACACACAATAAGCCATATTCAGTGAGGGAGAGAGACAGTGAAAAGAGACAGATTACAATATATTGATTTGGAAGCAGACTGAAAGAAAGATCTTGAATGTGACATCCTATTCTACGTTTATTAGAAATGTCTGTTACTTTGATGCCCAAAACTCTTTCAGATATCCAACAGCTGTAGTTAGTCATATTAGCAGGTGACGGTTGATGTCAGTTAGAGGTTTGGACATTGGCATCATGTGAGGCAGGTGGGCGAGGTGTCCAGCAGGCCCAAGAGGGCACGATCGGAGCATGGCGGGCAGTGCCAGGTCCGTCTGTGGTGCTTTCCGCCTGAGCAGGTGAGGAGAATGGAGCTATGGAAGAGCGGTGGAGACCGACTGCAGCATTAACCTAATTACAGGCTGGCCCTGCTAAATAAACACTTATTAAATTTGCATGCTCAAATACACTTCTGGACATGTGCGGTCCACAGTGCATGCAGCCTTTTGCTGTCACCCAAAGGTCCACACTTTGAATATATTTTACAGAAGAATATTCATTAAGGCACATGATGCATGCTGCTCAAAAAAAAAAAAAAAAAAAAATCACATTTTTTTATATATATATATATAAAGAAATAAAATATAACATTAAATTAAGTTAAATTAAAAATTAAATAAATAATAAGATAAAGTAAAATAAAATAAAAATGAATTAATTAAATAAAATAATAAAATAAAACAATGTAAAATGAAATAAAAATAATCCATGTCATTGATAATCAAAATAATGCAGGCTGGGGGATGAGGAATCCTAATTTAAATTAACTGCAGAACAACTTCTTTTGTTTTAAGACACTACAGAACCAAATCATTAAGCGCTTAAGTGGTTAGGTGGTTAACTGCACAAGAGTGCCCCTAGTGTAACAGTCTTTTCTTTCTTTCTTTTTAACCAAGTTAGCAGAATCCTGTTAGCCTCTGCTGGAAGTCACTGCAACTGCTACTGAAAAGCATCTTTATCCATTGACGGCCCTTAAAATTAGACATGTGTTCTGATTTTAGGCACTAGCCATATAGAGCTGTATGTATAGAGCATGATTTTATGATCATGGTGCATAATTCAGACACTTGTGCAATACACCCGTCTTGACAAAACCATTAACCAGTAATTGAAACCAACATTATTATCATGATGATTATTACTTTTTATATAAGGATTTAGAGCTACAATAAAGAACATATTCGCATTGTACTTAAATCACAAAAACTGGCAGTCGCTGTATACATAAATGGTAATTTTACTACATTATATTATATTACTTATTGATGTATATTATCTCCATATTTATTTCCATTAAACCTATTTTATATAATTCATATAGTAGCATTACTAGCATCGTGAGAATGAATCACGGATTTACATAAAATATAGGAGTTTCCAAAAACAAACACTACTGCGACTAGGTGCCATTAGTCACACGTGCCACTAGGGGTCTCCCTCTGCTCGCTCATTGAGGGCGCACACATTTCAAAGATCAGAAACACACTGGAGCAATGTCAATTATTTCTCATAACCAACAAAACCAGCACAACCAACAACAACAACAACAACAACAACAACAACAAAAAATGCAATGCACAGATTGTGTTTACCTACCGACAATTATTACATCAATATTTAAACAATTCTGAGTTTCTACAAACAATATTACAAATACCGTAACCCAGTAGGCTACGTTATGCAAGCAAATTGCCATCATGTTTAAAAATACAAAAGTGGTCAAATGTGGGCTCTTATTATTCTGTTGGTAATTATGATCAGATGATCCAAATGAGATCTGAGCAGATTAAGTTCATATGAGGCTGGATTAACCTCCACCCGTACGATAATCCGCGTCATCATATTTCTTTCTCAAGTAGAGACAATAGAGTTGCTTCTTAATACGTTAAGAGAATTTGTGTTTGTTTTATCATTTTCTTCTTGAACTTAGACACCTTGCAGCTCCCTGTCCAGTCTGCCACGACACTGACAGATTCCTAAACTGGACCGCCTTTGATAAGCATCCTATGGTATTTTCAAGATGGCGGTGGCGAGCATGGAAAAGGACGCGATAGTAAGTCACAAATACCTTTAAGATCTTACAGTGCTTCAGTTTCTCTTAACATAGCCACTGTAGTTAATAATGGTATATTTAATACGAAGCGCAGTGGAAATCTGTATGCATCATGAGAGATGACCGTCCGTTACCCAGTTGAATAAAATCATAACGAGTTTGTGTAAATGCACTGCAGTGCATACGTGGTAGATCGCAATTGACAAATATTTCGAGCATTATTTTAGCTCTGGTGTATTTGGTGCACGTGCTGTGTTTAAAAAAAAAAGATGAAGTACAGATGCAGTAAAGGCGTGTCGTTTTATTGTTAAAACCCTCCATGTGCATCTGCATTACGCGCTGGTGCTGTATTTCATTCCGCATCTTTAAGTGATTTTTAAACTTCTCTTTCTCATTTGAAGAACACCGAAGATGATATTCACCTTAATAATTCATTCGGAGATGCTGGGCTTATCTCCCCTGATAAAGAAGACATCTCTCGTATTCTGGTAGAGTAATGTTTAAAGACAATCGTTGTTATGCTGTAGTTTATGTGAGATTGATGTTTTTCTCTATATCTGATACACCAGACAGTTCCTTTCAGTGGACGGATCAGAGGTGGGATGAGGCCTGGGAAGAAGATCATTATAATGGGCATCATTGATCCAGAGCCAGACAGGTATGTTTTCATATTAAGATTGCATTTAAGACTGTACACATTCTAGCATTAGTAAATAGTTACATCAGACACGAGCTCTGTCTCAAAATCATATGAAAGCGCTATATAAATGCCTCATTCATTCATTCATTCATTCATTCATTCATATATATGCTGTCCAGATTGGCAGCTGTTTTGAATACAGCTTTGGGTTGTAGTCTAGATCTGCTCAAGAAACGCACTGCATGGGTGTGTGCACTTAGGGTTAATGGGTGTTTATATTAGCTGTTAAGGAAACAAATGTCAAAACTGTGAGAGCATTGGGTGTGTCTTGGAAATGTTTTAGTATGCTGATGCAAATAATCAGTGGTCAATCACAAGGGTGTTATTCAGGCTAATGTTCAGCCTGTATGACTATATCTTACACACACACACATATGCATGTATATATTTTTTAATTAAATTAAGCATCCAGGTATAAGGAAGTTTATCTTTATAGTATGCACACTAACAAGCATGTACAAAATTAAAACCTAAGTATGGGCAAGGCTGAAATTATACAATTTGTGATATACTATTTATAAATGTATACTATTTTGTGTTATAACACTGTTCAAAGGTGTGTGATAGATGAGATTTTTTAGATTTTAATGTTATTGAAAACCAAGGTTGCATTTATTTGATAAAAAAAATACAGTGTAACAGAAATATTATTACAATTTAAAATATCTGATGTCTAATTTAATTCATTTTAAAATGTAATTTATTCCTGTGATGCCAAAGCTGGATTTTCACCATCATTAATTTGTCTTATTACAGTCACATAATCCTTCAGAAATCATTATAATATGCTGATTTGCTGTTCAAGAAACGTTTCTTATTATTATCAATGTTGTAAACAGTTGTATTATGGTTTCCACAAAATATTAAATAGCACATTTTGTTTACAGGATTCTTCTTTGAATAGAAAGTTCAAAACAACTACAGGTGTTTGACATAGAAATCATTTGCAACATAAATGACCCTCTTGATTAATTTACTGCATCATTGCTAAATAAAAGTATTCATTTATTTTTATCTTACTGACTGAACTTTTAAATGATAGTTTATTTGTATAATACTTGTACCAGAGGCTTTTTGTAGCACTTTACATTTATTCATTTGGCTGACACTTTTATCCAAAGTGATTTGCATTGGGTTCAGGGTCTGCATATTGCCAGTATGTGGTTTACCTCTACCAGTTTAGCTCTAGTAAGTCGAATGTGCTGGTCAGTTTTTTGAGAGTGTAGTAATGGTTCCTGGCATGAGGGCGATGGAGTGGTTTGTTATCTTGATGGTATATTCTTTACGTTGTAATTATGCAGCTTTTTAACTAAATTGCACATTATGGTTCTGATATATAAATGGTTAAGTAATGTGTAATTTCAGCTCAGGAATTTAGCCTTTGTAAACAGCCTGCTGATCCATTAGGAATGCTCCGTGAGGCTCAGTCAGTGTGATAATGGCTGCTAACGCAGGCCTGAATCACTGTGAATTCATGTCAAATGGATTCATACTATTTCTCTGTAATATTTGGCACATTAGCACACAGTTTGTAATGTTTCATCATGCAACACTTGTCATATTTTTATTAACACTAATGGCAAGTCATATGGTTTTGCTGACATACTGAACATATTACTAAGGGTGAATACATCTTGAAAACAGAAGATAGATAACTTTAGACGTAGAAATGACAAAAAAACAGCTGTTTACATGCTTTTTGTTTTGTTTTTCACAGCTTTGACATCATTTTGAACTGTGGCCACAGTGAGAAGAAAGATGATGAAGAGATCACTGATGTGGCTCTTAAACTCAGCGCTCGATTCACTGAAAGGCAGTTCCTCAGGAATGCCAGAGTCTCTGGGAAATGGAGTGAGGAGGAGGCACCCATAGCTTACTTTCCCTTCATCCCGGACCAGCCTTTCAGGGTAATGATCTGAAACACTGTCATCTACATGTTCTCTAATCTGAGATCTCTAATCTGTACAAAGCATGAGTTCAGGGTTGTCTAAAACCGATGGCAGCTTCCTCCTTGCCCAGATGTTGTATGTATGCTGTACCTCCTTCAGATATTGTAATGTGATGTCTAAAGCAGTGGCGTATAGTGGAATTCTGAAATGAAGAGGCAAAACCTACTTTCGTTTCCCCTCCTTTTTCTCCTCCAAGACTATATTTTTGTGTGTTTGAGATTATATATTATTAATTAAAATCAAGCTACATCGATTTAATTATTTTCCTTCAAAAAACAATACTTAGAAGAGTAGAATTAAATGCATTTATGCATAATATTTTGGGTAGCTTTTTTTTGTGTGTGTGTGTGTGTGTATACAGTTGTGGTCAGAATTAATGGCACCCCTGGTAAATATGATCAAAGATGGCTGTAAAAATAAATCTGCATTGTTTATCCTTTTGATCTTTCATTCAGTAAAATAATTGAAAGTGGGGGGGGAAATCACATTATGAAATAAATGTTTTTCTCCAAAGCACATTGGACACAATTTATTGGCACCCCTAGAGGTTTTTATTAGTAAAATATCTCTGAAGTATATTCTCATTAATATCTAACTTTTTTAGCACACCATGGTGATTAGGAACATGGTTGTCTAGCTATATGACTTCTTGTTTCACAGGAGTTTAAATATGAGGAAACACAAAGGCCAAATTCCCTTAATAATCCATCATAATGAGCAAAACCAAAGAATATAGTTCTGTACATCAAAAGATTGTTGAGCGTCACAAAATAGAAAGTGCCTGTAAGAAAATTGCTAAAGCATTGAAATTTCCCATTTCCACCATCGAGGCAATAAATAAGAAGTTACAATCAACTAAAGATGTTTCAAATCTGACTGGAAAGGACATGTGTCTATATTGTCCTAATGCACCGCAAAGAGGAAAGTTTGATTGGCTAAAAACTCTCCAAGGATCACAGATGGAGAATTGCAGAGATTAGTTGAGTCTTGGGGTCAGAAAGCCCCCCCCCCCCAAAAAAAATCAAACAACTGCTACATCCCCACATGTTGTTTGAAAGGGTTTCAAGAAAAATCCTCCTCGCTTATCCAAAAACAAACTCCAGCATATTATTCAGTTGTCAGACACGACTGGAACTTCAAAAGGGAACTGATCTGGAGAGATTCTGTATGGAGGAATGGTCTCTGATCTCTCGTCAGGAGTTCTCCAATCTCATCAGAATAAACATTTAAAAATATATTGAATTACAAATCATAGTAATCAGTTATTTTAAATTGTATTAACATTTCACAATATTACTGTATTTACAAATACATGCAGCCTTGACAAGCATACGAGACCATTCTAAAACATACAAAAATCGTACAGACTCCAATCTTTTTAATGGTAGTGTCAATACAGTATTGTTATTTTTTTGTTTCTTTTTTCCCAGAAAGAATCCCTGTTTTTCATGTGGGTTTATTCCTTTATAATAGGCAATTACAGAATTATTCTGTATATGGCAGAGAGTTGTATGACCAAAGTGAGTAAAGATACTGGAAGATAATGAGTGCTTATTGTTTGTAATTGGGGCTGAAGGCGAACCAAAAAAATGGGTCATTGTTTCCAAATGTTGAGCTGAGATAAGCAGTCATGCTAAGTCAGACAAGCACTTCCTTTCAACACACTGTCCACTATGTGTCTCAGTAACTGACAAAGGATTCTTTTGATTTGATCTTATTTGACTATTTCTCCCCTCTCCTTTCCCCCATTTGTACAGATTGAGATCCATTGTGAGCACCAGCGTTTTAGGATCTTTGTGGATGGACACCAGCTGTTTGACTTTTATCACAAAGTAAAGTCTTTGCTGGCCATTAATATGATCCGGATAGTTGGGAGTCTTCAGATCACCAAGCTTGGCTGAGCAAGCACGCCTGAGCACGCTCCAGAAAGGACTTCTCACAGGTGAACGCGCGCACCTGTGCATTTGCCACAGGCAGTGAAGGCCTCTGGGCCGCAGCTCACACAAAGACATCAACAACATCTGCATTTTCACTACTTTTGCCCTCTAACCTCTCATTGGAGTGATTTCTGAGTATTGTATCATAACAGGTTGGTGAATGGTTGCATTGTCAGATGTGTTTTCCAGTATCCTTGCTTCACATTGTAGCTTATTTGTTTAGCTTTGATAATTTTTCAGGGATCGCACACTTTGATATGCACTCTGTGGCAGTACCATACTCCACTGGGATTTAGCTGCTCTCAATAGACACTGCCAATGTAGTCGTGCTGGTAGACTAGCAGTGTAGTTTCAAAATGATCCAAAACTCAGGAAATCAGATAAAGTTGATTTACTTTACATTTTTATTCTGATGACAAAAATGCTCTAAATTATTATTATTAGATAGGCTGTCTTGACATACTTTGACTGCTAGAATACAGGAGCTCAGATTCAGCATTTGCCGTTCCATCTGGGTTTGATTTGCGCTAATTAATCTAATTTGAATTAATCTAGTTTTATTTTTTTGTAAGGAAGATGTTATTTGATTTGACACTCCAAATTGTGTAGCAGGGTGTATGGCAGACATATTTAAATAGCATACATTTCCTCTCCTGTATCTATTCATTGCAACTATCCATTTTTGGGAAATATAATATGTCACACTAAAATATTGTAGAATGTCACATTGTATTTAACTTGTGGTTAAGAGAGAGTTTTTATATTTGGGAATGAAGTACTGAAATTTGATCATCCAGTCATTCTCTTCCAAGCCAGCACAGTATTTAAAAACGACTGTATAATGTAAAAATCTTTGGCAACCAAACTGACAAATTACCGCTTTTGGACAGATGTTTATTTAGATTGTTTTTTGGAAGAATAACTTAAGTGCAGTGATTTGTGCAAAAAAAAACAGCCCACTCATCTGTTTACGTTTTATTATAAAGCACCCCGTAAAAGTTGAAGGGGCAGAAATAACAGGGCTGAATTGTTTCTTGAATGTACTGTCATCCACTCATAGGCTTCATTAGCTTAGCTGTGGATGTAAAGTGAGAAAAAAAAACGATTCCCTCCTCCTCCTCCTCATTCTTACTCCTTGTGTCACTCTAAATATGAACGCAGAAAAGGGTCAGCATTTTTCAGATTATTATTACTTCTAATTACATTACATTACATTACAATACCTGAGAAACGATTCTTGATTTGCATTCATTTGCATGACATGCATAAACTACCATTCATTAGTTAGGGGTCAGTAAGATGCTTTTGAAAGAAGTCTCTTATGATTACCATGGCTGTTTATGTGATCATATATATATAATAAATATATATATATGTATGTACTTTCTTACTGTTATTGCAACATTGAATTTTCAGCAATCATTACTCCAATCTTCAGTGTCACATGATCCTTCAGAAATCATTCTAATATGCTGATTTTGGTGCTCAAAAAACATTTTTATTATCAATGTTGAAAACAATTGTCCTACTTAATTTTTTTTTTTTTATATTCTTTTGTAACAAATGTAAGTCTTAACTGTCACTTTTGATCAATTTAATGCATCATTGCTAAATTAAAGTATTAATTTCTTAAACAACAACAAAACCGTACTGACCCCAAACTTTTGCATGGTAGTGTGTGTAGTACTACTGTCATGTCAACTGTTGTGTTGATAAATGTGCCCTGTTCTATAGTGAAGAAGCTGGCTATGCTTCTCATCAGTCAGCATTTATTCAGGTCAGTATTGTAATATTTTATAATATTATTCTTACTCTTTGTGTCCTGGAACACATGGAAACCGAGGCAGTGATGAATGAAGTTGATGGGCTGCTTTTTTTGTCGACTTTACTGGCCAATCTACTTGACTGAATTTCATGAGATGGAATAATGCTATTATTTGCCAGAGAGTACTTAACACCAGCCAGAAACTATCTGCTCACATCAGTGTTTGGGTTAGAATATTTATCGACTGCAATAGAGAACTGTTCTATTAAATATCCTTAATGTGTTGAATAGGTACTCCTGATAGAAAACTCCAGCGTAATAACCTATTGTACATTTAATGTGAAGTACACTGAAAATATTGTCCTATTTTCTCTGCAACCATTCATGTGTTACAAACTCATACAGAGTTTATTGAATGAGAATCGGTTTTGCAACACAAGCAGTGTGGCTCTTGACCACACACCCATCTGACATGTTGTGTCAAACACCCTTTGATTTGACACATCTAGCAACCTGGTCATCAGGACCAATACGATACACTTAACAGTATTGCTATTTAACTGCAAAATCTGTGAGTTGCTTCATTTTGTCTGGAGCTATTTTAATGCTGACCATTTTGAGCATTGTTTGGCTCTCTGAACTGAGTGTGTGAAATTACACCTGGATAATTGAAATGGACAGGGAGAATCTGTGTTTACAAAAATAACAGGTGCGAAAGGGCATATAAGGAGAGAATGTCAAAAGTGTCGACTGTGCTGTGAGAAACCTTAGTATAGTAATAGATTGTGTTAATGTATTTGGCAGACACTGTTATCCAAAGTGACTTGCAGTGCATTCAAGGCGTACATTTATCAGTATGATTTCATCAGATTCCCTATGATCCTTCTAATATTCCCTATTACAGATGCCAGTTCTAATGCTTCCATTTTCATTGATGTTTCTTGTCTTGTATCTCAAAATAAATTAACAATCTTTCAAACTGGTTCACATTTATGAGGGTTCAAAATGAATGTCTTGGTTGTAAACTGTTCTAATGAAGCCTTCGAAGTTTGGATGTACATATAATAAACAGGGCCTCTATATGCTTCTTTTTTTTTTTTTTTTTTTTGCTACTTCAATAATAAAGAGTGTTTGATTGTGTATGTGATATTTAGTTTGAGTGTTCACTGGTTACCAATTCTAGGTAGCATGGTACATGTTTTTTTTTTGCTTTTAGACCCTAATACGACAGTTTTTTTATTTGAAGACTATTTTAGAGGTGTATGATTGTTTCTAAAGTTGTCCATCATTTAGAGCTAGTTTGTGATGTTGGATGTAGTTGTACAGTCAGTTTCATGAGTTAAAATCAAGACCTGCAGAGTTGGTTTTATTGTACTTTCAAAACTTGGTATTTATCAGAAATGTGCCTATTGAAATACACTGTTGGTGCTTGGAATCTAAAATTGAATTCTTACTAATGACTTATACCAACAGACTTAAATTTTGAGGTGCACTTTTCAAGGTAAATGTAAATGTTTTTTTTCTTTTCCTTTTTGTAATATAATGCACCTTATTTCGTGTGTGGTTAAATAAAGTGTTGTAATTGAAATAAATCAAATAAAACTTAGAATTTGCCAAGGTAGGCCTACTACATATTTGCCCTGTAGACTACCCTGTAAATATGCTGATATGTTACACCTAAAGAGTAACAATTGACTGAAAAAACAATTGTGTGGATAAAAATGTGCATTACAGATACCTAAAAGTATACCAAAATGATTCATACTATTTTGCCATTGCCATTTGAATAATCTGTTGGTACGTGAATGCATTATTGTCTTTTACAGGCAAGATTTAGTTATTTCATGACTTTTGTAACCTTTTCTAACTGATTTACAGAACAATAAATCAATCCTTACAGACTTTGAAGTCATTTAATGTGTCCTATGTGCACTTAACATAAAGCTTAAAACTGCTTGATAGTTTACCCGTTCAAACAAAACTGAAGACCATAGACTGTAAAAGACCATGAGCAACTCTGTAAATGCTGTATATTGCAAGAATAAAGCGCCCTCTGGTGGCTGGTTTCTTCTATGGGAGAAAGAAATATATCATGAATCTCATTAATGCAATTTCTTAACAGCAAAAAGTAACGTGTTTTTTTTTTTTTAGACCATAATTAACATTACTCTCAGATAATTCCTTATGTCATGTTCCTCAACGTGCAATACAAACGAAACGACAGTGATTTTGGCACAATGTGGAGTTTCACATTCACAAACGTGCCATACGTTGTTGCCATTATTTTCCATCTAATCCTTGTTTTACAGTAAAACTGATATCCAAGTATAAAGAGCCTTCCTCCCCTCTCCGCTTCCGGCTCATGGGACCATATTTCGGAAAAAATATGTATGGTAGTCAATGGCGAGAGACAACTTATCTTTTTATCCGTCTGAACTGTGCCCTGAATTACACATATGATGTTTGTCAATTTAAAAGATAATTATGAAAATCAAGAAAGTCGCAGTTTGTCATAAGAAGAGTAACATTTAGTTCTCTCTCGCACTATGTACGTCACCAAGCTCGTATGTGTGCAGCCTGGTACAAAACACACCGGCATGACGGCGTAACGTTACGATTATAACGTTAGACTATAGAAAAAATGACAGACGTTAGCTTCAATAAAGTTAGCTTCATTCATTGAGAGAAAAGGTATGACGTCACATGCGCGCATTTTGGGTTTTGTCTTTTTAATTACGTATTTTCGGTCTTATACCTCAACAGTTTTACATCAAACTGTGACTTTCTTGACTTTAAAATGTATCTTTTAAATTGACAAACATCATGTGTAATTCAGGGCACAATTCAAACGGGATCAAAATATTTGTTGTCTCTCGCCATTGACTATCATATTTTTCCGAAATAAGGTCCCATGGTGATCAACCGGAAGGGGAGGGACCATTTCTCTATTAAACGAGTAAACAGGGAGTAAAAGGAAAACTTAACACTTGTTTGTACATATTTGTGTGGATTAAGTGTTGTTTTAACACTAAGAAAATATTATAAATTCCCCTTTGAGGTGATTATAATAAAATCCAAGTATAAAATCAAATAAAAGACGTAAAAGAAATTACCTAACTTACCTGTAATCAGTGGTCGAACGACAACGGAAGAGGGATTCCGTAACACAAAATCTGGCATCCTGATTACGATGCGACGTCACCCTTGAAAGCCAATCAACGTGCCGTGGCTTCAGCATCATCGCAGTGTTACCGTAACCTCGCACTAAAATGGCGCTGCTCTGCAGATCCACAGGGTTACTTCTCAAAAACAGTAAACTGCTTCCCTCTGCGTTAGCAGCAACCAGGCAATGTAGTTCAGGTAACAGGAACCATGTCTACTTAAAAGTAATGACGTCCTTTTCAATGTCAGTATCGAGTTTTGCTTTGTTTGGAAACTTGCGTCATTTGACTGCTCTGGTTCTGTGACAGTGCTTTTGTAACAGTTACCTGCAACTTCAAAATGGAAACACCGACCGACCTTTATGGAAGCTGCAGCTACCCTTCTGTGTGCTTGTTTACAATTGCAACATTTTAAAATAAGAATAGGAAAATAAATATAATAAAGGGGTGACTTGACTAATCAATTCTGTTTTAATCATTCAAAAATTCTGTTGAACCATTGTGAGCTAATTTGACCCCTGCCCTCATCTCTTTTGCAGGTGTCCAGTATCAGTACATACTGGTTGACAAAAAGGGTGAAAATAAGAATGTCGGTTTCATCCAACTTAATAGACCAAAGGCCTTGAATGCTCTTTGTGATGGGCTTATGATGGAGGTGGGCAAAGCCCTTGATGCCTTCGAGGCTGACCGTGAAGTGGGAGCAATTGTTGTCACAGGGAGTGAAAAAGCTTTTGCAGGTGTGAAACTGTCAATAAAATTAGTCGTGTGTTATATTGAATTCCTTTAGACTCGTCGCATGTTGTATTGACACCTTCGCTTTGATAGCTGGAGCAGATATTAAAGAAATGCAGAATCGAACCTTTCAAGAGTGCTATGGTGGAAACTTCTTGGCACATTGGAACAGGGTATCAACCGTCAAAAAGCCTGTTATTGCTGCTGTCAATGGGTTTGCGGTAGGTAAAAATGTTTTTAATGACTCACTAAAAAGCCTGTTTAAATCGGAATTCCCACTCAAGCATAAACAAAGTTTTTGTCCTGTCCAGCTTGGTGGAGGATGTGAGTTTGCCATGATGTGTGACATAATCTATGCTGGGGAGAAGGCACAGTTTGGACAGCCAGAAATCCTGCTCGGGACCATTCCTGGTACAATAATACATCCCACTTTTTGATTGATTGTTGCAGAATAATTATGAACGGCAATATTTAGCTACGAGGTAGCTGTGATCACATGATTTCTTTGGCTCCAGGTTCTGGTGGCACTCAGAGGCTTACAAGAGCAGTGGGAAAATCCCTTGCGATGGAGATGATTCTCACAGGAGACCGAATATCAGCTCAGGAAGCAAAACTCTCTGGTTTGTCTTTCAAACTTACTGTTGCGCTACAGCTTCTTTTTTCTCTCAATTCAATATGTGGACTAATGTATTCATCTCTTATAGGTCTGGTAAGTAAAGTATTTCCTGTGGATCAGCTGGTTTCAGAAGCAATCAAATGTGGAGAGAAAATAGCTGGCAATTCCAAACTTGTCTCTGCCATGGCAAAGGAAGCTGTTAATGCAGGTAAGGGTTTCATTAAAGGGATCGAAGCTTTTTTGTTGAAGTTTATTCTGCTTGTGTTGCATAATTAAGGCTCACTGACTTTCAACAGTTCATGTATCCAAATTGGGTTTAAAAAATGCATATTCATAGTTTTCAGTCACATGGCTGTCGTGGAACCCTGGAGGGCTAGAACTGCTGCACAAGCCTGTCCATTTTCCATCTCCAAAACAAAAATATGTGATCAAGATGCAAGTTTGGGGCACTTGTGATCCATATACACTAACTACTGCAGTATTCAATCACTAGATTTAAAAGGCTGATTAAGCAGCAATGGCTGAGCGCTAACCGACTCCAGGATAAGATGCTTGATCCTTATTGGTGCAACCCACCTTTAAATTCCATTAATGTATTACAACTGATTTGATTAAAAGATCAAATTCAGTTTACACTTTTTTGATGATGCATACTATATGCAGATGAGCTCAGACGTTTTCTTTATAATGGTTTTCGATTGAAAAAACGCTTAATGAGAAACCGTATGTTGCATTTATATTTTGTGTTCATGCTTGTGCAAACTATCACTGTCTTACTACATTAGTACTTAACACAAACCTGGTAAAAATGACTGGTGGGCAGCGGAGGAAAGCCTTGGGTGTTCCTATAAGCGTGTGACGTCACATGAAAACTGAATAGTCCTGTGCACCCATTTAGAAACTGATAGTTTTATTTTAACTTTACTTACAGCGTTTGAACTGACTTTAGCTGAGGGCAGTCGACTTGAGAAAAGATTGTTCCATGCAACTTTTGCTACGGTGCGTCACTTTTCTTCCATTTATTTGTTTCTTTTTTTGAGCGAAAAGATTTTTTCTTTCTTGAACTTGCTGTGTTCTCATTTTCAGGAGGACAGAAAAGAGGGCATGACTGCCTTTGTTGAGAAGAGAAAGGCTGCTTTCCAGGACAATTAAAATTCCAGTGGAAAAATATGGTGAAATTTAGATTGTGATAAAATGCTGATATTAAAATGCTCTACTTTGCCTTAATTTTCTTATCAATTGTTTATGAAAAAACTTCAAGATTTATATAATTGGGCTGTCAGACGTGCATACCTGTAGAAGCTTAACTCAGTGAACTACGTTACCTGTTCTAATCAATGTCTGGGTATTAATTATGGTCTGATATTAGCACTTTTAAATCTTTGCTTATATACCATAAATGGATGGATCCAGTACATTAACTTCTATATAATTGAAGCACTACATAATGCATTGTAATATACATTTGAGCAGTATGAAAGAGAAAAATGTCATTGCCACAGCTTTATTAAACTGTTTGTAATTACTGTCCAACTCTATTCAAGATTTTGCAAAAATCTTCTGATTTGACAGTGTATGCTGATCTGGCCATGTTTTAGCTCATTCATTAGGAAATGAGGTGAGATCGCGCAATTACACTTTGTGCACTCTAGGTGGTGCTGTGGCTGTATTTTCAGTCACTCTTGTATCCAGTGGGATACCATCCTAGCGTATCCAGTGGGATAATAAAGTCGATCTAGTGGTGTTTTGTGGCGGTATTCTTTAAATTATATATTTTCTGTAAATCCAAAATTCTTTTATAACAATGTTATATTATTGAGAGCTCTAATTTGATGGAGTGCAAAATAGTGTTTTTTTTTTCTGGGGACGCGAATTATAGTTTTATAAATGGCCTATAAGACACAAAAGGTTTTGTGCTGCGTTTGTTTTGTTTATTGATCAACAACAGGAATTACCATATCTTTTTTCCTAAACTTTTTCTCAGTAACCATGGTCATCTTAAATATAGGCCTATCACTATGTCCAATGTGTTGAAATTGGATTTTTTTTAGGACGAAGATTTATAAATAACTAGCATTTTTCATCTTATATGCGTTTTTCCCCTGTTTATGAAGATTAACTTAATAGTTTGATTTTTGTTTTCGTTTTACGTAAAACTAAAGGCAATTTATAAAATTAGCCTACATTGCTCTAAACCAAACTCAAACTTATGAATTATTGATGAATAAATGTAAAGTTTCTATTATGTCGCTTCATAATCACTTGTCAGGTTAAAGAGTACTAGAGAACTTACATCCCGTTTCTACGTATTAAACATTGACTATTTTATGTGAAATACAGCGTCCAGAAGGACCACATCAAATGTAATTATAGAACGAGTCCATTCATCTCAATTGCACATCAACTGAGGGCATATTTTCATGCTTAAAAATCTTGGCTTTTTTTTTTCGCACGGCGTCGTTCCAAACACTCTCAAAAGTCCATAGCCTAATTGATTTTAATTTTCATTCAATATTCCCTCGGAGTCCAGCTTTCTTCTCAGCCCCTGGAACAAAACTTTTAAAAGAGGAGAAAAAAACTTTCTCTCCACATACCGCAACAGCACAAAGGTCTCCTTAAAGACAGCAAAAGAGAGGTTCCACTTTGAAGTCTATCCCCTGCTAACGAAAGGTCAAAATAATAAATGTAGACCGAATTGAGGCGCTCAGCGCAGACAAAAGAGGCAAAACGTTACATTTTGGCAAAGGCAGCTCCTCATAGCGTGATAAACTCATTTAAAAAAGCAGAACCAAAGAGGGAGCAGCATGGTTCCTCGGTAAAAGAAAGGAGCTTTGAACTGATCAGACAGTCTTGGCTCCTCCGAATGTCTTTTCTTCCATCTTCCCACTTTCACTCTACATTTCGCAGCTGCAAAACCTCCACACAGCTCTTTTGGAGCAAATTTCCCTGAATTACAACCACATCACCGGCAGTTCCTCTTCATCAGTAGCAGCTGCACGTCTAGGTGTCGTTCTTCATTTAAACGGCGAGTTAAATTAGCTAGCTAATGTTTTTTTTTCTTCTTCTTCTTACAAATCAATGTCCCAACTATGAAAAAATTATCTCCCGCCTTGTGTAGGCTATAATCAAATTTCAATTTACCGACAATATAATGTGATTAGACACAGGGCCTATATACCTACTTAATATTTAAGCATGGAATCGTGTAGGAATTTAATTTAATATTGCATGGAACATTTTGTCGAGCAATAATATAGAATTTCACGCGCAGAATGTCTTTGCGCGGAGATCTTTGAAAATCAACGAGTGTTGTGAGTTCAGTCACACTGCAGATGATGTAGGCTACACACATGGTTTTTTTCTCAACTGAAGTTTCACATCAAGCTTATTTACAATTAAGGCTTGGTCGTCAGAGACATAAAATAATTAATTCGAAATCACCTGTTGCCATAAGCGGTTATTTGGCTATATGTAGGCTATAGAGAGATTAGCCTAAATACGAATGAGCGCCACAGACTGCCATTGATGTTATTTGTTAATTTTAGCAGTGTGCTAATTATTAATTGACGATTTAATAGGCTATATTTTTTAAACGTAGCCTATAGCCTATTAATTAATTAAAAACTGTTTGTTTACCGACCGATATAGTGGATGTTTTACCTCCTCACACAAGGGAGATTTTTTTCGCCAGTTAAATGTAACGCTCTCTCACAACTTAATGCAATATTTATTTTTATATAGGCCTGCACCCAGTCTGAAAATGTAAGGAGGCGACTCTAACACAAGCTCACGAACAAATGTATGCAAAAACAATGGTGAAAATGAATATGCCTTCTCATTCTGAAACAGAATAAAACTATGCATAACCAGCTTTACTTGAGCAGATGAAATAAAATAAAAAGACTACCGTCACTGGTATGCAAAGAAACGCAAATTACGTATTCGAAACGCAGGTTGCGTTAGAAACGTAGCTCTTATTTCGTGTAACCAATTGAAATACTTCAAAGGGTCACATGACTGCCCAGAAACTTGCTTGTGTTCTGTCACTGCTTTGAAATGGTTATACTAAAAGGAATCCCATCGATACTTACGCCTGAATTATTGTATGTTTTGGCGCAAATGGGTCATGGAGATGAACTAGGTAAGTCGTTAATGAGATCGGATCACATATGCAGCGTCCCTTTTAGCCTATGAACGTCAGACCAAAGTTCTTATATCACACTTAGGCTAATTTCTGGGTGAATGTTAGGCATCCTGTTTGTACCAGGTTTGTATCACCATTATAGCATGTCATTGGTTTATTTGAAGTTAGATGTGATTTAAAAACGCCACGGATATGTCGTAGTTCGTGCACTGAAACGGGAAGTGTTATTGCTTTGGCTGCGCTCCTTACCACGCAACATGCGCTTTCATTTCGATCATCAAAATGTCACTCAAAAACTTTGTAGGCTGTCTCTCATAAAAATGTCACATTTTTATTATCTCTAAGCCAAAGCACATAACGTTACTCCTTCGACTCCCGCTGATGTTGTAAAGCGTCGATTTTCTGTCTGTCTACAAATTTGAGTGGATCTGGTTTGTCTTATGAGCACAGATGAGACGTCATCATCGCTACAATAAGAAATGAACGTCATGTATGAATTGTCATGTAGCTTTTTTTTTTTTTTTTAGTTCTTGCAGACGCAAATTTTCCAGCCACATCTATTTGTAAATGTGGTCCAGTAGAGATAAGAGCGGATGGTATGTCTAAACCTTTATGTAGCTTCTACAGGTATTTCCTAAACTTTCCTAAAAAAAATAAATAACACCTTTCTTATACTGTTTGAAAGAGATCTCATGTTCATTTTTTATGGTTTTACAGAACCAATGATAATGATTTTGTAAATTATGGTAACCATTGTATTTTTCGATATCTGATGGCCCCAGAATTTCTTAATATGCATTATTTGTATAAAAAATGTCAAATGTTTGTCACTGATACTGCTGTGCAAGGTGACCAAGTGTATGATCTGTTTTATTATTTAAGGTGTAGGTATACCAGAACTTCTGAAGGCAATACTGAAGCTTTTTCCTCTTGATACCTATGATGATTCGGTGGGGTGATAACATTCTTTGGCATCTTTTATTTTTTAAATGGCTAAACCACAAGGTTAAACTCAGTTGCTCATGTATGTAACTTTTCATAATTATAGGTTGTGTCTGTAATTGAATATGGTCTGATTTATTAGGCAGCTGTCATGGACCTTGTGCAGAGTGACAAATTAAAGGGACTGAAAGTGCCGGTATGGGACCAGTACTCTGACCTCCTGAAACAAGCAGGATCAGATGTAAGCTATTACATACATAAAAGATCATAAATAATATGATTATGACAGATTCATCACTATTGAAATTATATTTGACCAAGCTAGGTTTACAAAGGGAAGAATACAATTAATTTATCCAGGATATCAAATGTGTATATACACTAGTTATCACCTTAACAAATAATTAACACGTTTTTTTTTCTTTTTCTCAGGGTAACTTCAAGTTTGTTGAGCGGTTTGCGTTCTATGAGCGTGCTAAAAAGGCATTTGCTGTAGTGGCAACTGGGTGAGCATTTTTATTTATCACCTATGATGATCTGTTTAGCTATTTTTATATTTAAGAAAAATAATCAAAGATTCTTAAATCTCTCACAGGGAGACAGCACTGTATGGAAATCTTATTATCAAGAAAGGTGTCATTCCACCCGATGAACAATGCTGAAAGAGGAGCCTTTTGGTAGTTTTTTTTATTACCAAAGTGATTAGACCAAAAATCCAATAGATAATGCACATACAAAATATCTTCATATAATTAATATAAAAATATTGTATATGCTATTACTTATTATACAAAAATGTATGCATGTTATTCATTTAGTGCCTTCACTTTAGATTTTGACATTTTTGCTGTTCACACTTTTTGTAATAATGTGATGTAGAAATAATAAGACCATTTCTAAAATAAAGAGAAAAATCATACAATTCATACAGTAAAACCATTTGAAAATACTTAACTGTATCCACCTTTCTTTTATTAAAAAAACTCAAGTTAAGTTTTGTGAACTTCAGCTCTGTTCAGACTTTAAATATTTAATGTTTTATTGATTTAATTGATCTATTTTATGTTTTACTTCTTTTGTGCGACAGGTGTAGCTCAATCCCCACCTGGCAGCATTTCACTTTGTTGCCCGTTGTTCTGTGAATTAACAGCAGCCGAATCGAGCTCTGTGATTGTCCTCTATGGAAATGTAATACTTTTGCTTTTCTTATAATACTTTGCCTTAATACATACTTTCTTTTTTAAATATATATATTTTTTCAATTATTTTGTTATGATTGTATAAAAATGTATTTGATTTACTCATTTATTTAAAAATCATTCATTAAAAAAACAGTAAGTGAACCATATGGTTTCTGGTCACAGTCTTCCTGGTATTGCTGAGTGCAAAACATGCTGAACAGACATTCTTTTTCTATGTTTAGTACTATATTTAAAAAACAAACAAACATTTTTTTTTTTTATGA
Organism: Semotilus atromaculatus; assembly: GCA_031834385.1. NCBI lineage: Eukaryota > Metazoa > Chordata > Actinopteri > Cypriniformes > Leuciscidae > Semotilus > Semotilus atromaculatus. Next base: position 25,702,128 of record JAULUF010000025.1, on the reverse strand, counting down.
TTTTAAAAATAGAGATAATTTAATCAAAATCACACATAATGAATTAACATTCAGTACTGCAGTCCTATAGATATGACATGACGTATTTTATCATTGCTTATGATAAAGCTCATCCAGGTCTACCTCTGGCTCTGTGTGCACTCTTTTGGGGTGATTGGGGAATATATTCATCGCTAGAGCCTGCTGGTCAGACTGATGTCCTTTGATATCTGCGTGGTACATGTCATCTTTGTCCTCTTCAGGGCTTGAGTAGATGGGCCTGGCATTACCTCCAATTACATCCTTCTCTCCTTTCATTGGCTCGACAGCTACATCAGACATTCCATGGTATAGACCGTCCCTGTCTTCTTCTGGTTTGTCATACATCTGTACACGATCGTGTCCCAGTGGCTGAAAGTAGTTTTCATGCTGTTTTGGGTCAGCTGGATATTTTATGTCAAAGGAGTGGTAGAGAGCATCTTTATCCTCTTCAGGTCTGTTGTATTTCGGCTGAATTTCTTCTTTTACTGCTTTCCAGATCAACATGTTAGGATCGATGTCAGAATGTGTTATATCCATGTCCTGTGGTGGCTCCACCTCCTCCATTCCCTGGATCATCATCCCATTGCGATGATCAAAACTACCATGGAAAAGGAATACTTTATTTTAATCATTTGAATATTTGGTGGATATATATAAATATACATATACATATACATACATACACCTTATATGTATACCTACTTAGATCCTTCACAGTGTGTGCAGAAGGCAAGACAAGTACTTACACTATAGTGTCCTGAACTGCTTTGCCAAACACTTTTTCCTGTAAAAGCAACAAGCCAAATATTAGCAAATTATTGTTTTAAATATTAAATATGTTTAAAATATCCCAATAAAAAGTAGGGTACTGCCTATAGCAATGTCAGTAATCACAATTTTATATACAAGAAAATATGTTCAAATGAATGTTAAATTCTTTACATCCTTTTCTTCTTGCTCAAAATGGCAAGAAGGGTCAGGGCAGACCTTGTAAAAACAGTTGTAATTAAAAGTGACTATTGTTTATTTTCTTCTTTTGTAACATAAGACAGTCAAAATATTTTGCTATAAATTAAGAGTGTGCATATTAGAAGTTAAACATACCCTGGGCCTGTATGGCTTGGCTGAAGTGCTGAACAGCAGCACTGACAGGCAGATTAGAACAGAAAACCTTTAATGTGGGAAACAAAACATATATAATAAATGAATATTGAAGCGCCACTCAAAAATAATAAAAAAGATAGAATATCTATAGGCTATGTAACACTGCAGCTTGTCAAAACTCACCTCATCATAGGTGCTCGTATACAGTGACTATCACAACGAAATTTGAAAGCTGTTTTACATGAAGTTGTGAAGACCAAACAATCTTACCTGTAATAAAAGAAGATCAAAGTTCAGCAACAAACTGACTTTGGACTTGAACTCTATGCAAGGAATTCTGCTGTAATTTGTGTAATAGCTTATATATATATATATATATATATATATATATATATATATATATATATTATATATAGGCTATATATATATATATATATATATATATATATATATATATATATATATATATATATATATATATATATATATACACATAATTTATTGAAGCAAACACTATACAACTTCGCCAAAGCTGCGTTTAAAGACCACCTGATTATTTAAACGATTTGCCATTTAAAATCTGTCATTTATGGCGAACACTGATATTATGTAATCTTTAATTTGATAAAGGAAGCTAAACATACCTTTCAACATAAGAGTCGAAAGTTCAGCATAATTGAAAACAGATAATCATTCGCACTTATCTGACCTATGTTATCGAAGATTAATATAATAAATGTAATGATGCTTGTGTAGCCTTAAAGGCAGAAGTTAATCGACGACTTCGAGGCGGCCTTTGTTCTCAATTATTCAGCGAGTTACTGCGGATTAGCTACAGTTGTTTCACGTAGGCTAAAACGCATAAAAAAATATGCATTTTATATTAAGTATCAAATATTGAATAATGTAAATGTGATTTATTTCTGCCACGACTAAGCAAGAGTAAAATCTGTACCATTTTTATTCAACACAAAAATCCTATAATGTTTTGGTTTAAAGATGTTTGAGACAGACGTCCGACAACTAGACGCGAGTAAGGGTCAGGTTTGGGTTGAGGATTAAGGATTAAAGGTTACTTAGACTTTGGGATTCTGCCAGGGCTCCAACCACCCAAGTGGTGCTCTTTTCCCAAGCATCAAATAAAAACACAAGCCTGTAGTCACGGGGTACACGACGCACATCCACAGGACCTCTTGAAATTATATCTGTATAATAATAAAAAAAGAATAAAAAAAAGTACAATCAATTTCGATGTTTAAGTAATTTCAATTTAGAATTACATTAAACTGACTTTAAAAAAAATGGTTGATTCTTGTATAACATCAAAATAAGTTGAAAATTGCTTCACTTATTTTGATGAGTTAAAGCAATAAAAAAAAAACTTATTGATCATCATTTTTTCACAGTATAAATGTCAAAAATCAATTTAAGTGAAAACTAAGCTATGTAATCGCTTATAAGTTATACTAAATAGCATATACTGTTGAAGTGGAAGATGGACGTCTTTTGTTTGTGGCCTGAAATAGCATGCAGAAGATTTATAATTTATGATGTAGGCTATAAGTTATAATTAGCTTAAAGCATAACAAAACTAAGGAAACAACAAACTCAGTGTGAATGTTGCTGTTGTGATGAATTGTAAAACCAAGTTCAGCTTTGCGAAGCATTAAATGTATTTCCCTAAACAACAAAAAAATGAGGTACTTTAAGGTTCAATTCTCACTATTAACTATATAGCTTATATCATGCATATTGCTAAGATATTAGTTGTTTATTAGTACTTATAAAGCACATTTTAATGCCGTTTTCTGCATGACAATATTCTACATCCCTTAATCCTACCTAATACCTAAACTTAACTATCCAATAAGCAGTAATTTAGAGTTTATTGAGGCAAAAGTCATAGTTAAAAGTACGAATTGGACCCTAATCTAAAGTGTGACCAAAAATGATTTATAATTTTTGCATACTTTTAATGTTTTTTATTACCACATTGGTGGCAGGGTAAACAACTGCAACTAATAAATCGCAACTAGTGCAACAAAAGGTCTCCGAGACATTGCATTGAGTTGATTCATGTTTAAAAAGTTGCTGTGTGATAGGCCGCACAGCATTATGTTTGTTAAAAAAAGCCCCTTTTGTAAATGTGATTGCTATCCCATGCATGGTGACTAATGGCGCCCGTGCAGACGCTCTCATCTCCCACGGAACTGAGTCAAAAATCTGTGCAGCAGCAAACAGCGCCTGACTGTGCGGAGTGAGACCGAGGGCAGACGAGCGCTCTGTGATCTTAATGCCAAGTGCTTGGCCTCATTACTGGGCTTATTGCAGGATCAAGTGCGAGATGATGTTTACTCACGGCTCGAGTGGAGACAACTTGAGTCACAGTCTCACTCTCACCTGGAAGGCTGTTTCAAAAGGCTCTCAGTACAGGAAATGTGTGGCACCTGAGTTCCTCGCATGAGGAATTTATTCCAGTCAGTGTACTAACAAAGCCTTCAAGGCATCTCTGTAGAAAACATTCTCCTTTTCTCACCACTCTGACTGTGCATACCTGTAATTAGACAGATTGTGATTTTAATACAGCCGAAGCCTGTGGGGCCCCATACAGCGCTTTGATGCTTGTTTCACAGCCGTGATACTCAAGTGCTTAAAAAGGGGAAGGGGAACGATCAAACCCGCTTGGTTAAAGAATACAAATTATGGCATTATCCCTGGAGTTACATAGTGATGTCTTGTTATGATGCGTGTTCTTCTATTTGTTGTTCTAAATGAATGTGTTTTGTGACAGTATATATGCTCTCCTCACAAACCATGAATAACATGTTTGCTTTATTTGGTAACTTTATGAACCAGACATGTTGTCCAGGAAAACCACAGGAAATAGCATATAAGCAAGCGTAACAGTGACTTGAGAGGAACCTGAAAGGACAATATTCATGTGTAAATCAGCTGAATGTCTGTCATGTTTTTTACTTTTCATTTTTTTAAACAATAGATTTTTTGATTAGAGATAATTTCCATCCAAAATATTCAGTGCACTAAAGTCTCAAAACAAATACTGTTTTCCTTGCTCAGGTCTACAATACTGTGGAATATATTGAACATCCCAATTTTATAAAACTTTGAATTTGAATAATCAATTTGAAATATGTTATTCAAATGCTGTAATACATCATGATGTCAAGTATTTAGCTAGTCATTTTTTAATTTTGTGGTATTTTCATGCAGAATGTTTTTAAATGCAGTTGTTTCTGCAGTTTTTTTAAGGTTATGAGGGTTATTATTTTAGGGTTATCAGGGTTATCAGATATCTTAATAATAACTTAAGAAAACAACATATCCTTAGAGTCATTACGCTAAAACTGTTTATAAGAAAAATATTGTTTTTAGTGTGATCAATCTGAAGTAAAAAAATCTCTTTAGAAATTTTTTTTGTTTTTGGTAAAAGATTTTTTTTTTAATTAAATTGTGTTGCAACTTTCCTTTACTCAGAGGTCAAATACAATGTGATGTTATGTTCTTAATATTGGAGGTCATTTATTATGTCATGCAAAGTCTGCCAATTATGACAGCGATCATTTTATTTGATTTGATTTTGAATGAGTCAAGCACAGCATTTCTTAATATTATGGCCCTCAAAAGGCCCATGTTGTTGTTAATGAGTTTAAATGATCTTGCATTGTTCTTCAAAATATTTAATTGTATATAAATTAATACATAATACATTGAAAACAATAATAAATGAGTGTCTATTTACTTTTATTTAATACTACGGGGTTCCCAGATTTGCCTTCTCTTGCACATCGGCAGTTCACCAATTCATCTCTTAATAGAATAAACTCTGGAACTTAAGAAAAATAACATTGTGGGCATCAATATTAATTTCTGGTCCGGTCAGAAATGTGCTACACACAGCTGATGACCAGCCACACCCAGCCAAGCTGGATTTAATTAAATTGACACTGCTGTGCCTTTTCTCTCCATCAGCCGCACAGTTGCTGAGAGATGGACTGCAGGAGCTAATGGCCCACGGCATGGAACTAAATTAAGTGCTGCAAAGTATTTATTGGGGCCAGTTATGTGGACCTTGTGCTTGATCAAGCACCTTCTCTTGTTGCCAAGGTAATCAGGGTTTGTATATAGAAACATTTCAGGATAGAGAAAGTCTAGAGTAGTTGTGTAAAGAAGAGCAAGCAAAACAATCTGCAGCATATTATGATCAATAAAACAATGTGCCTCATTATGACAACAGCTCATCTTGCCCACTGAAATTTCATTTTTAGATAGCCTTTCTCTTGTTAAGGTCAAATAGTAATGAACATGAGAGACACATTGCAGACCTATGCATACTTGGCTTACTGTAAATCCAAGTTTCAGAAATCTGTATGTACTCAATCTTGCATAAACCTGTACTGAACAGTTGGTGGCATAGTCAACAGTTGTCACAGCTATTGGGTTTCCCACCACAAAATCAATGCAAAATTGTCTTGAGCCCTCAGTCATAAATGAGCATTGACAAGCCAAATGCAAAAACAAACAAACCTTTAACGTCTTCTCAAATGCAAAAATATTACTACCCAGCTTACAGGAACGTTCTATGAAAATGTTCTCTCAAACATGTTTTCCAGTAACTTTATATGTGGTATTTAATTTAAAAAAATGGTACACAAAAATTGTATTTATGCATTGTTTATACTGTTATTTCTGAAACATTTTAGTTGGAGGTTTGTCTAACATTTTTTAAATGTTACTACTTGTTTCCGAATGTTCAGTGACAGAAAACATTCAAAAGTAACGTTGTGTGCAAAATGATAAAAATGGAACATTTCTTTAATGATATAGCATAACCAAGAAAAATGACCGTTTTGAACGTTTCAATGTTCCATAACTTCATGGGAACATTAGCAAAACGTTTTTAGAACACAGCTGGGTTGATGATCTGGTACATTATTTCGAAAATGTAAAACAAATCTTGCTTTGAGTGCGTTTACACAATTCTCTTCAGAAGTTCCAATAACGCAACAAATTAGTAGCTTACTAAGAGCTATAGCTGATTTATTAATCAACATGACTGCGCACAACCCTTAACCACAGATGTCAGCAACATCATCACTGCCATATTTCTACAGCCCAAACACCCACACAAACCATATGCCTTGTGTAGACATGATGAGTTATCAAATCTAAATGAAATATCTTGATCTAACAGCAGCACAGACATGCATTTTTGTCCCCTAGCTTTCAAAGGCCGACTAGATATGATCTCATTTACTCATAAAATGTAAACCTGGATGTATTTTTCTTGGACTGGGTCCAAACTCCCACTGTGTATGTTCTTCTTTGAGTCTCTCCAGGAATGTTCCAGAACTCTGCGCTGCGCAGTCACTGCGGCTAACAGCGAAACACGAGTTCTGTGTGAAACACTGCCCGTGGTCACCGCTGCCTATAGAGCGCTACAGCACATGCCCAAACTATACATTTCATATGGCATACAACACTGTGATTGTTTTTACCATCATTGTGGATGTTCAAATAAAGCAGAATTAACGGCAATATGGAAAAAAATACACATTTTGTTGCTGTATGGTGTCAAAGAAAAGTAGACGTATTCAAATTACGGAGAGTTAAACATACTCAGTGCGTTCACAATTATGGTATTCCTTTTCATATTCTGTAAACCCCAATTTCAAGCTTGGCTGGCACCAAATAGTCAATTTTTAATTTTCACTAAATCTGTGGAAACAAGCTGATTTATTTATTTGTTCTGGCTCCACATTAGCAGTTGAACACTATTTGTTTTAGTTGGTCAAAGAGCAGTCTGTGGCATTGAACTGAGACAAGTACATTACCTACATTCCTTCATGGATGTAACCCTAGCAAAATTGCTCGCCTCACTTTAGGAGTCAATGTGTCACCCAAATTACTCTTTCTGCCTCTGTTCAGCATCTAGCCAATTAATTTAGATGACTATTTTGACATGTCACTGTAAAACTGTGAAACCACAGGTTGTATTGAATTGTCAAAGCCAAATATACGTTGGGTACATTAAGGGCTAAGTGGCTGAAAATAATATTTACTGGTTCATGCTCTCCAGTTCTAAAAGACATAATTCAAGCCAGTTTTCATCGTGTTTCATTACTCAGCATTTGACTTAGAACACCCTAATTTTCAGTCCAGCAGATGATGATGCAGTTCATCTTTTAGCAACTGACAAAAAAATATTTTCTGCTTATTCTTTTTTGACTAGATCGCAGACATCTTCATTAGTAACATTTTATTTTACCTATAAAAAGTATTGGTGAAGTAATTTGGTAACATTTTATCTAAAGCCTTTAAGACATGAAAAAGGTATTCATCATGTACATTGTAATGTATTATATGTAATGTATTATATCTTTTCATAAATAGATGTAACCAAAGTAAAAAATGCATTATATTTGCAGAATCCTTGTTATATCTGAATTTGTTTTTTTTGTTTGTTTGTTTTTTGTCATGTTTAATGCATTAAACTTTCTAAAGGAATAGATAAGTATTATACCCCCGATTTCACAAACAAGTCTTAAGCTAGTCCCAGACTAAATGCATGTTTGAGCTGGTTTACCTGAAAGCAACTTGACATATCTTAAAATATTGTTTTGTCTCAAGATGCACCAGTAATGTTTTTTTTTTTTTTGGGTATAATAAAAGCTACTTAAATGCCCTAATTGAACTAGGGGCTAATCCTGTCTTAATTTAAGCCCTGTCTGTGAAACCAGGTCATACTGTATTATAACTGTGTTACATTTATTCATGAGACCATACAATGTATTATGAAACGTCAATGTTTTATATACAAAAAAGGCATAATTTTAAAAAAAAGTGTCATTGCGAATACTTTTATAATACATTAAATATAAAGGCTTTAAATGTTACCGATTCATTTTTCATTGGGACAAAATGTAGTTACAAATGTAGCAACATTTTGTCTCTTAAAATTAATCCCACATCAAGCCTCCACAATCAAGATATAAATGTAAAGAACACACCATATCTATAATTTCCAGATTCAAAAAAGTATGTTGTAAATGTTTCTTGTTCAAGAATATGTACAATGAAAACATTTTATTCAGAAATTCAAATGTACAATTTGTGTAGTGGGGACGGTGAAAAGGTTTTTAGATAAAAATCTGAGCTACCGGCCCAAACATACTCATTTGTACTCAAGGAAGTAAGCTTTATATTAACAAATAATGTCTCAGATTCTGAAAACCAAAATGAAAGGGTAATAGCTTTGAATAATCAGACATCAGTTACTATCTGAAAATCTTTACAAATCACACTGGCTGGAGGTACACCTTCGTGAAAGTGGTTCAAAAGTTTTGTGACTGCAAATGAAAAACAGTAGCAGACATGAACACCACTAACTTCCTCCTCTGAACGAAGGATGGCTCCATGTCGTCTACTTCTACAGTATGAAGGTTTGCCTATATTGGATCCATGTGTGTCAGCTTTCCCTTGCATTTAAAGGGGAAACTGCTTTCGAAACATGCTGCCACCCAGAGGACATGTACATCTATTTGTACTGCAGAAACGGGTGCTGGAATTGAAGCACCCCAACCGATGATGAGATATTCATATTTAAACCTGAAGAGAAAAAATTAAAATATGAATTACAAAAACTAAACATTCATATAATAAACAGATGTAGATGAAAGCATTGACTGAGAGGCACATCGTAAGGTTGACATAAAGAAAACCTGTATCCAGAAATAATTTCCATAAAAAGTTTAGAAAACAAATATGCTGTTTTTACATGTTTTATTATATACAATTCATTTATATAATGATGCATTATATATAACGTTATATATGTTTTGTATATTTAATATGTGTATATACAAAACAGTATAATGTTCTTGTGAATACATTGACAAAATTAAAGACGTGTTTTCTTCTAAGGAGTTCTGTACCTTTTCATAATCACAATATCATCATTAAAAGACTTTAAACCCCATTAAATAGGCTAAATCTGTTTGTTTCATAGTTTGCAAGAGGGACTCAAAAAACCCTTTCATTTATTAGTAAACAATATATCCAAAACTAGGCATGGCTAATCTCTAGCTTTCATCATGGTAATGGGAAGAACAGTAATTGGCTACTTTGTTTGACCTACTTCAGAACACAAATATTGTCATTAGTCATAGACCAAATCCTTTAATGACATCCTGTCATTATGCTGAAGCTAATATGCTAATGGTACAAATGAATTATAAAAGAGCAGAGTTGGTTTTCATTAGCTTCGGCTCTTAGCGAATAGCTGAAACAATGCTTTAATCTAAACCATCCGTGCTTTCATTTAAACCGTGGAGAAAATGAGTGCCAGCTCAGTTTGGATAAGGCCATTCTCAGTGAATCGCAGGCAGAGGAGCGCAGTGGGTTTTTGATTTCTGTTATGTTAAGAGTAATTATCAGAATACTCAGAGCCAGCCTGAGCATTGCATAAATCACACAGGGTGAAATTTAAACAAATAGCCACAATTAGTGGAAAACTGTTTTGTCACAATCAAGTGGTTGAGATGAATTAGCTGTAGTGTGTTTATACTTACTAAAAAGGAACTAAATGAAGTTGAGCTGCTGATCAGAAAGGAGCTGTTTGTTTGGACTCTATCCTATCTGCATCTTGTCTGGCAAACGATACAGTCGTGTGGAAACACGACGGTTGGTGTTAAAGAAAACGCAAGTGGTTTTGTCACAGCCAGAGTCCTCTTTTCCAACCACATTTAACCGTATATCTTCACCTGCCGTGTTTGCCTGAGAATAATCGCCGTGCCGTGAGAGTGGTGTAAAACTAGTGTTTTAAAATCATGAAAAGGAACAATAAAGAGTAAAGTGACTCGTGAACTGTCAGCAAATAATGACTGCTGGCAACTAAGCGTGACACACTCACACTCACACTGGCATAGGTATGGAGTCCAGTGTGTGCCAAGAATAAATTATCTGTCTGTAACTATTTAAAGGCAGTATTATGGTGTGATTTATGCGCAGAAAACTGCATTGTGGGCTCGAACATTTTCCAAGAGCTGCAGCTTGCAGCAATTTAAATTATATGGGGGGAAAACCACCAAAACGACTATTTGACTGTGGTCCCATATTGAAATTGATATATTTATATGGATTAATTTGGCTCAAAGGAGTAGTCATACATTTTTGAATCTATTTAGGGACTTTGAATCTTTTCACAGTAAACATTTCACAAATTCTAGGCATGTGGAGTTCATGGTCCACGGATGGCATAACTGAAACAGAAAAAAGGAGCTTTGATTTGTTTTAACAGCATTATTAAGCTTATGCTTCTTTAATTAACACTGCAAATGGTTGAATGAAATACTACAGCATGTGTGCACAGACATCCTAAGGGCCAGATTGTGCAAAACATACCATGTGATGTGTGGAGTCTATGAACTAAATCACATGGCCTATACATAAAGGCCACACTTTCCTAAACCGATTATTCACACATTAAATGGTAGTGAAGTTTGATATGCTGCATATGATGACTGATAAACTGTCAACAAAGTAACAAATGGGCTCTTAGTAGATGATGAGTATGTGTTTTTACATATTTTTTCTTACCGCTGAAAGAAGATTTAAAATTGTGCGACACGTAAAATACAAAGGCTGTTATTTCTGCTTAAAAGAACCAAACACAGATCCTTTAAAGGGTCCATAAAGTGCTCTTGACATTCACACAGACCCTGGCCTTGAAAGTGAACTAACTGAAAGTTAATTTTGATCGACTGCATTCCATTTCAGTAGTTAGGGGAGTCAACACTCTTAGAAAAAAAGGTTCATTGGGGTTCTATATATGAAGCATAGGGTTCTTTACTCAACTCCAAAGAACCTTTTATGCTTAAAAGGTTCTATAATGACAAGAAAGAACCCTTTTGGCACAAAGGTTCTTTATAGGCTATTATTCATTCACATATATTACATTATTCTGCAACATTTTGTAGTTGTAATTAAATTCTTGTTTATTAAACTGTTGTAGTAACTTAATAGCACATTTTAATCGTGCTGATTTTTGGAGGAGAAAAACTGAAATGGCACTCTTCGTGTGATATTAACTACATAAAATGATATAAATATATACATTTTCTAACCCCCATATCTTGAATTTTGTGATCATTCACATGCATTCATAAATACATTTTAGGGTCTTGATGTTTGTCAATAATATGAAATATTTAATCCGGAAAGGACAAAACAAATGATAATGAAAGAACCCCTAAAAGGTTCCATATAGAACCTTTTTCCTGGTTACAAAGAACCCTAAAGGGTTATTTTTATAGAACCTTTTAGGGGTTCCAAATACGTAGCGCTGATAGAACCTTTTAAGGTTCCATATAGAACCTTTTCTTCTAAGAGTGAAGGTTAACACATTAACACATTGGGATTAATGAGATTAATTAAACATGTTCCGTTATTAATGTCCTTGATCAAAATAAATGGTCTCAGTTCAGCTTGCTTTAAAAGTGTCCGTTTCACTTTTTTCTACACATTTGTCAAAATTCATGTGAACAGACCCCTAAAATGAATCAAGTGTGAAAACACTCTCAGTTATCCATTCTCTAATGGATGTGGCCAAAATGTTGGATGAGTTGTTTAGCCTCTGCAGTCTCCAGCAGGTTACTAGTTGTAATAAATACCAAATGTGATTTCAGTCATTTATTTATTTGTTTGTTTGTTTGATTACTTTACACAATGTATTTCTGTAATAAGTTTCATCAATAGCATAACAGATCCTGTAGTTATCCGGTGATCTGCTCAACTAAATGATTGTTGGGGTCTATTGTTTGGAAAATATTTAAAGAACATAAGTAGGCTATTATATGCAACCCCCCAAAAAGTCATTATTCCCAGCCTTGAGCTGGTTGCAGATGTACCAATTGTTCTTATGAATATACTTCATAGAGAAATGCTGGGAGGTTACAGTCATGGTCATCCACATACTATAATGAGGGTGACACATTTTCTTTACAACCAAGTTAAAGAACGCAATGGAAATATGCAAGCTTTGTTCTGTGGTAAATTGATAAGTACTGTCTTTCAGTGTCAGCCAAGGCCGCAGTAGATTTCCACATTTGCTAGGCATATGTGAGTAATTAGAAATAACTCATTTGGCAGACTGTCTGGTAATAGTGAGGAAATCGGTGTAATGTTTGGCTCACGGACCTCTGGGCCATACAATTACCATTTACAATGTGTTTGTTTTTTATACACAACTGCCATTTGCTAGATATGCCTCATGTGATGGAGGGCTATCTCAATTCATTAGAACAACACCTTTTAATCTCTTTATGCTATGAGCCGATGTGGAAAAATTAGTTGTGCAATGATTTAGTTTCACCATGCTCTCAATATAATACAGATTATATTTCCAATTTTTTTTTACTAGTGAACAGAACATTAAAGAAAGCAGAAAAATGTATAAATAGAAGGTTCTCGGATATTACAACATTACATCTCTGTATATACTATAATAATAATAATCATAATATAAAATGTAACCTAACAGCAGTAGGCCTATTCTATAGCAAAAGACATTTAGAATTTTTCACTTTACCTGAAATTGCCAACTGGGGAGTAAACATATAAGAACAAAAGATGAAATTTGAATTGATTCTAAATTATGACTGATAGTTGCTTGTTATCTAAGTATTATCAGCCAGAGTATAATTGATGAAACTTCTAGTTTCATTCACTTTAATTCTCAAATTTAACTTCCACATCCAAAAAAAGATAAGGTGGAGAAAAAGACCAGCTTAATTAAGTTGATGAGCAGTAATTAGCATAATTTGAAACCTTTCCGGGCATATAATAAATACATGAGTTTAACCGGCATCTTAAAGCAGGAATTACAAGCCATTCACTCAGACCTCCGTGGCAGACTGACGACAATATAAAACGTTATGATGATGAATGGGTCGTGGTGTCTCTGCAATAAAGTCACATTTGATTTTCATTCGAAAACAAAAGACAGCCCATCATCCAGCTATGGAAGATGAGTGTATAACTGACAACACAACACAGACCAAGACCAAGCAGCGGAATAAAATTAATAATTAATAACATCTGCCCATGAAAATTACACTCATGTCATGAATGAAACGTTTGCAATCGTTTCTCTAAGAAAGAAGAAAGTTTCAAGCTATTGTGTGTCTAACTGTGACTTTCACGTTTGAATTACGGCTGATTTCCTTAAACATCCCTGCTCACAATGTAGCTACAACAATATAACCTTCACCATATGTCACAAAACACATGAATTTACCTTTCCTGTGAATCACATGAATCTTTTAATCTGTCTTGTTAAATAATGGGGTCAACAATGCATTAAACTCAACCATATATGTTGAAATGCACTAAAAGTGGTGACGCTAGCAGCCTAATAATAATTCAACATTTCTCAGCGTGTCTGTTGTTTTTAAAAAGAAAACAGCTACAAGCTTCAAAGCTTCAAGATACTCTTCATTTCAAGGAAGCCTATAGTCAAGCTACTGTTTTGAAAAAGTAGTTTGCTACTCTACAAGGTACAAGTAGGCCTACCTTGTACAAAAAAGTTTCCAACGACTAGGGTGTAGCGCGACCAAACGCCACATTGCCGTTTATTTTAATGCCACTTATGCCAGGGCTGAGGGAGTAATCAAACGCGCTCAACTCAACGATTTGAATCATTTTAGCGATTCATTTCATTCTCCTTTTATCAGTCGGATCCATGGTAGAAAATTTCCCTGTAGGCTACTTTTCTTCGCGGTTAGGAAAGTTAGGGTGTTTTATTATTTAGTATAAATTTACCTGTTTAAGTTTGATACTGTCAACTTAATTTAGATTCTTCATTCATTTAAAACCACTGCTTCCTTTTTGTACCAGCAAAACTATGGCTCTGATAAAATGATAATTTATTGTAGGTTTATAGGCTACAGTTATATTTTATATAGCCTACCTCTTAAGTAACTTCAATTTGGTTAACTACTTTTTTGTACCTTGTAGAGTAGCAAACTACTTTTTAAGCATAAGCTTTTTAAGCACGTTTTTAAGCAGCTTGGAACCCCAACACTGCTTATCCCAATGTTAATAGTTGTGGCTGATTAATTCAACTGGTCTTTCACAGACATTCCATTGCAAAAAAAACGTAATAGCTGTCCAGTTGTGATTAGACTGAACAGATATTAGTTCAAGAGAAACAACAGGCCCACATATTATTTTGGATCACATTTGCTTTGAGCTCCACAGGGGCATTGGGAAAAAAGCGAAAGTGGAGGAGATGTATTATCAGAGGCCCTAACTCATCTTTAGGGGAGCTCGAATCTGCCCATTGTCTGAGAAGAGGAGCGAGCCCCACACTGTGGCGCCGTGCATTTGAATTGCTGACATGGCAGAAAACTGTCTGGGTCACAGAGTCACCTGGCACCAGTGGTAATGGCCGGCGAGGCAGGGCGATGGGGGAGGGGGTGTTTTTGAGGGTGTGCTTCGTACAGCCACTGCCGGGCATCGGGACCATTATGGCGATGCTGAAATGCTCCCCTTCTCCGTGATGACAGGCCAATCTTCCTCCAACAATACGGTGTAATTTGTGAGGGGACCTCGCTGTGAGAGTGAGGATGGGTAATTAAGGGAATAGAGGACAGTCAGGGACACACACAAGCCAACAGTGATGACAGCCATCAGCTGACTGCTGTATGGAGCCTTGTTATACACTCCATCATCATGGAACTAAACGCTCCCTTGACCCGGCGATGAGCTCGGAGCGAAGCTCAGTGGCAGTGGAGAGGGGCGGGTGGCTGTGGGGGGGCGTTCGGAGCCTGTTCTTCTCAGGGGAGGGAGAGGAACCAGGGAGAACAGTGCAGGGAGCATTGTCCCCCCGCTTTCTCGTACGTGGGAAAAGCCTTCGAGTTGTACGACGGGAAGTTATTATGAGGCCTCGTTCAGACCCCGCTCCATTACTGTTACTGCCCAACAAAGCCAGTTCAGTCCCAGAGCCCAGCACTGACATGTTAAGGCTGAGCTCTTGCCACAGTCCTAACTGCTGAATTAGGAACTTTCATTTGGCTATTAAGTCATGAATGGGATCGTCCCTCTACTGGCTCTTTAAATGTGAGGGCCTTTATGCTTTTAAGGGGAATTTAGGCTCTATACTTAGGGGGAAATGATTGGCTCTATTGTGGACAGAGATAATCTCTCTTGTCACTTAACAGCTTAGACTGCAGTCAAAGAGACAGCACAAAAGTCCTATTTAGTGAAAAGGCCTAATACACAGCTAGGTACCCATTTGTGTACTAAATGGACATTAAGCTGCTTAGAACAGAATATGACATTACTTTAAGCAGTGAGGGACGTTATTGAGACTGGTCATACTGTCAATGTGTCAGTGGCTGTTGCAGTAAATCTAATGTATATTTACATTTATTCATTTAGCAGATGCTTTTGAGAAGCTAGAGCAGAAGTGAAATGCAGACACCAAAATCAGAGACAACAAAATAAATAGCTTAAATTGCAATAAAATAGCTTTAATAGTCACAATTCCTTAATAAACTCTTACAAAAAAGATTATTATAAGTAAGGAATAATTGACGACATTCCAAAAAATTATTCGAAAATAATGCACACCACCCGAGGTGGTAATTCGGCCACGTCATGAAGTGGGTTGCATTATTTTCGAATTATACAACTGACTGTCGGTTACCACACCTCAAGACATTTTTATTGATTTTGTCATTAAAACGCTCTTGTGTGTAGGACTGATTTCTTACACATCTCATCCCATGCCTGCGTTGCCATTCCAAAACATAATTTTAGAGCTAGTAGCCTAACTGTGTAAAAAAAATCTGTGAAACAAAAGTAGAATGTCTAGAAGTTATAGTTTTCAGTGACAATGACATAAATTATAAACCAAGTGCGAAAATATGTCCAGAGTTTTCATGTTATTAGATTATTTACAAAAATGTAATGTGTAGGCCTACCAATGTGGCCGTTTTGCCCCATGGGGTAAAATGCCCCCATTTTGAAAAAAATCTAATTGTTTTATACATTTAGCCTACAGCAGAATCAGAGTACAAGCAGTTGTAGCTAACAATTAAAAAGACAAACCAAAATAACAGTAGATAAATGTGAATATGCATTAACGAACCATGCTGAAAATCCCTATTTGAAAAATATTGTTAGCTGATGCTAACTGGCTAGCTAACTAGCTAGCTGATGGTAATTTGAGGTAATTTTTTTAATAAGTCCTTATTCAACCACATAGTTAAGACTACATTTGATGGAAAATAAAGGATGTGATGTTACAGTAGCTTAATTATGATACTGGGAAGCGATGCCCCCTGGGGGCGTTTTCTCTACAGACTAGGTTTGGAAGGAAAAAAAAATCGCATTCTAAAACTATAATTAAAATGTTCTTAAATAACATGTACTCCCTAATAACATGCCTTACTATTCTCATTTTATATATAACTGCGATGTTCTGCAAAACAACAAGCTTTAAAACACTTTTTTCTTATTAAAACAGTGTCAGCTTCACAGTATACTGTTGACGTATGTATGTATGTTGACAAGAGTGATGTTGAAGTATTCACTATAGTGAATACTTCAACATCACTCTTGTCAACATAGTCCATAGCAACAACAAAAACGTATCTAGACTTTATCTATTGGTTATTTTTTGGGGAAAACAGTAGGGGTGTGTCTCCCCCATACCCTATAATAATACATATTCATTTAGCTAGGCTACATAAACATTAAAAAGTTCAAAAGTTTTGAGCAAGAATTTTTTTACTGAAATGTTTACTTTTATTCAGTAAGAGTGGATTCAATTGATCAAAAGTGACAGTAAAGACATTTATAATGTTACAAAATATTTATATTTCAAATAAATGTTGTCCTTTTGAACAACATCAAAGAACACTGGAAAAACTGTTTTCAACAATCAACTGTTTTCATGATCAGCAATTGATAATGAGAAATGTTTCTTGAGCAGCAAATAGAAAACAGTTATTTTAAATATACATAAAAGAAGAATATATATGTAGGCTACGTATTAAATGAGTTATAAAGGACAAGGGATGTTACATTCTTTAACAGATTTGGAGGCCTTTTATTCTCCTTTAATGGGCATGGAGCCTGTTGTGGCCAGAGGTCCTCACACCTCAGGTTTAACATAATTTCATTGCTCCCACAGTTACAGAGACTTCTATATTTCTCCAGTGCTTCACACCAGAGCAGATACAAGCCATATGAGTGTGTGTCTGAAGCTGCTTGGCACAGTCATGGGCAGACTGTGGCTTCCCCCTCACAGACAGCACACTTTCAACCACACTTCAAGCCTCATATTCACCATGAGACCGCTGATCTGCTGACAGATACTTGATTTACGATTACTTTGCAGATTTTTATTGCAAATGTTAAAGTGACACAAACCACTCATGGAAGTAATTTTGGCATTGGTGGTGATGGCTGTATTAAAGTACTTTCGTTTTGCAAAAGCATTGGCTTAATGATATACTTTCCCCGTTTTCTTTTATGGATTTTTGGTCCTGTTCTGTAAAAGATGGCATTGCATCAGTCATCAAATCCAGTAGATCTGTCTCTCTTAAAGGGATAGTTCACCCAAAAATGAAACTTTTTCATTTACAAAATTACTTTTGTGCTCTTTCGTGGAAAAAGAGTGAAATGCATTGTTGGGATTAGCATGATTATGAGTAAATGATAACAGATTTTTTGGGAGAACTCTCTTTTTAGCATATAGCTGAAAAGCTCAAATGCACCTTTTGAATATAAGGACAAACTTGCAAAATAAAGGCAATAATGTAGCCTGTTGTGTGAAGACAGTAACTGGTGAAAGCTCACTACATGAATAAAATACAGCCATGCCTACAGGCTGCCCTGCATTTTAACGTACCCTTAATTAGGCTCTTTTAAAATGCCTAATTATACATTTATTGTAGTTCGCAAACACACAGACGCACTCACACACACACAAACACACCTTCCCAGCCACAAACACATGCATAAACATATGGTAACGCTTAAATCCATTTAATAGCTATTTACTGTGATCTGTACTTTTTATTTAAACACATTTTCCACTCTGCAAATGCATTTTTTTCATAAAACCACTTTTTTTTCCAGCTTTGAATTACATTATTATTATGCCAGCACTTAGAACATTAGCTGTTACATCTGTGTGTGAAGTGATGCACTTGTGTATTGGAAAAAGTCAAACAACAATTACCTCCGTAAGGCTGGAAGAAGCTGATGTCAGGCTATCAGCCCCTGCTCTCCTTAGCAACACTGGGCCGCCCTGATAATAATAAACGAGACTCTCCCAGCTAAAAAAAAAGGCTCTTTGGCAGAGCGTGAATCATGCAGTTTTAATAAACAGTCATGAGAGCTGCCCAGGCTAAACCTTTGAGGTCAGCGGTAGTTCTGCCATCTACAGCGAGTCTCAATCGCTGCCTACTAAAGGCCTTCAAAAATGAAACCCGACTCCGCGGCAGCACAACGGGACATGTGTTCACTCTTACTCTAATGTGAAAATAGACACTCATACATTCAGCTGTGACCTGTTTTATGATTTTACACAGTCATAGAGCCCTATAACCTCTAATGGGACACAAACCTGTGCCACAGAGCCATAACACTCCACCAGCTGTTTCACAGGGAGAGTGATGGTGAATCTTAAAAAACTTAAAATAAAATTACACTGCACATGGAAGAAGAAACAACAATGAACCAAAACACAGACACTTTACACGCACTCCAACCATTAAAATGGTGATTTTACAGCTGTCTGACATAGTAAATAACTGAAATTGTAGCATATATTGCATCGTTTTATTATCTCCAATTTAATAATGTGTGTAATATTTTCTTATCATAAGTAAATAAGAAATATTTTAATGTACAAAATAGGATGTATAAACAAGCACACTACAAATCACTTTAAAATGAGCTCATAAAGACCGAGTAAATAATGTTTTGTTTAAGAAGATGACAGATACAACTTCAGGAGGCCTAAAATGGCCCATTAAGCATTTGGTGCTTTGTACTTTGGCAGGAGAATAACAGCTGGCAGGCTGGGCACTCCTCATTTGGCAGTTAAAGAGGGAAGAATTTGTTTTTTTTAAGGTAATTACTCAATTCAGAACTGACATGTACCTAATTGATATGGAATATGAACCTGCTTGTTAAATATACTTTGCTATTGCAATCAATCTAATGAAAGCAGATAATAAAAATAAGCTTCATACTAGATTTACATCTGAAGGAACGGAAATATGTTCATTATACTTTGCCCCACGGTAAATTAAAATATAAGTAAGTTAGGGTGTTCTATAATTCATTTGAATTAATATTGCAGTAATATATGGCAAAAAAATGAGTGATTGTGTCCTACTTTTCTCAACAGCACCTTAAAAAAATGCAACAGCTCCTTCGTGATATACTCCATCTCCACCCATAATTCCCAGACGCTGTTGAAGAAGTGATCTGTGGGTACAATTATTACACATCTTGTCCTTGAAATGGAAGAATGTGAATTGTACTCAGCGGCTCTAATCTCTTACTGATACATTCAAACTATGTCTTTCTGGCTAGAAGAAATGTGCAAGATTTGAGAGCACCATTTTTCATCTTTTTCCTGATTAACTAGAGTTTTCCAGGAATCGAATGACACACATTAAAGAAAGTTTTATGTTTATGCTTTTTGTCCTTTGGCTGCTCCTTTGCATACATGTAAACTCCTGATCTTTTCAAGTAAACTAGGAAATCTGTGGGATGTTTTTTAAAAAATATGGATGTGTTAGAATACACAGGTGATTTGTTTTACAGTAGGCTATGTTGTCAGGAATTAATGTACTATTAATGATGTCTAATTAACTCATTGTCTAAAATAAATGGGGATTGAGCACTAGAAACAAAAGTTTAGGGTTTCTAACATACATTTCATTAAGTCAAGTCAAATTTATTTATATAGCGCTTTTCACAATACAGATTGTATCAAAGCAGCTTCACAGTATTAATCAAAACAACATAACAATGTTCGTCTAGTGGAAAAAGCATTGGTAGGGCTGATCAATGGTATTAATGATCTGATAATTCATTTGAGTATCCCCAACTGAGCAAGCCAAGGGCAACAGTGGCAAGGAACCGAAAAACTCCATCAAGTGACCTAATGGTGTCCTAAATCTCCATCAGGTGACCCAATGGAGAAAAAAAAACCTTGGGAGAACCCAGGCTCAGTCGGGGGCCAGTTCTCCACTGGCATTTATGAACTAGAGGCCGGATTTACAGTAATAAAATAAAAAAATCATATGAATGCCTGGTTGAAGAGATGCGTCTTTAGTCTAGTTTTAAACTGGGAGAGCGAGTCTGAGCAACGAACAATATCAGGAAGGCTATTCCAGAGCTTCGGAGCTAAATGTGAAAATGCTCTCCCTCCTTTGGGGGATCTGGATATCCTAGGTATGACCAGAAGCCTCGAATTTAGTGATCTTAGAGAGCGCGGTGGATTATAGGGCGATAGAAGATCCGTTCAATAGACTGGAGCTAAACCATTTAGGGCTTTATAAGTCAGTAGCAATACCTTAATTAATACAGAACTTTGTAGGTAACCAATGTGGTGATGATAAAATCGGTGTTATATGATCATATTTTCTTGATCTAGTAAGAACTCTAGCGGCTGCATTTTGGACTAACTGTAGCTTATTTTTAATGCAACGCTATTTAGAGAAACTTGAAATTAAATCATAGTCATTGATTTTGAAACACAAGGCCAAGAAAGGAGCTTAAAGTATTAGTTGAGAATAAAAAGTGTGTTTTTATCAAACATTGTACAGTAACATATAAAGTAACCAGTTTAATTAATAAATTACCATTTCATTTAGGTTATAGTGGAAGACATTTCTATGGGTCAGATTGGGTAGAAATAGCTTCTGAGAAAGTTCTTCACTTTTACAGTGAACAACAGCAACAATTCAGAAAGAATGGCCACTCCGTGCATCTTGGTTCTTTTCACAGAACACAACTATGGGGAGGTGGTGCACAGAGGCAGCGTGGGGTGGAACACATGGCCAGCGCTCAGTCAGGTGAAAGTGTCTCCCCCATGCTGGCGTCTGAAATACCCGTCTCCAGGTCCCACTGTGGCCCCTGCCTGCCAGCTGGAGCCCCCTGACCTCTCTAATGCAGCCAGGCCCCGAGTGCCGTCACTGAGCAGTACACAGAAATGAAAGAACGGGTTATCCAGGACCCCCTGTAGCTTGCTGGGGTTAGTTCACAATGTAAACACTAATCTAATATTAGATGAAATTGGAATTTAATATTATCTGACAAGGAAACAAGTATTATCTGATAAATATCATACTTAATCACTACTGCTCAAATATTGCACTAAAATGCTAATTTTCTGATCTTGGACCATTCTATCAATTATATATTTTTCAACACCAAAAAAGGTGGTAACCTGCATGCGATTGTTACCTTAAGGTTACCTTAATTTCTACGTGATCTAACTCTTAAATTACGCTTTGTTGGATACCTTAATGTATTTAAGTTGATTCAGCGAATAAATATTAAAATTAAATTAGTCAAGGCAAAATAGTAATTTAGAATTACTATAAGATTATAATTAGTAATAATAATTTAGATATTACCACATGAAGCTAATTTTTAAGGTTAACACAGTGAAAGACAAAAAATATTTTTTAAAACCTAAATCACACCAGCACCTGCATAGTTTCTGAATACTTTGATATATTTCTCCTAAAGAGCAAACATCTAATAAATAGTTTTCTCAAGTTATAGAAACACAATAGTAATGTCTATGACCTGTCGCTGACAAAATTACGGCGCTATTTTAAATCATTTCAGGTTATTCAAAGGAGCCAGAATGGATTGGACACTGCTGACCCAAAAGCTCAGTGGAGAACGTAACTCTGAAAAAGCAATCCTGTAGGCAGACAGTCGTAAATTCCCCCTACATGAAAACCTTTCTTTCCTGTACTGATATCTCTTAGGCACTAAATCTTCACTGCTAACTCAAGGCCATTAGAACCAAACACAGGGATTGCTGACTAATTGATAACGTTAGGATTTGAAACATTCTCAGAGGCCCTAATTGAAAACATTAGGGAGGAGGGCTGGAGATGTCTGGGGAACGAGCGGAGGGAATCGAAGGGGGTCTTTGATCTTGGAGCTTGTCTGTCATCCTGTTTTCCTTCAAGGTTTCCTGGTTTGTTTCAGTAGACTGAGGCAGACTCTTGGGGACAGGACGTTAATGGATCACTTAAAAGAGACCTATTCTTTACGAGGAGGCTAAAGCGTTATCAGCTGGGTTAAAGACAGTCAGGCCGCAGAGCTGCATTTATGGGGGGAGAGGGGGGCAGCTGACAGATAACCCTTCTGAGTATTACAGTAGCTTTTTGTTGCAGGGGAGGAACTGCACTTTCAGGGAGGAAAAATGGGAGAAAATCATTGCAGAGTTCAGGACATTGTTTAAATCAATTTGTCACATTGATGCAAAACTAAGTTTGCAAGTTTCCAGAATGCAAGAGCAGAACGTACTCGTGTGTTAGTCCATCCAAAAATTTTACAGAAAGAAATGGCTCAGAAAAGCTTTTCAGAATAGGTGCTAAACAACAGACAAAAGGTTGGCTTACAGAATCTTACTACAGCTGACAGAATGTTCCAAAAATATTTAATGTGGATTCATTTATATAGGCTACTGTAGTTTTTTCTTAAATGACTGCTACAAAGCACTTGATTGATTACAACAAATATGTTAACTAAACAATCGTCAATTCTTTCAAAGTTGCACCGATTGATAGAGAATGTTATGTAAAATTATGCTTAATGTTCTGTAAAACTTTTTTTGGGGGGACACTATGAAACCATTATTCATCAATTGTTTCTATGGAGAATCCATGAGTTAATGAATTTACAGCAAATAAAAATTGCTCAGGGTCTGAAATGTTTTACAAAGTGCTTCAAAGTCATAAGAAAAAAGATGTTATTTTATCACTGTTCATCACAGTCATTTTCACAAACATGAAATCTCTGGGTAGGCTTATCATTGAGATAGAATATAACATTAAGCATGCAGTACATTTACTGATAGAACATATGAAAGTAAACTGCACCATAGTCAAGAACGTTTGGATTTGATCTTGGACAGTCTAGCCATCTTTACACTTGATCCAAAGCACCAGCAGAAAATTGCTTTTTGTCCCTTTGCAACCGTGCATTTGGATTACAAATGAGGCCTGAATAAGGTGGAATAAATCATTGTCCAGTGTTTTTTGCTCTGTGAATTAGCAGCAGTCGTCTCAGTTGAGTAAAGACTGTGCAGAGGAGGACTCCTCTGAGTACATAACACAACATGATTCTCCAAGCTGTCCAGGCTCCGGAGCACAGTTGGCTTTGATAATGGGATTTCAAATCACAGTTGGCTTTGAGCAGAAACATTTACTTTAGAGAGATTTTTTGTTTGCGTGTCAAAGCCCCATCCATTCCAATGGCTCTGAATTATAGTGGAGATCATGCTGTTCCAGCATGAAATGGTGCCTGCAACAGAAAGATCAGATTTCATGAATTTTGGTCTTTCATCCTTATGAAAGAAATGTGTGCACCATCCAAATGTGTGCACCAAAATGTTATGAACGGCCGTTTAAAGTTTGTGTAAAAAGGACATTGAACTCTGAGAAAATTACATCACAAATTTCACTGAGGAGACAGTTTGCTGAATAATAAGGAATCACAAAATGAACACAACATCGCCATTTTAAATGTTCCTTAGACCTGAATCTCCTTTGACATCTAAATTGAGATATAACATGCACACAGAAACCACTGAAAATGCTAAAAGAACCTTAAGCTAGCTCTTATTTATCATTTAAAACTGATGGCACTCATGCTGCCTCAGGCCTTCACACTTTAATTGGACTGGTGCCACGGCTGCAGAGGGGCTGGAGATCAATGGATTGCATGGCCAGTGGAGCGTCCGTGACCCATACAGTCAGACTCTCAGTGAGCGTCTGCCTCTTGCTGCCTGTCTCACTCTCTTGCCCCGGGCTACATAGTCTCTGTGTATACAGGCACGCCAATCAAACAAGCCTGATCACAGTCTGAGTCAGTGTGGGTCCTCACTTAAACGGTCTTAATTGTACCATGATTACATTTGGTAAGCTGTTTCTTTATAAAGGTGGTGTGGGGTGACAAAATTTAATCAAGTTTCTAAGACGGTAATTATATCAGAACATGTTTTCATGAACACAATGAGACCACATATGCATTTACAAGAATTTTCATATTAAAAAGCAAAACAGTAAGGCTTTAAACTAAATTACAAGATCATTAAGAAATAACTATGAAGATTTTAGCATTTATAATTTTACAAAACGATGATAGCAAAACACAGGACACATGCCAATTTTTTGATATGTTGTTTTCTTCATTCCAACCATCAATAACAGTGAAAAAAAGTTCAGAATAGAGAGCATTTGCAAACCATTGTGGGGCATTTTACTTTTCTTTTATCTACAATGAAATATGATTTGTACTCATTACTACATTAATTTCAACAAATCTGAACCAACACCTTAAAAAAGTTCACTAAAATATTTGTTATAACATCAAAGTCTCTCCATATTGGGAATCAGCTCCTCCTAAAACATTCAATCAGTCCTACCCTTCTACATTATCATTATCCCCTAAACAAGCAAATGTTTAGTATCACAGACTTATGCAATGTCTATTTTGAAGTGCTTTTCACCTTTGAAGAGTTTTCAAGTCTATTTGAGGAAGAGATAGTAATTCATATCTACAGGGCTCAGCATAGGAAGTACCGGGTCCCTTTTGAACCTTTGGGTTTGCTTTAATGTGGGTCAGCTTGGAGGTGTAGTCCAGAGGTGTGGGGTGATATTACAGACTGCGAGAGAGAGTGTTTGCTCTCTGCTTATTATGGAGAGGAGCCAGTCTTCTCTGAGACCGTGGGGAGAAGATGGCAGCACTGATAGCAGCCACATGGGTTCCATCAGACTAATTGAAGCAGGCTGCTCTGCACCAAAACTGAGCCCTGAAGGACGTGACAAAACCAATTGATTTAAAGGCAATAGAAACAGTACTCAAAATATGACATTTTTACCAACAGCCCTTAATACGAAGCGGGGTTGTTTACGGCCGAGTAGGTGTCTCCCGAATATGTATTTTACTTTTACTGATTAGAGAGAAGTTTGGGCTTACATGCTGCAGGGTTTCAGAAACAGAGCTGCACTTCAAAAA
Organism: Semotilus atromaculatus; assembly: GCA_031834385.1. Taxonomy (NCBI): domain Eukaryota; kingdom Metazoa; phylum Chordata; class Actinopteri; order Cypriniformes; family Leuciscidae; genus Semotilus; species Semotilus atromaculatus. The sequence continues at coordinate 25,676,691 of JAULUF010000025.1, read as the reverse complement.
CACAAGAGTGATGAAGGCATTCTTTCCAGTGCAGGAACCCAAGTATGATATTACAATAATCTGAGTGATTCTGTGCTCATGTCAGATCCATTTGGAGCACTAAAAGATGTTGACAGAGACAAGGATGAACCAAGGAAACTTCACATGCAGCATGGAAAGATTTTAAAGATGCATGTAACATGATCAGAGATATGAAAACAAACTAAAGGTCATTTTTAAAAGGATTTGGCATGAAAGAGTATGAGTGTGTACATGAGCACAATGCACATCATGAGGTTCTTTAGCAGAAGTGAGTGCAAGCTAAAAACTTTCTCTTTTTTTGACAAATTATTTATTATCACTAATAAGATCAAATTGGTTACCAATATATCAAGATTTCTACAACATAGTACTTATGCAGATAGTCCTGCTGATCACGATTTTTTAAATAATTTACACACACACACACGCACACACACACACACACACACACACACACTTCACTGTCGTAAGTCATTTAATGCTTTGGAGTAACAGGATAATATTACAGAACGGCTTGTTTCCCACAACTGAAAAGTTATTATCTTAAGAGGAATGATCAGATGTTATTTTTCAACAAGAAAATGCTCTTGCACAAAGTAAAATTTTTGGCTTGGCCCATTTTTTTGCCCAGGAGTGAACATAAAAACTGGGGGCAGATGGTGCAACATTGTTTGACCAGTAAAAAAAAAAACTGACCTTGTTTTTTGTTGTTGTTTTTTTGGAGTTTTATAACTTAATAAAAAATTTAGCAAAATGTATTTGGAACATATTTTTATCATTTTTAACATATATAGCTACCACCAATAAAACTAAAACACCACTTTCATTTAAATGAACCATCAAATTAACCGACTGTCTAAAATGAATCAAACTTTTCCAGTGCACGAAAAAGAGAGACAGACTGTGTGGCTACCGCTTTTCATTATTACCTCTTGTTATGGAAAAGCTACACTGTTTTGAGAAGTTACTGCAAACTGTAGGTATTTTATATCACTTTAAGTCACTTTGCTTTGAACTACTAGTTGCCCCCTTTAACATTAGAAGCAAAGAGGCTTTCAAAAGGTCCCTCTCATCCAGAGCAGATTAACATAGGTTTTAGATACAGATATGCCAGGTTAAACAGTCAGTGGTCACAACAAGCGGTTGACCTAGAATATCTATTCTAATTGTATGTCATTACACTAAACTGGACATCCCTGTGTGATGAGGCAGGGAGAGGCAGGGTTCACATGTCCAGCCTGCACATTGTTCAGAGCCATTGTCCCCGGGATTGTCTGGCTCCAGACCTCAGAAACCCTAATTACATGTCTGCAAAAACCACATACAATACTAGACCAACAAGGCAGCTTATCACTTGAGGCTCTCCATGCACATTTTTCATCCCCATTGTTTTGCTTTTCTCTATGTCTTGTGTCAGAAGTGAAGGAAACTTATTGTGCGCTTATATACTGTAACAAATAAAGCAAGAAAACAATGAAATGTACATAGCCAGATTGTTCTATGATTTAACAGGGTGCACATAGTACTGGCCAACATTTGTGATAATTAATGAAAATGTTTTTAAAGATCACTGGCTAATGAAAGAGATAATTGATAAAAGACAAAACTGTAGGGCCACATACAATCCATAACTTGTTTTTGCTTATCTGGTCTGGTGTTTCTTCAAAGGCTGCACTGAAAGAACATTAATGCCTTTTGAGTCAGTAATAGGACATGACATACAGAGAAAAACATACAACCAGGGTCAAATATGGTGCTTGTTAAGATAACGAATGCCCCATGTGAACACTATATGCTGTACAGCTCTCACATACCCACTCAGATGAAACTGAAGCCAAATAACAGACGTTTGCACTAAACTGCATTTTATGCTGAATATTGACCAAGTTTTCACTGTCCGCAAACATTCCTTTGCATTCTACATGGCAAAGGCCCACATTCTTACCAAAGAGTGAAGCAATACAAATATCAAAAAAATATCATACTTTTTTTGTTGTTGTTACATATGGTGCTAATATATTTATAATAGTTGTAATCACTTTAATGATGCTTACTTTATCAATTTAGTCCATCACTTTCTGTCTTTAGACTACAATGTTGTGAAATATCAAGTTTAGCACCCCATAGTTGGCAATGAGAAGATGTGCAGTTTACTGGTCTGTATTAAAATAAAACAAGCTACTAAAAGTCAACAGGGAAGCTTGGGCTCTTTTTAAACTGTGCCTCATATAAATAATGCAGAATTTGGTAATTCTTACTAAACTGGATTATAATTACATTATTGGTTTACGTAGCCTCCCGAAGTATCCCAAAGGGAAGTTCTTTGGCAAAGACTTGCTTTAATATGTCTCAAAATTGTTACCAGCTGACTTGGCTACAGGAAATGCGTCTCTCTTAAAAACCTCAAAGCAAATAATACAAGTAGCATGCAATATTCATAACCCTGTTTGGTTTTATTGCCGTCCATCCAATGGCGACATGTAGACATCTTGCCTCTCTGTATTTCATTACATGTATTTTTGTTTAATACTTTACACAAAGTCTGTGATATCATTTAGTCTCATCAATCTGTCGTCTCCCGGGGCTTAGTTTTATCCATGCTACTATGAAAGCATCTCTTGACCTCCTAACCCTCCTGAGACTATCATCAGAGCCTTGTGGAGCCAGATCAAACCCATAATAGCCCTGTGTTCTTTTTTCTCTCTTTCTCTGCATGGGACAGGACACAATGTCTTCAGGCAGTGGTGTAAAGTACACCCTGCCAGCAAACTTAGATCTTAAATATCACACTAAGAAGGTATTTCACCTTCTCAGCTTAAACAAGCAGATTTTTTTTAGAACTTGTTTACAACTACGCCGAATTAGTCAAACGGCCAGATCTGTTCGCCACATGAGAGATACATTTTTGCATTACATTATGCCTGGATTTGGGCTGTGGGAGAGATTTCATTTATTTCCTTTTTCAGACAGGCAGAGAAAGACAAAGTATGTTTAGATGGTGACATCATACATGCTGAAGCATTCAAAGGGCCCAGTGGAGAGTGTCTGGCCTGCATGTCTGATATCTACCTGGTCTCCAGCTTTATCATTGAGGACTTCTACAGAGTGGAGAATAACAAGCTCTGAAGGTTCACGGTACAGAACTTAGGGAATAAGAAATACAGAATACATAAGAGAAGAAATATTCTACATGTAACATGCGCAATGGAAATGTGACAACTTTGGGTCATTTGACAGGAATCTGATGATATAACTTAGAACCATATCATATTTAATAGTTAAGAGTTAATCATGTTAATCATATACAAAAAATAAAAATATTTGGGTTAATAAGCAGAATAAGACATTCTTTCATTGGTTTTCTTACACAAATGGTTGAATGGATGAGGCCTGGATGAGAGGCCTTTTCCCCCAGTTTCTGTTAATCCAAGTTGTTGTGTTAAATTGTAACGCAAGTTAAAGCACATGTAATTCCATTTGCGTTCCATCACCTTAACCTGTGTCTTAAATTCCAAGGTAACTAGTAAATAGAGTAGTAATTCACCCTATCGAATTGTGAATGTAATTAAGAGAAAAGTAAACAGCCCTGGGCAGGCAATAACACGAAGTGGAGTTGATTCAAGAAAACCCTCCGAAAGTACTTAGTGAAATTAGACCAGAACTGATAACATCTACTTACCAAACTTAATTAGTTCAGGCACTCAGATGTTTCAAAGCATTCCAGGCTGTCTATGGTAAGGCTGTCCCATCCTAGCTTTTTTTTCTTGGCACATGCAATGCTTCTCAACTGCGTTTTTATCACTGCTATTTGTCATATCAAGACATGCAGTCTAATACAACGCATGATATTTTAAAACAGTCAGTGATGTCAATAATGAACCTGTCTTTGATCTAAAAAAAAGAACCCACAGAGAATCTATGAAACAAGTTCCGGGAGAAGACGTGATTAAGATACACGTTATGTCAAAAACAACTAACTGTGATTTCTTTGACATCGCAGATGACACGAAAAACACGAAGGCAGAGGGGGTGCAGGCACACTGGTGTGAACTGAGAAGTCTGTGTTTTCTCAATGTAACCCCCGCTTCAAACCCTCACTGAAGGAAAGTCATGCAGTGGTGACTTTCGGCCGTCAGCATCGGGGAGTCCAGCTCCCTTGTCTACTTAAGCCTCTTGATATGAGTGTGAAAGCTGTTGTTAATAAAAGTTTCAAAGGGAGAGATGAAAAGAAGGTGAAATTGAGCAGCCTGGGCAGCATTATTCCCGCTCTGTATGGAGGCTGCCCTGGCGGAGGTGTTCCGCCGACCGCAGGGGCTCGCAGAGGTCGCCGGAGATGTCGCCACCGTCGCCCAAGGGCAGGGGCGAAATCACTCGCCTCTCACAGGCTTCAAAGAGCCGGGCAATTACACTCAAGTAGCCAAATGAATAGATGTCTCAGCTTGCCAGCAGTTTCTTCAGAAAAACAGAGGAGGCCTTTGAGAGGGAGAGGAGGGGAGAGCCACACCTTATGAGTAATGTGTAACAACTCGTTTGATAATTGCAGGGGGAAAAAGCTGCCCGTCTTCTATACCGAAAAAAAGCAACCCGCGCCAGCCACTGGCTCTGATCGCAGACAGAAAAACCGGAGAGAAAAAGGCCTAGTGGCAGTACTCCATATGAGCAATGTTGTTTAGAGAAGGCGTCCATTGTGAATGCTACTCTCGAGCAGTGGCACATACGAAGTCAGCTTCCCATTGAGTAGGCTGAAAAGGGCCTTTGATTGGAAATTGCTCTGGCAGGAGAGCACACCTGCAGAGAGCGCTCTATAGAGCCTTTTGGAGGGCCCAGCAGCTGCCAGAGCTGTAAGTCTGGGCACCTAGTGGGCTGAAGAATAGAAGCTGTGGAGTCTTTCAATGCAAAGCCACTTAGTAACAGAAGGCATGTGCCAAGCTTGCAAAGGCAGAATGAAAAGTGCCCTTCGGAGTTGACTAAATATCAGGGGGGCACTTCTTCGAAACTCACCCAGCCCCCTCTTGCACTTCTATTTGTGAGAACAATATCGGACCTGAGAGCCCAAACGGCAGAAATATACCAACAATCGCCAGGGAGAGGGGCGAGGAACTCAGCCGGAGTGTGGAAGCCATCAATTACACAGAGCAAAAGTTAAAAACCCAGCGGGACCAACGCATTAGAATGCAGAGATATGCAGGCCTGCAGGCAATGGACAGCTCTACTGTGCTGTGGTCGAGGCCCCAGAAAAGTACTGTGTGGAAGTATGGACCATGACTGAGAACATTCGACCACAAGATTCAGTCATATGCAAGGTTCCATTTTTCATTGTTCAGAACGCTATCTTTTGGAAGTTTGTATAATGTGGAATTGCTCTTAAAGGGACAGTGCACCCAAATGACAAAAATCATGTCATCATTTACTTCTAAACTGGCGTGAGAAGATATTTTAAGAAATGTCTTTTAAGCATTTTGTACATTTAATGAAAGTCAACGGGGACCGGTGATATTTTTGACCTAACTGACTTTCTTTTATATGGACAAAAACAGTTCAAAATATCTTCTTTTGAAGAATGAAAGTCCTGTGGGCTTGGAAAGACATGAGGGTGAGTAAAAGAATTTCCATTTTTGGGAGAACTATTTTTTTTTAAGCTACAAAGACATGATTTGTTGAATGCAACTGGAATATAGTTTTAACAAACATGGCCTCAATATAAACACAAAATAAGGTTTAACAAGACTTCCACTGTATACCACTTTGGATAATCTCATCTGAAAGACTTCAAGGGATCAAAAGCAGTTGACTGTCCGGGCACTGAGGTCCCGGATCCCCTCGCGTTCTTTCGGCTGAATCCCTCTGAAGGCGCCGCCTGACACATAGAGAGCCATGTGCAGGAATCACACAAAGCATTGTCAATTGAAGTATCTCCCAGCAGCTAATTTATGATGCCCTCAAAGCAATTTTCACAGTCAGAAAAGTGCAATTGTATTTTCCAGCTCATTAAACCCAAGCACAACAAAGCTTTCATCCTCCCGCAACCCCCTCCCTCTCTTTCCACCCCTCCAACCCACAGTCTGCATTTCAAAAGAGGCAACATGAAAACACAAGCCTCCGCTAAGTGTAAAATAAACATTTTGCTCTCATTTCTATGTTTTTATGGTCACCACCAGGAATCTCTCTGCATGTACAGTATGGATGAGAGCACGGCAGCTTGAAGTGTTCATAAATGTGGCGCAGCTAAGATTCAGTGAGAATTTAAGGCTTGTTTATTCAGAGGGCCTCTCTGCTCTCCTCCCTCCTCTTTGTTCTGGGTTTCATGGGAGGACTTGGAAATTGTAATCTCAGGACAATCAGGCTGACTTATTTGTTCAGGCCCTGTCTCACTCGTAATCGCAGTAAACCCTTTAAATCATGTGAGTACCTGTTAAAGAGCCTCGCTGTGAGGTTCTTGCATTCCCCAGCCTCTGAAATCTCCCTGCTTGAAACACTTTCTCAGTCTCAAGTGCTTAATAAGTGTTAGCAGTTAAATAAATCTCATGTTAAAAAGCACTCTTGATGGATGGGTCATGTTTAGTTTTGATCTTTGTTTGTAGGATTTGATCCAGCTTGAAAACAGTTTAGTTTCTAGTTTTCTTTGCAAGTAAATTGAGGAGCGATGCTAGAATCGGCTGACAATGACTTATTTTCTTGTCTGTTTTTGACTTTGAACACCTGAGCTTCTAATCATAAACAAGAACCGGCATAATATCTTCCATAAAGAAATCAAGAATTGCATTTGCAATGATTCTAATGACAAATAGGGCATTGATAGAAGACAAGAAGAAACTGATACAGACAAATGTTTTTGGAGTGGTTGACAAGTAAGATAATGCATAAGAACAGCCCCATTTAATTGAATGCCACATTTCTGCTGAGCTAAGTGTGTTCTGAGGAACAGTTAAGTGATGTTTTTCTGTCCGGTGTTAATCAAATTTAGCCTGAAGAACCAAACGGTATAATTCACACTTCTGTGAAAACCTAACTCATTGATTCATACAGAGAGCCACTGCAGACAGAATGAGAGCCGTTGGTGCATTCGAATATGTGGTCACATTCTTGGTTCCGAACTAAACCACAAAATGGCCACAATTAGTTTCTCATCCCAATAGTCAAAACCATGTGACCACGCACATTGTCCTTTGCTTTCCCTCAAAAATCTCGGCTCGATTCCACAGCTAGAGTCCAGAAAAATTGCCTCAATTTTGTCCGCTGTCATCTTTGTGGTGCCCCTTAAGCGTTATGCTTTTTAGTGTAATGGATATTACATTTACACTGGAGTAGAAAAGAGAAAAGGAGAAAGTGACTGTAAATGCCAGTAAATGAAAAAATATGCTTAGTCTGTCAGGGCATGCAATTAAACTTGATAAACTTGAACATTTAGGCAATTCCCTCACAGCATGCTTTATAAATGATCCTGACATGAAAATGACACTGCAAAACCGCACCTCATTTTCTCAAAATCTACTTGCAATATCCTCTCATTAAAGGGATAGTTCATCCAAAAATGACAATTTTGTCATCATGTAATTCCAAACCTGTATGAGAAAGTCAGGGTCCAAACAACATTGGACCCAATTGTATGAAGAAAAAAAAAGAAACAACCTGAAAGTCATAGGTGTAAATGACATGAGGGTGAGTAAATGATAACAGAATTATGATTTTTGGTTAAAATGAACCTTTAAGCAACATTCATGTCCCTGATTTCATAAAAAATGTATATGTTTGATAAATCATTATATTAATATTTACAAATTCATATTACCTCATAAAAACATTTTATACAACAAAAAACGTAGCTTGAAACCAAAATGAAAACCAAATAAATGCTGTAACACAGGGTATGTGTTCATTTCCATTGCTGACTACCTAATTGTTGAATTTCCTATTTTTTATTTTCCCTTTGTGCTTTAGCTATTAAAATTAGCCAAATAACAAGCAGTCACTAAATAATGTCCTCAAGAGAGTCAAACATTTGGTTATGTTGCTTTAAATTATGTTACGATTGAGTTTCAAATTAGAGTAGGCAATTGGGTTATTTTCAATAAAATACAATATATAATTTTTTTTTTTTTTTTACTGTATATACATTCCTGATATTTACATCTTTATTTGCACACCATGAACTCATAATTTTTAACCTATGCATTCAAAAAAATGTGTATCAATGTCTGAGAATTGGACAGGCTGCATTAATAGGTTCATGGCTCTGTGGTGGGTTCAGTCTCTCAGCTGGGATGCTCAGCAGTTCATGGGCGTCTTACCCTTATAATTGTTCAAAACATGAGTGCGACAGTTGAGCTAAAGCAGGCAAGATTTTTCTGTGGGGAAGTCAAATGGCTTTAGGATTGGGGCCATGATGTTAGCCTAAACTGATTGGGTCAGGTCAAGCTCTTGTTAAGTCAAATAAAAGGTCAAGATACTTTCTACTTATCCGTGTCACCCGAGGCCTCTGTTTTAAGTGCCCCCTCTGGGCAGAGTAAAAAATCTTAAGGAAACCCTATGCGCATGGACATAAACACAAGCCCAACTTGCCAAAGCAGTTTCCCTTTCGGGGTTGTTAAGCATTTATGAGGCCTGACCTCCACCGGTTTCACTCACAACAACCCATTGGGTTCTAGTTCAAAAAGACGTCAAGATAACGCTGGTCAGAATGAGTAGAAATACTACTATAGAAATAACTCGACCCAGGCCTTTTACCTAAACGAAACAAAAAGAAACAACTATTTTTACTCTGGAGAATTTCCACACAAGCTACAACACAACCTCGGTTTTAAAAGCAAATTAATGCTTGCGCGTCAAAAAACAAAACAAAAAAAAAACCAGATACAAACACCTTCTTAGGTTGGTAAGAAAGCATCTCTCAAGATCATCTCAAGATTCAACAAAAAAAAACAAAATGAAACTGTAACAGACATTAGAGCAATGTAGTTTTTGTTAGCATTTACATTACACTTTTTGGAGGCCTGGGATTCAATTGCTGCTTTTGTTTGCTGTCATTGATACAGCAATAATCATTATCCAAGAGGTAATTCTCCCCAGACCAGGCAAAGTCATGATTGTAAGATGTAAATGATTGTTTTAATTTTCCCTCAGTGGGATACAGCCGTTGTGCTCTGCCTACTTCTGTCACATCAACACTTCATCTTGGCCACCATTTCACAGAGGGCTATAACTGTGTCCCATTGTGCTTCTGACAAGGGTTTAAGGTTCCAATTGTCTCTGTAAAACCCAGGAACAATGCTCAGATGTAATCCTGTTGGAGCTTGATGCCACTTTCTGGATTTTTCATGCGAGCGGTCAGTTAACGGACATCATGAGCTTTGTGGCAACAACTTCATCTTAGGTTGACTTTTCAAAGTGTTCTTTAGGATTTAAGTAAATGGATATACTCTACAAAACTTGATTTCCACCGTTGTGATCGCCCTGGCAACACAACAAGAGTTACTTAAATGCATACTTATTTTAGACTAACACAGACTGTAGTTTCTAACATTTTTAAAGAGGTACAATTAGCGCAGTTCCTACAACATACTGTACTCGTTTGCATTCCAGCCTCTAGTTGACTTACGTTTTTGAATCATTGCTCTGAATCAGCCAACTTTCAGTCACACTATGAAAATGTCCATCCTACTCCATGGCGACCTTGAAGGACAGATCTGCTTTCAAGGTCTGTAATGACTTCTGACATAGTTTACTTGCCTCCACGCTGTGACAGAAATGTCTTCTGGAGTCAAAGGCGGAAATCTCTGAAACAGGGCACCACTTTGGAAGCCTAAAGCCAAACATTGTGAGATTATACTTCAAGGGGGATTTTTTTTTTCATTAAGGTATATGTATGAAAATGCAAAAGATAATAGGATAGATATATAATATTCTGAACGTTTTCCTGCATAATTATGTTGATTTGACAGGATCAAATCATTTGCAAGCAATAACCTCCTACCACTAAATGATATAGACGTATGAAATGGAAAAATAAAAGAATAATTATCTAAACTTAAATCTTGGGTGAGAACCTTATATGCACATAGGCTGAAGAGTAGCCAACTTTAAGGAGAACCATGGAGAGACTGCGCCCCACTAAGGCACCGCTTGACACAGAGATGAAAACGCTCAAAACTGAACTACTGTAATGTGCGTATGTAAATTGATCTTGACAAGCCAAAGTATTATCCACAGAACAAAATCTGATTAAAAAAACAAAAACCTTGAAGCCAAAAGTTCAAGTCCTGTGCCTTGGAGTATTCAAAAACACTGATCTCATTTAAAATGGTTACTTGTGCCCTTTGAAACCTCTGCAAGGATTTTCTTTGATCGTCTAAATGCCTATGATTATCATAACATGATGCCAATACAATCTGTACGGATATGCCTCAAGATTTAATGTTTATAGACGGTCCATTTTAGCGGTGACTACAGAAAAGCATAGACTTGGTTATGAAGATGGAAATCTGTGAAGATGACAGTCTGAGATTTTACATGCTTAGAAGTATAGCTTTCTCAAAGGTTTTCATGGTCTAAAGAGAAATGAGGCACAGATCAGAAAGACACTAACATGCTAGGATGAGATCACAAAATAGAGCTGTAAAACCACAGAGATGAGATAGTTCTGTGACCTTAAACTTTGTAAAGGCTGTGTGTATGTGTGTGTGTGTGTGTGTGAAAGAGAGAGAAAGGAGGGTTGTCCTCTCTACTATGGCAAAACCACACATCTGTGATTGGCTCAACATACAGCATGTCGGCATGGCTGGAGAGGGAATGAAACGTCTTGAACTATTAATGTCAGTTGGGCCAAGATGATGGCAATTTAACTTGAACTTCAACTATGCTTCACACATTTGTGTATGAATACTATTGCGTCATCCAAGATAATGGCATGATTCTGAATTATTAGTCTAAATTGGCATTAAAAAGACATTTAATGTCATGTAAATCTGGAGTATTTATTTAACTATTTCATTTAGGTTTGCACTTAGGTTTTAGCAAACACTTAGGCTTGCTTTACATCCAATGAACTAGGAGCAAACAAAAACGTACCACTTTATAACTGACACAACTTTTCCCAACAAATTTCCCTTTGAAAAGATGCATTTTCCAACCACAAGAGTCTCTCAGCAATCAGCATAGAATTCTGCTTGGCTTTATTTTTTTAAACATGAGAATCAAAGCTAAGGATGCATGAGAAATCTATGTAACCCCCCTTGGACATAGGCAAACATTCCATCAAGAATCAGATCTTTGCAAAACTTTGAACTCATGCACAGAGGACTAACATAAACAGTATTGTACTGCTTAAGAGCAATTGTTCCATTGGCAGAGCAATAGTCAAGTCATGAGGGATTCCCAAAGAATAACATTGTGTGTTTACATTTCAAGCAATTATACTAACCTCAAGAAGAGTAACAGGAAAAATTAATTATTCAATAAAAAAGGTTGAGAGTCAAGGGAGACTGGAGGAAAGTTACACATGACATTAAATTCCCCAGAGATGAAATAACGTCCTGAGATGACGGCAAAGGAAATTACTTAATAGCTATATAGAAGCAAAAGGCAACAGCGATGTCTTCAGATAGAAATCTTAATGTGGTCTTATAACATATCAACTTTGACACTGGCTCTAAGAATATGAACCTTGGTTCGTTAACAAATAAAAAGGACATTGTGGCCCACTGTACAGTAATGCAAGTCCGGGCTTCTGGTTGGTAGTACCAATTATATATAGGGTACAACATGCTAAAGGCACACCTTAAGAAAAAATTTATTGCAGAAGAAAAAATATATGTTTGTATTGAACATTTATGGAGCAACATATTTTGTGTGAAAATAAATCATAAAAATCTTATAAATGTATGAGGTGGCAAGGTGGGCCTTTTACCCCGCACAAAAGGCTCACCATGGGGCAAAAGGCACATAGTATTTATACAAATACTTAAGCTAAAATAATATGTTTTTAATAATGTCTAAGTTAATACTTGTTAATATTTGTTCATTTTTATTCAATAAATACTGTAATAAAATATGTTAATATAAAAATATATTTTAAAAATACATACAATTATGTTAAAAAGTAAGGATTCTGAAAGCATTGAAGGAGATCCCATAATAATTTAATATAGATTTACAGCAGTGACATTAAATAATATTTTATTACATGATTACTAGTTTAAATAAAAAATAAAAAATAAAAATATGGTGATTATATCTGGTGGACACCCAACTTAATATATTATATTTGCCATCTGAATCTAACCATGTAATGTCAACAAATGGAAGTGTCAACCAGATATTTATTATCATGTTAATTATTGTGCTTTTCGCCCCAACAGCAGGGGCGCCTTTTACCCCAAATAGGCAACCATAGGCCTGCCTTTATATATTCTTCCGTTAATGCAAAATTGTTGGTTTAATTCGCTTGCCTTGCCTTGAACAAAACTGAAAATCATCAACAAGACATTTGTCTCAAAATATATGTAGTAATTTTTGCGATTCTCATTTACTTAAATCGACAACTTTTTTTAACGTAAAATATTACATCAACGTAATGCAGAACTTTGCGCTCCGGCTCGTGATCGCGTCAAGGATCAGACAAAAATCCACTTGCATCTTTTAAAGCGGATGTTTTGGAAAGTGCTGCGGCAATTTTTTTTTTTTGCCATCTAGAGGTTTAGAGGAATATAAAATCAAAGGAGCCTTTTACCCCGTGGAGCCGTTAGCCCCGTTGTAGGCCTACCGCTATATAGCCTATGTTAAGCATTTTACAGTCCACTTGTACATTTGTAGCATCTAAAAGCAAATATATCATGTCTCACGTAGGCTATATGCCAAGAACATTTAATTCATTCTATGGCAACTTCAACATTTTCTGAATTAGGCTAATTTTGTGGTAAAAGTGAGCAAAATATAGCAGCTACTAGGCCTACACATAATACTGCACACACAAAAAATAAAATTCTCAAATATTTGAATGGTTTACTTGGGGGAATAATTGCAATAGCCTATAGTTTTTAAAATCTCCAGTTATCAGCCTAATATAGGCAAATAACTAGTCTTAAAGGGCCTGTTTTCTATACACATTTATATAGCCAAATATATAAGTTGTTTGGGCTCTTTCACATGTTAACCCATGTCAGCTTCTGCCATTTTGGGGTAATGAGTAGCACATAGACACACAACTTACAGTATTTTGTTTTGTAATAAATCAGAGAACCACTTCCTTAGTAAATGTTTCAATATGTGCACTGGTTTTGAAGAACACTTGGAGTGGTATTCTCATGGGAGGAGGTTACATGGGCCTAGCAATTACATTCACCAAGGATTTCGCTGAAATACCGCCTTATCGAGAGCAGGCAGGAGAAAAAGCACTCCACCTTTTTCTCACCGGTGTTGTTGGATTGAAAAACAGAGCATGAAGTTCACAACACGCATCTTGAAAGGTAGAAAAGGCATTTGGCATTACTACTCTTAAAGGGATAGTTCACCCAAAAATGAAATTTCTGTCATAATTTACTCACCCTCAAGTTGTTTCAAACCTGTATGAGTTTCTTTCTTCTGCTGAACACAAAAGAAGATATTTTGAAGAATGTTGGTGAACAGACAGTTGCTGGACCCCATTGACTTCCATAGTAGGAAAAAAAGATACTATGGAAGTCAATGGGGTCCAGCAACTGTCTGGTCACCAACATTCTTCAAAATATCTTCTTTTATGTTCAACAGAAGAAAGAAACTCATACAGGTTTGAAACAACTTGAGGGTGAGTAAATAATGACAGAATTTTCATTTTTGGGTGAACTATCCCTTTAACAAATTGTCTATCAAATATTAGGCTACTAAACGTAGGTCCTATTTGCACACTGCATCAGCAACTCATAATTTTAAATATCAAACATAAGTGCTATAGCCGGTTTGAATCATAATTAGCCTGTAAACAGCAGTTTTTATCGATGAATCATGTGGTTCTTAAATGGACTCGTATAAATTGTAGGCTATATTAGCTGACTAGTCTATACGTATCCGTTTATAGCTACTTTTAAAAAAACTTATAGCTACTTTAACTCTGCGTCCTGGAAGAAATATGCTTCTTCAGGCCTTGAAATTGATCAAACTAATGTCATGAAGCAGGTCGCAGGGTGATAATAAAACCAAACATTCCAGTAGGCCTATAATAAACCTTTTTTTTATATTTTTTTTTTATAAACGCGTTTTTAAAGTTTGGGTAAACTTTATGGGCTAATGGCTGCAGTTCCTTCTTTCGCAGAAATCTGCAAAGTAAACATGCTCCGATAATAAAAATGATAAAGTCTAAACCTTCTAAAAGTAGACATGTAGTGAGGCAACAGTTAACTGAGTGGTACGCGCTGTCTGTGGGAACTGATTGCCCTCTGGCTATTGCCTTGACATTAAACTCTTCGAGGACAATTGGTTAAGTGGAGTTAACTGTTGCATATTCTCCCTGAGGTAGCTTCCTTTTTGATCTTGCCGAGACTGGCGCCTTCCAAAACAGGGCTTGTCTGCGTTATGAAATGCTTTGACTTACGGTGAGGGGTTGCCAGTTGCGCCTCAATGGAGGCTTTCTGCAGTCTTAAAGGGCCAAGACAAGCTTTAAATTGCTGTAATGCAGCGTGACAAAATCATCCTCAATTCAGTCACATCATTTTGTCCTGCCATTTTGTCTTTATGGATAAACGTTTTTTCCCCTCTACTGAACATATAGGCCTAGTTCTATTTTTGAGGTAAAACAGACCCGATGTGATTTAGAATTTAAAATATATATATATATTTTTTATAATAATAATAATAATAATAATAATAATTTAAAAAAGAGGCTACCACAAATTAAAAAAAAATACTACCCACCCGCCTTATCTTAGGGCGTTGAATAAAACTCTCAAAATTCTATCACATGTGCAATATAAATATTTTTCCCCTATCTCCACTATCCAGCGTTTTTATAAAGAAAATCTCCCAGAAATTGTGGACGAAGAGGCCAAGGAAGTGGTTTGTTTCGCTGTATGTTTTCAATAAGAGTTCAGTTAATGAGTACGGAGGCCCGCTATACAGACATCCCCTCTGGTTAATTGCAACAAAACTTCTCAAATGGCTCCTTGCCTCCAAGACTGGAGCCCCCAGAGCAATCAATAAACCACCTCGGCAAGACAAGTATGATTAACCATGCAACATTTCTTTCAAAATCATTGTGACGTCTCAAAGAAACTTGTTTGACCAATCAGGACGAGCAAGCGGAAAGTCATGTGGGTGAAATGTCAAGCCGATTGGAGGGCGGCAGGGAAAAAAGAGAACTTTTGGAAGTTTATAGCTGCGAGTGCGCTCTGCTAGGAGAGGGAGGCAGGCGTCGCAAAAGCGCGACGGCAGAAGGGAAAAGCACTGGGGAACGAGTACAATTCAGGACGACTCACATATTCTTATTGTATGGCCCCTCTATCATCCATGATGAATTCTTTTCAAGGGCCACTCTCCCAAGAAGGAAAACTACAGGAACGCAAAAGTGCGGACAAAGAGGAGGCTCAAACCAACGATAAAGCGACTGTCAAAGGATGTAAAGGCAAGGCGCAGAGTCTCCCGTTCAGTGTGGAATCTTTAATATCAGACAGAACAAGCACACGGACTTTATACACGTCATCTGAATCTGGTATTATATCTCCGACATCCAGTGCAGATGAGCGGCTGAGGCTCTCGCCCATGGCTCTTTACGCAGACAGAAAGATCCCAGTGGAGAGCGTCTCCAACTTATCCGACTGCAAGAGAGGAGATATGGAAGAACTAAATGACAAGGGACAGTCCGGCTGGTTTCAGACACCCTCGTACACTTCTCCGCCAAGTGAGTTATTCAGTGATGAGGCATGGCAATTATGAATTATGAATTTCAAACATGAATTTTAAAATATCATATATATATATATATATATATATATATATATATATATATATATATATAGCCTGCTATAATAATAAAGTTTATTTATATTTTAAATAAGCTTTTTGTATGAAAATAAAACGATTGTGAGATATGTAGAGGAAGGTCTTGATGTCATCCAAACGTAGAATATAATTGACCAGTAGCCTACTACTGCAAAGCAAAGCCTGCGTTGTAAAAACGCATTCCTTTTTAAGACAAATTTGTGGATGTAGGCTATTTGAATTAAAAATAGGCTATGCCAATATTTTCATATGTGAATGTATAGGCAATTTAATTAGCATTTAAAGCAGGCTATGCTATCCCAATTTCGGATAGCCTAGGCTATAAGCTACTTCTGATAATGCTGAAAATAAACGTGAAGCATAAGTGGAAAAAGCTGGGATTCAAATAATTGTTATCAAGGCAACGTAGGCCTAATATAATTATTCTCAATTTAATTTTGTTTAATGTTTTGTTGTTTGTTCGCAGGGCACTCAAGTCCACCTCCGTGTACCCTCAGAAAACATAAGAACAACCGAAAACCGCGGACACCGTTTACCACCTCGCAGTTGCTCGCTTTGGAGAGAAAATTTCGTCAAAAACAGTATCTTTCTATTGCAGAAAGAGCGGAATTTTCCAATTCACTCAACCTCACAGAGACTCAAGTTAAAATCTGGTTTCAAAACAGACGGGCGAAGGCAAAAAGGCTTCAAGAGGCCGAACTAGAGAAACTGAAACTTGCAACCAAGCCATTATTACCTGCGTTCGCCTTTCCGTTCCCACTCGGAACACACGTTGGTTCTCCACCCCTCTACGGACCGTCCAGTTCCTTTGCTAGACCTGCGTTACCAGTCCCGGGACTTTTCGGTGGGCCAGTGACCTACGGAATGTACTATTTGTCTTAACCGACTGAAGAACGTCCTTCAGTTCACCGTCTGTTGCAGTTCTGCCAGTCAAATGACGAGTGAAATAGCAAATATGTTTTCTTTAAAAGAACTTCAGCAAATATACCAATTTAAAAGAATTTATTCTTGTGAACTACACAGTTTATTCCAAAAGTGTGAGTCCCCAAATTGGCTTTAAAAGTGCAATGAATCTACTTCCCCTGAATATAGAAGACTTTATATTGTATTATAAACAAGCAGACATAACACAGTGTGGCTGATTGTCTTGCAGAGAAAACAATTTCCAAGAGATTATTTCTACTGAGGGCACAGCTGATCTGGCAAGTGCCACTTGTTGATCAGCATCACTTGTTGATGGGTGATGCGCGAGAAAACACTGTGATCTGAAGTATGGGATCCGCCAGATCCAACAAAGCTCTTATTAAAGAAATGCCCTTATAATTAGGTTTTTAAAAGGTTTTTTCTAATTTAAAGAGCTTGTTGCGATTGACCGCAGAAACGCATAGGCTAAAAGAAATAATAATAATAATAAAAACATTTAATTTCTTATGACATTACTCATTTCCATTAGCCTACCTGCAGCCAAATTCGGCCTAAATGGATAGTCAATTTGAGCCCACTTTTTTTTTATGAATACATGTATTTTCACGCAAACCAAATATTTTGTAGCATATTACAAAGATTGTAGGCTACCCAAATAGCTACAAATTTACGAAGTCTGCCAATGTTCCGCCACACTTCTTTTTTCCCCCCCCATTAGTTTGACAGGCTACCCGGTTTTGTTCACATACGATGCTTGTTATTCTGTTGGTCTTTATTGAAGAGAAACTATGCGGAGACAAACAGCATCGTCCATACCATCCTTTTACTGAACTTTTCCAACCAAACGTATAGCCTACCGTTAGATAACCTACAGAGTATTTTGACCTGTTTATTGATTTTTCGCCTGTTTAGGCATAATCCCTTCAGTAGACTACATGTATGCTAGTTTGCTAGGTTGTAAGATTAATGTCTAGAGTTTTATTAGCCTATTGTAAATACGCGTATATATTACCGATTTTGCATTGCCCTTTTGAAAAAAAATACAAATAGAATTGCTGATATTTATACAGTGTTTACATTTATCTTCTGTAAATTATTGTATATTTTATATGTATATACAAATTAGAAAAATAATCTTTTGCATTAAAAAATAAATCTTCACAGAGACTGATGTGTACAATGTCATTATTTACAAGTTAAAAATACGAACTTCAACCTGATAATCCTCCAGGAGTTTTTCTTTTCTTTTCTCTCTTACGTTTCATATACCTAAATAAAAAGCGCTAGGCAATGTAATTCACTGAGGTTTCTTACAGCTGTAAAACTGCGCATTGTTCCATTTAATAAATTGTTTAATGATGGACGATTACAGACATTTAATTTAAAAATAGGCCTAAGCGCTAAATGGGAAGAACGACCATTTCCAAGAGACACGAATATGCTATATAGCCTATATATATATATATATTTTTTTTTTTTAAGAAACAAAAAGAGATATAAAACAGTAACAATAAAAGGATCAAACACTTAACGCCGAACTCTCCCGAGCAAAATGAAAAACGAAAGTTCCATAGGCTACATTCCAAATGCTGGTCCTTCAGATAACCTTTTTATACTACAAAATCCAAATCCACATCAAACCCATTAGAGAACACACATTCCTTCCATTGCATCTCAAGTTTATAACAGGTCTTATGTGAGTTCCACAGTTCCACGTATTTGTGTCTGAAGCATCAATCGAGAGAGCAAATCAATGTGCCATTCGTTGAAAGCATTTTTAGACCTCGAAGCACATAGCCTACACTTACTAGAATACATAAAATATGTAGGCTATTTAAAGTACTCAATATATGTGAAAATATTTTAAGATATTCTGCTTGACATTTGACTTAAATTTCTTGCCATGTGATTTATAATATCAAAGAGAGAAGACACCTTTTTAAAGATTGCTTTTACAAGTTTTATTACAAAAATGCTGGTCTCGACAAATTACTGCAATCGTTTGCATTGAATAAAAGCTTTGGCCTACTTCTTCCTTCTTCCTCTAAAGCCTCTGACTGAGCCTTGACCGAAGCAAATGGATGATGGAACTCTGGAGGAAAGATAACAATCAACACAGATAGTTCTGATAACCGAGTCTACAGGGTAATGAAACTTAATCAAGTATTTATTTTATATGAATTCATGACCATGAATCCACTCACTTGTATGAATATTGTGGCTTTAGATTAGCAGCATCCATTGGTCCCGTTTCTGCAGTCTTAAGGCTTTTTGGATCTGGGGTCAGAGAGAAGTCCATGGACTCAAAGCTCTCTTGTTGTATAGTTGCTGTTTCAGAAACCTCCATTTGTGTATCCTTCTGTTGCCGAGTCTTTTTTTCTCGTATTCTGTTGATTCACATATTAAGATAATTTAAAAAATACATTCTAAAATTATTTTAAAAAGTAATTGTATGAGGCACTGAAATTACTGAGGTGACTGGATAGGAGTGCAAAAGTAGAATATCTATATTTTAAAATTGTCTACAATTTACAATCAGTATTATTTTCAAACCTTCCACTCTTCTTTGATTTGTCAAATCTGAAGTCTGCTGGATAGCTATGTGTTCTGATAAGATGATCTTTCCTTTCTTTGGTTGTTTTGAATTTCAATCCACATCCATCAACCAAGCACTCATACTGAAAAGCAATATTAACAGAACACAATCAGCAAAGCTGAATGATATTTGTTTGTTCAAAGAGAACTGTATGAACTGTGAGAACTGTACACACTGTATGGGGAGGAGGAAAAGTGTAATATTTTCTTTCACAAATGTTATTTCTTGTCCCTTTAAAATTGGTTTCAAGTCAATGAAACAGGCAGTGACTCTAATGTAACCTGCTGTTGAAACCAGTAGGTGGCAGCATTTCATAAATATAATTAAAGGCACACTGTGGAACTTTTAAACCTTTATAATATATTACTAAAACCCTTGAGATGGTACATCGACTTACAATAGGTTAAATGACACGTCTGCCATAGCCTGACAGTGTCTGTCACTTTTACTGGCTATATGTATCTTCGGGTTGCGGGTAGGAACCCGAGCACAAAAAGAACTACAAAATTTGACCGCTTTACGGCATACGTCACTTCCCCCACCACCCCCAGATTCTGACATGAGAGCTCAACTTGCGTTTGCCGTCTGTATGTTTTCGTCATTGCCGAACCAACAGCTACAAGGAAGAAGGCAAAGGTTTTGTCAGAGGACACTAAAAAAAGAAAAAGGGAGAGTGACACATTCAAAGCCAGGACGAGCCAGGCGCTCTCTGTACACGCAAGGTCTCTCGCTCACTCTCCCTCTCTGCCGTGTGCGCGACGTGGTTCAGAGCAGTCTCTGTCTCCGTGTCTCGCATGCACGCTCGCTGTAGATTCCGGGAGATTTGAACTAATTTTTGGTATAAATAGTCGATCACGAGTGGCTCAACAGGGAGATCTATAGATAAACTCATCTTTCAGGCATTTGACCGACCGGGTTGACACTTCAGCGTGAAAAATCAAATCCGTGTGTCTCACGGCCAATGCGTGAGTTGGCAGCTCTGCCGATTTCATCTCCAACCGTAATCAAACACACCTGTCTTTAATTTTCAAGAGATCCTGAAGACGTTAATTGTTTGCATCAGGTGTGTTTGATTAGGGTTGGAGATGAACTGTGCAGGACTGACGATGGGCAGGAGCAGGATTGGGCACCCCTTGTCTATGCGACTTAGCCTACATCAGACATTGTTTTCTGTTTACTTTTGTTCAATTTATTTTCTTTATATAATTTATATTATTAATCTTATATTTAAATTATTATTTTGTTCAATAGTGAGTCGATTATCTCTCTCCAACCAACAAGTCAACTACTGTCTGCACACACAATCTAAAGACACGGGAGGCTGACCGGTTGACTGTTGCGACAGTGCTGCGGCGCTTGTGGCCTCTAGGGTCGCTAGACGTGAAAATTACAGGTGGAGCGCCACTAGTGGCCAAAAGTTCCTTTCTCTGTGTAAATTAGAGATGCTCCGATCAGCAATTTTGGGGCCGATCACCGATTACCGATCACCAAAATCATGATCTGCCGATTGCCGATCACTGCCGATCACAGAATGGCAGGGAAATGGGAATATTTTATCTCTAATTTAGCAGCGTTTGCACCATTTGTAGAAATTAAACTAACTATGAATTAACTGTATTAAAAAAATAAAATAAAAACAGTAGAAATAAATAAGCTACAGTCAAGATCTTGAAGAACCACAGTATTTATTTAATTGTATTTAGAAAATGAGATAACTTAACTAAGGCTACTGTAGGCCATCTTCCCCAAATAAGGCAGAGTAACAAAATTATTCCAAACAAAGAGGGGTCAGGCAGACTAACACACACTAGATCAGCTTAATGGGATGGGATCAAGTTACACTTATGCATACTTGAAAATTGTAGCCTCTTAATATTAATTCAGTGTTAATTTTGACAGCAAATTTTGATTTAGTTTTAGTCATAGTCTTTTGACTAAAATGCCATTTAGTTTTAGTCATATTTTAGTCATCTGAATTGTTTTAGTTTTAGTCTAGTTTTAGTCGACGAAATACAATAAGAATTTAGTTGACTAATAGATTTAGTCGACTAAAATATAATGGGTTTAGTTAAATTGTAATGCATTAATTTAGAATTTCTCTAAAATTTCCAAACCCATTATATATTCCTGTAGAAAACATCTATTAACCTGTTAATATGAATATTTTTTAAAGATTGAACATGCAATACAGACACAGATTTAGCACTGTGACATAAAATAATATCTTAAAATTCAATAAAAACACTTCTCCTAAAGTAAAACTGTATTTTTTTCTTGAATGATGCACTCTTTAATTAACATACATCATTCTTTATTCTTTCAAGCAGACATATTTATTTGTAGCCTATAAATTAAATATAATTAATCCTTATTAAAGCTATTAAAAGAGCAGTGAATGCTTTTCTCTTTTTATTTTGTTGTTTGATTAATATTAAGTGTACAGAAGCACTGTCACTTTAAGACCGAGTGTGCAGATCCAATTGCACTGATGCACGTCCGATATTCTCACAGCTATACGCTCTGTAAAGACATAACCGACTGTGTTTACGCGAATACTCTCCAAAACTGACATTTAGACATAATTGTGTGTGTATTTGACGATTTGTACATTCAGACGCGAAAGAGAGCTCAGTTCAGTCCTCGCGCGCTGTATAGCGGTCTATGTGCAGGGCTGCACGCTTCGCGTCGGTTGTGTGTGTGTATGTGTGCGCACAGAAAAACATACCGAATAAAGCTCTTTCGCGTCGTCACTGTTATTCAGATAGATAGATCTATGTCTTCTCTTCTCTTTCTCCCAGTCGTTTAAATTGTTTAACGATTTATGAGACGTGCATCAAGCGCATGCAACTCGTGTCCCGCAAACATCGGACATCTAATAATCTCCAGTTAACTAGCAGAGCGTTCATCGAGCGCATGCAACTCGTGAATAGAATTAGAATACACGCTACAAATAGTTAAATCTATGTATTTACTCTCGCCGTTAGCAACGTCTCTGTCAGACACTTTGAAAAACTTCCAGAAGGGAGAACTCATGTTGACACTGGCAAGCTCCGCTCTGATGTTGTGTGCCCGTGCGCATGCATGCAGGTGGAAAAAATGTCGCGCGAGTAATTTACGTCACGTGATCGGCTTTTTTGATCGGTGCTTTTGGGGTTCACCGATCAAGCTATTTTTAGCCAATATAGGCCGATCATGATCGGCGGCCGATCAATCGGAGCATCACTAGTGTAAATGTATGAGCATCAATTCTTTAAAAAAAATAAAATAAATTTAAAGTATTTCCAGTTAGAGAGTAGGCCTAATATAAAACCGGAAAATTGATTTGTAGTTAATATGCGCTACAAAAATTACATTCGATTTTCTTATCTGGTAGGTAGGCTATACATACACCCAAAGAATTCATGCAAGATTGCCTGCAATCAATGACACTCCAATAGACCAACGCTACTTTTGCGTCATCGAAGGGTACCGCCCCTTTTTGGGGGAAAACAAACGGATTCCCCCGAGAACAGAACTCGCTCTAGATCTGCAATTTAAGTTTCGTGATAGCAAAAATGGCACAAACATACACACTCAAAAGTGATGGTGTTCCGAAAATTGATTGCATTGTTTATTGAAATAAGTAGAGACTTCAATCATTTTGTTAGAATACTGCATTTTATTGGTTGTTTTCGACATTTAAAGGTAGGCCTATTTTAACAGGTAAAAAGGGCTGGATTGGTTGGTATACAGCAGGAAAAATAATGCAGTCAAAAGAGATCATGTATTTTATTTTTTTATATAGCAGTAAGTCATGTTATAAGCTACAGTCCGTTTTCCAAATACAAACACGTCACGTAGCCTATTCCATCGGCAACAACGGGCTTCTATTATTTCCTATAATCATGGAAATGTCATGCCTGATAAGCTATCAACTGCAAACACTTATTTGGCCACAAATAAGTTATGTTAAAAGAAACGTTAAAGTATCACACAGACATACCTTTGCTATTACCACGGACATAAACTGATGGTTATTTGCACGTTATGTCTGTTTGATCCAGCTGTAGATGTAAAGAGACTGGGCGCAATCAGTTTTCGGCAGACCATCACTTTTCTGCACGACACCGGCCGAGGACCGTGAGCTGTATTTAAAGAAGCTAACGTTACTGGACACGGGGTTACAGAGGTGTCCCTTTGAAATGGTCGAAAACTGGATTAATGACCCAACACAGTGGCCAAATATGGACTATTCAGACTACCACTATCTCGTGGAATCACCAAGTAAGTAACTTAGCCTATTTTTTTTGTCATTAACACACTCTCAATATGACAAACTAAACGATGAGGCCATGTCACTTTAATCATCATATTTAACTTGATTTAAATTGACATAGTTTTGTTGTCGATTAGCTATACTATTTAGAAAGACGATGCTGCTAGCAGCTAACGTTACGTGATTAGCTCTCACTAGGCACGCTACCATGGCTGTTAACTGATTTTACTGTTGAAATAGTGGCAGGCTAGATCTAAAGTGGACTTGGCTGGTTTCTGCTTGTGTCTAGAAAGTGCTAGGACTTTGAAAGTTGTAAAAGTGCCTATAGTGAGAGCTAATCACGTAGCTGCTAGCAGCTTCGTCTTTCTAACTAGTAAGTTATAGCATAGTCGACAACAAAACTGTCAATAGCTTAAATCAAGTTAAATATGATAGTGACATGGCCTCATCGTCTAGTTTGTCATACTGTGAGTGTTAATAACAAAAATAAAATAGGCTACATAGATAGTGGTAGATGTCTGAATAGTCCATATTTGGCCACTGCGTGGGGTCATTAATCCAGTTTTCGACCATTTCAAAGGGACACCTCTGTAACCCTGTGTCCAGTAGCTTCTTCTCACGGTCTTCGGCCGGCAAAAAGAGTGTGTTTGTGCCATTTTTGCTATCACGAAACTTAAATTGCAGATCTAGAGCGAGTTCTGTTCTCAGGGGGATCCGTTTGTTTTCCCCCAAAAAGGGGCGTTACCCTTCGATGACGCAAAAGTAGCGTTGGTCTATTCTCATCAACTTCATCAAAGTGGTAAATAAAACTATATCTAGCATGCATATAGTCTGTCTGACACATGCCACTCAAAAACATGTTATGAAAGACAACCATAGCACAACATGTATCACTCAGTATAGTCCTATGACCTATCTGGTGGTACTATTACCATGGATTGTTTCTCCGCCATGACCTGGAAGAGCGAGTCATGCCACTCCAAGATGTGTATCTCCAGCAGTCGGTTTGATGGAAATGAGCGCTTGCAGTTGGAGCATACATTTCGATGCAATGAATTGTAGTGGTGTTCATACCCTTCCAAGGTGTCAAATAACTGTTTGCATCCAGCTATGTGACATCTGAACTCAGAGATACTGGGAAGAGGTTTGATATATCAGTGATACATTTATCAAGGCAAGAGGATGTTCATCAAAATAGTAATCCAGCAAGTCACATAATGACAGCAACAGAGAAATAATCACATCCAGTTGAACTAGAATAAATATACAAGGACATTTTAAGAGCTGAACAACTGAGGTTCTTTATAGACACATGATAATTATTTAATAGCTTTAACAATTATGATGCATAACAATTATGATCTCAATAAGATCTAGCAATTATTATTATGATTATTAATGATTTAAGTAATTTGCCTAACTACAAAGCAATATCAATGATGAAGCGACATTACTCACGTTGGAGGTTGTTCGTCATATCCAATAGCCGTCACATCTCGTAGGTACATGTGCCTGTGTATGTCGCCATCCTGATGAAGAACCATGAGATCGGGATATATTGCTAAATATCATCACCATGTGGTCATGTAGTTTCTACTTTTACACTATTAGGTTAAGTAACATATTGAGAGAAAAGCATGGCATTGTTGATATATTCGCAGAAGGATTGCACTTTTTTTGAAGTGCACAATTCTTGTCGACCAAATCGAAAATACCAACCTCAAAAAATTCATCTTCTACAGCAATGCGAACTCGTTGAGGTCTGAATCCAAAAGGCGAAACAGCAGTTTCATCCCTTCTTTCTTCTTGTTGTAAATCAAGACACGCGTATTTTCTATATTCAATCACCGGTATCTTATCTGCAAGAATTGTTGGTGTTACAGACCCCAACAGTTCAATTAATTCGGGTTGCAGCATTATGTCAACATACTCCGTGTATACGCCGCCATGTGATTCCGTGTCATCGCCCTTTCAAAATAAAAGCCTGTTGATGACGCAGGGAGCGTACGATTTCATGAGATACTTGTCATTTTATTTTGATGCAAAACCAGTGCAATCTAATTTTAAAAAAAAAGTCTGATTTATAGTCTGATAGTCAGTATATAGTCTAATACGGATAAACAATACCTGCTGTAAACCTAAGCAGAAAAAAAGCTGAGAGAAAAGCTGCACCTGCAGAAAATAACCACAAGATGTCAGTAGAGTCATTCTTGTTATGCTGTTCATCCATCATTTTGCATAACAATTTGAAATTATATTTGTTGTTTTTCTTAAATAAGCACATGTGATACATTTTAACTAGCCTACTACTATTCATGATCTTGGCCAAGTGTTTCCTTATGATTATAAAAAAGAAACACTTGGCCAAGAATTTTTTTTTTTTAAAGTGTCCTTAACTTTAAAAAAAAAAAAGAAAAGAAAAAAAAAGTGACCTTGAATTTCACTTTCTTTCCCAACTATAGACTTTTGCAATATCCTTTTTGTAATAACGAACATAGCCTATCCTTAATGACATCATCCTTCAGGAGATGACAAAATCTCATCTCAACACATTGAGGCTAATGAATGGCTATATGCTCTTCTTAATTTTGTAATTTAATCTGAATATCAGCATTTGGAATATTTAGTCAGTAGTTCTGAGGTTAATTGATCTAATTATGTGTCTCTGGATAACAGTGATATGTGAGATTGTATTACCTGGCTTGAATATCGTAGTTTTATTTATTTATTATTATCATAGTCTACTTGATATTGAGGAATTTGTGGACACATTAAGGTTTTTAGATATGTGGAGTAGAAAATATTGTTTTTATTTTGGAGTGAAAAGACCAAATTAGACCCTTGAGGTAAGCCCCCAGAATTTGCACAGAAGCCATTAAGAAACATAAATTTAAATAGAATATATACCATCTTATATTAATGACACTTAAAAATATGTGCATTAATACGAAACATATAAAAAGTAATACATTATTGTGTTTCATTCTTCACGTAATAAACACTTAATTAACACTTGATACACTTAATATTCAACCATTTGACTGCACTGTTGGATGAGAACTTAACTGAGCTGGACGATTACAACACTGTTTTCTGCAGAACTGCGTTCGGCTGAATAATGACACTTTTCTATAAGAGCTGCAACCGAACGGAACTCTGTTGCATTGAATCCTTTTCCTGTTATCA
Source organism: Semotilus atromaculatus (assembly GCA_031834385.1). Classification (NCBI taxonomy): domain Eukaryota; kingdom Metazoa; phylum Chordata; class Actinopteri; order Cypriniformes; family Leuciscidae; genus Semotilus; species Semotilus atromaculatus. Next base: position 25,649,746 of record JAULUF010000025.1, on the reverse strand, counting down.
CTGCTGAAACAATATATTATAACGCTAGCCTGTATAAATAAAACTGACTTAACATTCTGTTTAGGATAGCTACTGACACTGTAGGATAGGCCTACTGTTTAGGATACTTTTTGACAGTGTAGCCAAATTATTTGCTATCTTAACCCTCAGTAAGTTTTAATAGAAATAGGCTACTTTGTTACACAAGCATATTCATTTCAGTTATGGAGTTGAAAATATTGATGAACTACAAAAATCTACCAAATTAGCATTCTGGGTGGGTGGTATAGCCTACCTTTTTGTTTCTCGACAATACTTACACATTTACTGGGCCGTGACTCATTAGTGACTACTGTTACCGGATGAGGAGGTCGTAATGTTTATGCAAATTTATCCGGATAACCGAGGCGGAGCATTAACTTTAAGAATGAGTTCCCACAGCAGCCCACCAGTCCCCGAGCAAGTACACAGGACAGTGAACCATGCGATACACTGGAATATTTATATCACTGCTTTCTTTTGTTTATACATGGGGTGAGCGCACAGCATTATGAGGACTTTTTTACAACTCGAATCGTCGCATTGCGTGATGTGTTTTTAACTTAGGCTACTGATTACACATACTGATGATATGTTTATTGACTGTTGCTTTAGAGAATCTTGAGGCAGCGAATCCAGCTTTACCTCATGTGATGCGCTATGATGTGGTGCGACTCCGACCTCAGGCACTGAAAGAGCGAGTGAGAAGGAGCGACCCTTCTCTCAAGGTTCGCTCTTTTTCAGAATAGTTTTGCAAATCTGAAATATCATACATTTCTTGGGATGCTTGATTCGACTTTTAGTTATGCATGCTTGCTTTCACCTCTTTAGAGATATCCTGAACAACTTGAATATGATTTGACTGTAGATGGGAGGAACTTAACATTATCTTTGCACAGAAATAGGTGAGAATGTGACAATATTATAACCGCTTATGTACCGTCTTGTACTCACACTCAGCCTAATTAAATTTCTTTTTTTCACAGGGAGCTTTTAGGAAAACATTACACCATGTCACATTACACAGAAGATGGAATTTCAGAGACAAAGCCTTCAGACAATATTGTATGTTCAGAAAGTAAACAAGCTTAATTCTGTCTGACATAGTATGTGAATATTGCTGCTTAATATTACATTGTATTCTGTTTTTTTCACTTCAGGATCACTGCTACTATCAGGGACACATCCAGCGTATTGAAGACTCTTCAGTCAGTGTTGGACTTTGCTCTGGAATGGAGTAAGGATAATGTTAATTTTTAGCAACTTTTGTTAATATAAAGGTGATTGAATATTAAAAACATTGAAATATATATTATATTAATTAAAATATATATTTCACAGTTAAATTTTTTTATTGTATTTTGCCTGTAATAAGTTGCTTTGGATAACATTGTCTAGTGTAAATAACTACATTGTGTACTACATGTACAATTTCGCCACATAACAGATTTTGTCGGTAACACTTTACAATAAGGTTTGTTAGTTAACATTAGTTAACAACATTAGTTAACATGAACTAATAATGAACTGCACGTATACAGCATTTATTAATCTTTGTTAATGTTAATTTCAACATTTACTAATTTACTAATCACAGTTAATGCACTGTGAACTAACATGAACTAACCATGATCAGCTGTACTTTTTATTAACGAACATTAACAAAGATGAACAAATACAGTAACACATTCATTGCTAAAGGTTGGTTCATGTTAGTTAATACATTTAACAAATGTTAACTAATGAACCTTATTGTAAAGTGTTACCATTTCGTCCTCTTTGAAATATTGTACCTTCTTTATTTTGTAGAGGGTTTCTGATGGTGAACAATCAAGCTTACTTGATTGAGCCCCTAGAAGAGTCTTTGGATGGGGACCATGCTATTTACAAGCAAGAGCATTTAAGGACCAAGCAAGGGGCCTTTGGATACGTTAATGACACAGTCTATAACCTTGGCCCAAAGTCTAGTGGGCTGTATAAAGGCAAATATATGGTAATGATATTATAATGATCTCTTGTTGAAATCTGATTAATATTGGACTAGCTCCTTATTTTATTGGGCGGCAGTGGTTCAGTGGTTCATGTAGATTGTCGGAATGTTAGTGGTTCAATCCCCGGTTCTACTTGACCAAGTGTCGAGGTGTCCATGAGCAAGACACCTAACCCCGGCTGCTCCCGACGAGCTGGATGGCGCCTTGCATGGCTGACACCGCTGTCGGTGTATGAATGTGTGAGTGAATGGGTGAATGAGAGGCAAAATGTAAAGCGCTTTGGTGGCCATTGGGTCTATGAAAGCGCTATATAAATGCAGTCCATTTACCATTTTTATTATTTATGCAGAATGTTTAATTTGTACCTATTGTCTATAATGCATTTACCATTAAAAGTTTTATGACAATTACTTTTTCAACTGTCCTTCAGAAAAATAAAGCCCCCAGTGGAGGACAGCGGATCATTGAGATGGTGTTGGTCGTTGATCATACGGAGGTATGAATGTGATTTAAAGGAAGAAATATCTTGATTACTAATGTGTTTTGTTCATATTGTTAAAATATATCTATATTTTCTTCAGTATGAGAAGTTTGGGAGTTTTAAGAAAATTGAAGCAAGAATGAAGTTGGTTGCAAATCACGTAGACAAGGTATCAAAAAACTTTGGTTATTATTAAATGATTAATTATTAAATGATTAAATAATAGGTTTTGCATGGTATGGTTTTCAAAGTAATAATTATTGAATAAATACAACTTTTTTCACTTTCAGCTTTACCGACCGTTAAACATACGTGTCATGTTGGTCGGACTTGAAGTTTGGTCTCAAAGAGACTTGATTGATGTCAGCAATATACCAAATCTTACTCTGGAACGTTTTTTACAATGGCGTCAGGATAGTCTGCTCAAAAGAAAGAAGCATGACAATGCCCATTTTATTACGTGAGTCACGGACTGGTCATCTTAATCAGTTTATGTGCTGAGAATGCCACATTTGTACTCAACCTGAAAACTGTTCCCTTTAAAATATGTCTCACCACAAGCTTTAAACATCTATTTTTATTTAGTAATATAAAATTATATTTTAAACAGGCACCTTGATGAAGGCCTTTTTGGGCCTATGTGCATGTTTTTTAATATGTAGCCCTACCCTGAAAATAATAACTTTTTGAAAGATAAAATCTATGTGAGTGCCTGGATGATTTGATCTATTCTATGCGTTAGGATCCACATACAATTATCTATTTTTATGTTTAGAAATTTTATTTGTGGATTTTTGAAACAACAAAAACATAATTTAATGACTTAAATTCTCTTTTTTTATTCAGTGCTGTAGATTTTGTTGGATCAACGGTTGGGTTGGCTACAATGAATGCTATGTGCTCTCCATCCTCCGGTGCTGTGAATGAGGTATATTTTGAGAATATGATTATATTTGTAAATCAACAAATTAGGAAGTGCTACATTTCTAATGTTTGAAATAAAGCTTTAATTGTGGTAACTAACATAATATATTTTTTCTTTATAAAGGACCATAATAACAATTGCATTGCAGTGGCTTCTACCATTGCACATGAAATGGGACATAATCTGGGTATGTCACATGATAATCAACACTGTGGATGCTCCTCTAATAATGGCTGCATTATGGAAGATACCATTGGGTGAGGCTAATTGTAAATGCATACATTTATACAATGGCAGAAGATATAAGCAACTGCAGTTTAACTCTTCCTCAGAACCTTCATTTTCTTTCATATTCTTCCAACAGGGGTATTTACCCTGATTCCTTCAGTACTTGCAGTCAATCATCCTTGAGGACATTTTTGCAGAACTATGACAGCAGCTGTCTGCTAGACGTGCCGAATGAGGGTGAACTATATGGAGGCCCAGTTTGTGGAAATGCATTTGTTGAAAAAGGCGAAGAATGTGACTGCGGAACTGTTGAGGTTTGACACGTTGGTTTTTAAATTTTCCAGATGAGTCAACTCAATTTTCTATTTTAATATATCTTTAAAATGTTATTTATTCCTGTGATGGCAAAGCTGAATTTTCAGCATCATTACTCCAGTCTTCAGTGTTACATGATCCTTCAGAAATCATTCTAAAATCCTGATTTGCTGCTCAAGAACCATCTTATTTTTATCAATGTTGCTGCTTAATATTTTTGTGGCTACCATGATACATATTTTAATTTGATGAATAGAAAGTTCAAAAGAACAGCATTATGTCTTTATTAGTTCTTTACTGTTACTTTTGATAAATTGAACATGTTCTTGCTTAATAAAAGTATACATTTATTTAAAACACTTACCCCAAACAGTAGTGTATTCCGAAAAAAAAAGTTCTTCATTTTGTTGACCCAAACAATGATTTTAGGAATGCAACAATCCCTGCTGCAATGCCTCCACCTGTCGACTGACCGAAGGTGCCCATTGTGCACATGGAGAGTGCTGCCACAATTGCCAGGTATCAGAAAAGTCACCCACCAGGCTCCACAAGAAGACAATTGAAAATACATGTGAAAGTTGATTATTGCATTAATTTCTGTCATTCATTCTCCCCTCTAGCTGAAACATGTAGGTAGCCTGTGCAGAAAGAGTGCTCACGACTGTGATTTGGATGAGTACTGTACAGGAGAGTCGGCCTTCTGTCCTGAAGATGAGTATAAGATGAATGGACTCTCCTGCAATCATAATCAGGGCTACTGTTACAATGGACAATGTCCAACACATAAGGAACACTGCAAGATGCTGTGGGGATCAGGTACTAGTCAAGTCAACCTTTATTTTTATAGCACATTTAAAAACAACAGAAGTTGACACAAAATACTATACAGATAAAGCAAGAATAAATAAACGCATTTAAATACAACATCATTCTATCAGCTTCAAAAACCCATTTCATGATCTATTCAAAAGCTAAAGAAAACAGATATGTTTTTAAAGAAGACTTAAAAATGGCTAGCAATGAAGATAACCTCACATGGAAAGGAAGACTATTCCATAATTTTGGACCCTTCACCTAAAAGGCACGGTCACCCTTAGATTTATAACGCAAAGAGGAACCGTCAATAGCAATCTAGTTGGAGAGTAAGGGTGTAAAAGGTCACTAATATATTTGGATGCGAGACCAAATAGTGCCTTGTAAACAAAAGTCAAAATATTAAAATCCACCCTGAATTTCACCGGGAGCAAGTGTAGAGATACCAACGCTGGGGAAATATTATCCCTTTTTCTTAATCCTGTTAACAGCCTGCAGCATTCTGTAGAGGGGATAATGCAGTTTGGGGAAGACCACTATAAAATGAGTTGCAATAGTCTAACCTAGATTAAATAAATGAGTGGATCACAATTTCCAAGTCAGTACGGGAAAGGAAAGTTTTTATTTTAGCAATTGATCTCAGATGGTAAAAACTACTCTTTTACAACAGCACTGATCTGTTTATTGAAAAGTAGAGATCCGTAAAAAATCACTCCAAGATTCCTCACATGATCTTGTACGTTCAACGATAACGGACCTAACTGGACAGCTAGACCAGGTAAACGGGACAAGGAGGAACCTAAGATCAAGACTTCAGTTTTGCTCTCATTTAATTGTAAAATAATATTAGCCAGCCAATGTTTGATATCTTTAAAACAATTTAAGGCATTCTCAGATGAGCAATTTTTGTCTATACTCACTGGGAAATAAAATTGGGAATCATCGGCATAACAGTGATAAGATATACTGTCCTTCTGAAAGATAAAGTTCAGGGGAGGCATATACAATGAAAATAACAGGGGTCCCAAAATTGACCCCTGAGGGACACCACATAGTAGCTGAGCTGATGCAGAAGAAAAGTTCCCCAAATTCATAGAGAATGTCCTTTCTTTTAGGTAGGATGAAAACCACTGGAGGGTTGTCCCTCTGAATGCCCACCAAACGATTTAAAAGAATATCATAGTCGATTGTATAGAAACGCAGCACTGAGATCTAACAAAACTAGGACAACAGGCGAACCTGAGTTGTAGCTGGATAGTAGAATATCATTTGTGACATTTAATAATGCAGATTCAGTGCTGTGCAAACATCTGAAATCAGACTGAAATGTATCTAAAATGTTAAATGTATTTAGATAGGAGTAGAACTGGGAATAAACAACTCTCTCCAAAATCTTTTATATAGAATTTGATAAATAATTAATACAATTAATTAATAAAAATCTATATCTTGTATATGTTTAGATGCTGAGGTGGATTCTGACACCTGCTTTAATCGTAATGTATTGGATGGAACCTCCAAGAGTAATGAGTAAGTAACTTAACTCTTTGATGGCTAAAGACTAAAAATAGTATTTTGTGCATTGCTTTCTAATGACACGATGGTGTTCTAAATCCTTTAGGCACAGGAAATGTGGGAAAATATACTGTTATGGGGGAAATGATTTCCCCATAACCTTGAAAAAATCAGTAATAACTTTACCATCACAAACCTGCTACATGGCTGTGGATCCCTCGCCCACAGAAGACTTAGGGATGGTTCAAGCAGGCACCAAATGTGGCACTAATAAGGCAAGTAAATAATGTCCAGTATATTGCATTACATAGAATACAAAGTGTACAAAACCTTTAGTTATGTATTCTTTCTGTTTCTTTTTTTTCAATCAACAGGTGTGTTACTCCAGCCTGTGTCAAGACATTAGTATATACGGCACTGAGAACTGCTCTGATAAATGCAACAATCATGGGGTGTGTGATTTCTTTTTCAGTTTTATATTATTTTAAAAACTTTTTTAGAAGAAAAGCATTAATGAAATGTTTGTCATGCTGTGATACTGTGATGTTGTGAAAAGCCATATCGCTCAAATGTGCTAAAAGTATAAGAAAGTTTTAATATATATACGTATATATATATATATATATATATATATATATATATATATATATATATATATATATACACATATATACATATACGTAAATATATATATTTCCTTTCATATTTGCTTTATAGACAGATTATTTTTTAAAGCATAAACACATGTAAACTTATTACTGACTTATATTTTAAAGGTGTGTAACCATGAGAGGAAGTGTCACTGCGATCCAGGCTGGGCACCACCCTATTGTGATGTCCAACTCTCAGAACTTTCAAAAAGTAAACCAATTACATCCTTACCATAACTGTACAGTACTTCATGTAATTTAATTATTGTCCATACAATACTAATTCTGTGCAATTTCAAATGTGTGATTTTGATTTACAGTAAGAAAAGCTGTGATAATTGGTGTGTCTGCATCTGTAGTCGTCCTTGGACTGATCATTATTATTGGAGCACTGGTGTGTCACAGGAACAAAATTACAGAATTTAGAAAGAAAAGGTAGGATCTGTTACCTAACTGTCAATAATGAACAGTCAATGTCTGTTTTCATTTCAGTAAAAATAATATACTATTAAAGGAGGACATTCTATCTTAAATTATCTTCTAAAAGGTATTTGAAGGACATCCACACTTCCTCAGGCCAATGCAATCCGGCATTCCAACCAGGAAGTGCAAAGAACAGCCCCAGATGTGCAAAGCCACGTATCAGTCAACCAACTTTCCTTGACTCATCCACTACTGTGGCCTGCAAACCTCTCTATTCTCCGGCTACACCCTGGAGACCAGCACCATTGGTAAAATCATTCATTTAACCCAGACACAAGCTGTTCAATTTGTGCTTCACATTAAAAGTGCATTTTAGGATGAAGGAACTTCTGAATATATACTGAATTCCTATCACTTATTTCTCACAGCCTCCAAAGAATGCACCACAAACTAGGAAAGAACAGGTAGTTTATCTTATCAAAAAAATACTGTGTAATTATATGAATCCTTGACTATATATAAATATATATATTATTGACTAAAATATATATGTCCATATTCAATTAGATTGTGAAACCCTCTGCCCCACCTCCTGGCATTTCCAGAAACATTTATCCTGCTCAGGTGAGTCCTAGAATATCTTGATATACACTCTTACAAGCAAAGGTTCCTCAAAGAGCCTTTCAGTCTTTCTTAAACTAATTGTTCTTTTTCATAGTGTGAAGAACATTTTAATAAACTAGAGGATCTTTTTGCACTATAAAGAACCTTTTGTGCAATGCAAAGATTCCATGAATGCCAATAATAATATTTAATCTTAAGAGTGTGCACTACCGTTCAAAAGTTTAGGGTCAGATTTAAAAAAAGAAATGAATACTTTTATAAAAGATTTCTATTTCAAATAAAAGATGTCCTTTTGAACGTTCTAATCATCAAAAAATCCTTAAATGCTCTAAATACATCACAATTTCATGTCTAAATTTTGTTTCAGGAAAAAACGATACTGCCACCATCTAAACCACTTCCTCCATCAAGACCGTTACCACCACTGGTGTCGAAACCTGTAAGTAGCTATTTTTTTATGACTGATTTAACAGAAAGCATCCAACCCTACTAACATACTGTAAATACCACCCAATAATATTATCCCTTCTTTGTTTGAACTGATAGATGACTAAGTCAAAACAGCCTCCAGTGCCTCCAGTGAAACCTACTGGGATGCAGCCAGTATTCACTCCACCTCGGGTACAATTTTACATTTAGCTGTTCACTTATAAACTATAAAAGCATTTTAATTTGTCACAAAAACTGCTGATACTGATTTTTTCAAGCTGCTTGACAGTTCAGTTGTGTGAAAAATGTCAGTGTTTTGAAAGCTCTTTTACATTCACCGTAGGTAATCCAGAAAGTTGCACTAAAACCTCCTGCCAGGCCCAGATGATCTGGAACAGTATTAGTTACCATGAATCACTGGGAGTTTCAGAAGAAGTCTACAAGCTGAACATAGCTCATCTTTCTTTGTGGTATTGCTCTGAATAACAAGATGACGTTAAGGATGGTAAAACAGAATAAAGCATTTGCACTCCAGGAATCGCCTGTGTTACACTTTTGGTACAACTTGTTTGTAATTTCTTTCCTTTATTGTACTTTGGCTGTCTTTGCTGTTTATTTATTTTATATTTTTATTTTTATTTTAAAGAGTGTTATGTGCAGCTGTTTACAGTCAGTTCAGTATCTCCCTGTAAGTCTACATCACATTGCCTAAGTGGGAGAGCAAAGAGTCTCTCATACAACATGTTCTTCAAAAACAAAAACAAAATTCTGCAATGTCTTATGGTGTGTTCATTCTTGTTACTGCAACTTTATTTTATGTATTTTTAATTATTTAGTTACTTAAAACTAGGCGTCCTGCAAAGAGGATAGTGCCATTTCTCAAACATAATCCGTCCTGGCTTTAGTGATTAGCTTATGTTCAGACTTTGCCTTTATTTATAAGTTTCTTACACCTTTTTTTGTGTGTGATCTTTGAGGTTTTTGCAATTAATATTGCAATTTTATTAATCAATTCGTTTTTTGCCTATTTTTTTTATGATTCAAACTTGCAATGATCTCAGCTGGTCTGATTTTACTTTTTAATAGGAGAATGTACTGTTTTTAAATTTGTTTACTATAATAAAGTTTTTCAAATTTCTTTTTTAATCCTGTTTAGTTTATTTGAACATAATTGTGAATCACTTTCACGTGTAACGACCATAGACTGTCAAAAATATAGGTAACGACCTATTTTTTTACAGTCTATCTATGGTAACGACCTACTGCGCCCTGTGTTTTCGTTGCCTAGTAACGATTCAAACAATCATAATAATACGCGTTTCTCTGAGATAACATTTTCGTGCTTTAATCACGCAAAAGCTTGTTTCAAATTATGGATGGGCATGGGCCTAAACAATTAGATGAAGAAACTTTGCAATACCTCTACGCGTGGATAGACAAGATACCGCTCTCCAGACCCAAACGGAATATATCAAGAGATTTTAGCGACGGAGGTAACGTATATCCTTTTAAGAAACAATAAAACCAATAGCTAATTAACTAACTGTTAACGTTATTCGTGTTTTTTGACATCGCATTTGAACAATGACTAGATACAAATAATGCAATATTATTATACTATTATATATTATCATCTAATTAACTGACATTTTCTCAATGATTTCCATAAGCAGTTATGGCTGCAGAAGTAGTGAAGCATTTCTTCCCTAAGCTGGTGGAGCTGCACAACTACACGCCTGCACATTCCACGCAACAGAAGCTGAGTAACTGGAGCACCCTGAACAGGCATGTATTTATTTGTTTTCCACGCAGACAGTAATGCAAACAGCGCACTGCATATCTGACCCCCGAGTGTCGCTTGCCATATTCCCTGGAGGATTGCAGGAATGTGACATTACACCTCAGCAATAACACTATTAACACTGGCTGGGTCTCCAAACCTATTGAGCTGCCTAACTTGACAGCATACTTGGGCATCATGTCGAACAGTGGTGGAAATAATGTAGAAAGAGCAGTTCCCTTTTGAGCAATATTAACTCTACATTGCGTAGCAACGCTGTGGGAACTCCTCCCTTCTCCACTTTTGTTGAAATCTTATGGGCTATAGATGGGTTTCCGTTTCTCTAATTACCCATTATCCTCTGCGGCGCGCCGCCATGTTGTGTGTCAAAGCTGTCATCAAAGCCCGTCTGTCATGCTCATGTTTACCTGATGTTTACCGCCTTTTCATTTACCCAAGTATTTTTGACTCTTTTGTGTTGAGGTAATTTTTTTGTACGTGTTTTAAATCTGTGTGTTATTCGTTCAATCAAATTTTTGATTTCTTATTTGATCGGTGAATAATGTACATGAACTGCTGCGCTTGTGACAGGACCTATTTTTTACATTCTATGGACGGACGCGTGCTGAAAGAACGAGCAGAAAGAGAGAGAGAGCCGGTCGCGCGCGCGCACTCCCTCTCTCTTCGGAGCTAGGCGAAAGTGTAAACAAGACTTCACCGTCTCCAAACTAAGCGCTGTCTTGCTCTCACTCCCTCGTGGAAAAGTTAGTCTGGAGCCCTGCATTGACGGTTCACATCGCTGTAGCCAGGCGGCTGATATCTGCACAGCCCTTATTATACGGTACATTTAGACTCAGTGTCAAGACAACACCATCTGGGTAAAAAAACAACAACAACACAACGCTCCGAACTAATTTAGTGTAGGAGAGAGATGGAGAGCAGAAGCACGGAGCGATGTGCTCCAGGTGTAAGTTAGCCTCTGCCTCTGGCTCGACCAGCTGATGTGGCCACAGAGAAAGTGATGAAGGTGGACAATCGTCAGAGTGTTGTTTTGCCCAGCCAACACCTCTCAAGGGCTGTGTCGATAGTAGCCGCCTGGGTACAGCGATTTGACAGCCGATGAGAGCTAACGTTAGCGCATTTAGCTAGCCCATCTTGGAAATGATTAGAGAAAGTGTCACATCTCCAGAGCACAAAACCTCTAAATGTTCACAAGAGCAGCACTGAACATTAACTCCAGCCAAACGGAGAATAATCGCATGATTTTCATGTTCAGAATAATGCCCAGTTTAATTATTATCATGCTCCGTAACACAAACGCTTGACCCACTTGACACACAAGATGGCGGCGTAAGGAGTTGCGGGTGAAATGTGACGTCATCGGAAACCCATCTATATGCAAATTACTGACAGGCTAGCGGACAGTATAAAATGCACAGACGCGACAATTGCGTCAGAATCACTTTCTTCACGCTGCCAACGTGGAAGCTGCATCAGGAGAACAATAATATTTTTTCTACGCATCCAATGGCGTTTACTTGCAAGATTTGTACGAACACGAGTTCTGCATCGCCTGCCTGGGCCTCGCCCACAGACTCGACTGCGCCGATCTGCCGGTGAGCGCTGAGCCAGGAAGGATATGGTTTGCACCATAACGGGGATGAGGCCCACTGCCGCCAGCAGCACTGCTGTAGAGGCCTGGGGCCGCCGTCATCCTTCGTCACCGCGCTTACCTGTTCTCTTTGCTGACGAGAGCTTTCACAAGGAAGTTTTCAGTCTGCTCGAGAAAGGAGCGCTAGAGCGTGTCCCTCCGAGCGAGCAGGAGAGGGGGTTTTACAGCCGCTATTTCGTGGTGCCAAAGAAGAATGTAGGATGAAACAGATCCTGGCGCAGATCCGCCCGTTGACTGGTTCGCTTCAGTGGATTTAAAGGATGCGAACTTCCATATTCAAATAGTGACGCGCCACATGCGCTTCCTGAGATTTGCTTTCAAAGGCACGGCATACCAGTATTCAGTGTGTGGACGCAGCGCTTTCTCCCCTCAGGACGAGCGGAATGCGCATTTTGAATTATCTGGACGATTGGCTGATTTTAGCTCACTAAGGGATGCACTAATCAGTCACGTGGAAACGCTGCTTCGCCATTTGGATACGTTGGGACTGCGTGTGAATGTGAGAAGAGTGTGTTTATTCCGAGTCAGACTATAACATATCTGGCGTGTGTTTTGACCTCTCAAGACCGCATAAAGACCATTTCATCAACTCTGCACCGTTTCAGACTGGGCAAGTCTGTTTCACTGAGGGAATTTCAGCGTATATCAACCATCAAGGTGGTCTACGCTCCCCTTGCATGTCGCAACTCGCCAGCCATCTCCTCCTATGGAGTCAGAGGCATCTGAGGTCACTTCGTGCCACGTGCTCCAGTAGAGTTCCTTTTAGCCGAACCCTGTTGAGTTCCTCCACACCCCTCGGCAACAGACATGGCGGAGCTTCCGATGCCAGTCCTAACACTCATGCATTGGTGGAACCTGTGCTAGGCTGGGTCCCATATGCTGTTTATTCTTCCCTGCGGCGAGCCTGTGTCATCTCTGACTGGTGTTGTCTCCCCCCTGCTATAGGCCGGACCCACCTCAGTGACATTCCATATGTTGTATTGCCCAGAAACGCCCAGTCTATATGTGTAACCTCCACATGATACCTCCCTACGGGCAGGATGTGGCTTCCGCAGCGTCTCCCTTTCCACTGAAAAGGCACGCTTTCTCAGTGTTATCCAAGTTGCCTGAGTGGGTCATGCGGAACAGCAGTGGACTTCCCGGGTCTAAGCCCTGTCCATCCCCGCCTCAATAAATGCAGGGGGATCAGGAGGCTTTCGCTAGGCACTGGAAGGTGGCAGCACTAAGTGGCATTTTAATTGGGATCCCAATCAATATGGTACGTCCGACTACGCCAAACGTGACCGAACTGAAAGGGAACGTTTTGGTTACATATGTAACCCTCGTTCCCTAAAGGAGGGAACAGAGACGTAGTCCCGTCGCCACTATTGCTGGACTACGGCTGACTCAGGGCTCTGCTCGGCTCCTCAGCGAAAAACATATGGTTCGAGCATCCGTTTCCGTGTTTATACCTGCGCGGGGGGAGCGCGAGATACAAATCTTGCACGCCAATGTGCATTGGCTCGTTTGATCAATACTCGAAGATGACAGGCTCCCTAAGCATGATCCCAATCAGTACGGTATGTCCGACTACGTCTCCGTTCCCTCCTTCAGGGAACGAGGGTTACATACGTAACCGAGACATTTTACTACCAAGGCATTCCTTATGTTTGTATAGAATTGAACAACACTCGCCTGCATCATGTTCTCATTTCAGAAAAGTTTTCTCCAAGCTGAACTTTCAAATACCTGAGGACTCGCTGAAGAAAATTGTGGTCAGCACAGCAGGCTACATAGAACCAGTCCTTTGCTCTCTAAAAGAGAAGATAGAGGAAAAGAGACGAGGAAAACAATTCAATAGTACACAGGCGAGTCTGTGTGAATTTGCGTTGTCCATTTTATTTGCATCATTCATTATTCTTTATAATGGTTGATTGAGCAGTATTTTAACCCGTCTCATCCTTTTTCATAGGACTTGGAATATTACAGCACATCAAATGGACAGCTGAGACCAGGTAGATACTGTAAAACATGTTGCACAGAAATGGGACTATAGCTTTTCAAGTTATATGCTAAAGTAGGTAAGGGAGGCCCTAGCGAAGACCCCCTGGGGCTGTGGGACGGGCACATCGATACTGCAGTATCAATATCTATCAATCTTTTACCATTTTGTGATCCTATGGCCGTCTCTCGCTATGTTTTTTCTGGGGTAGATTGCCAGGACTTTTCCCCAACCCTCCCCATTACATGGCTTAGTACTCACACACATTCATGGCCAATTTGGCATGTTCAAGAAGTTTAAGAAGGTAAAGAAATCTTAAAGAATGTGCACGTTTTGTTTTGTTGGTATTTTAACGCACATACACTTTGCGGTGTATTTGGGTGGGTTTCTTCCATCCCCATACAATGTCACTTCTCTGTCTTTTACGGCCCTGACGAGAACGTCGGTCTCCTTGGCTGTGAACCCCTCCTGGCATGCGCCTGGCAAATCCGCCATTATAATAGTAACCCGCCATGGAACAAGCGCGCCTGCTTTTAAAGGGAATGTGAGATGACACTCTGGTTGGTTTATTGCACGTTACGCCCAAACCACACCTATGAGTTATGTAGCTACTTCAGACCAACCCATTTTAGATTTGCGAGATTTGCCCACAAAGTTACTTGCGTTTCGCGTTTGATACTTGCATTTCAGATCGGTAAAATAGGGCCCTAAGACTGTTTTTTTTAAATGGTTACTTCACAAATCAGTATGTTTAAGTCGTCTATAAAATATACCCCAAACCTGAAAATTCTGAAATATAGGATACTCACCTTCATGTCGTTCCAAACCCATAAGACTTTGGTAAATCCTCAAAAAGTATTGTGAAAATATACGATCACGTTATATGATTAACAGATTTAAACAATGATTGAAACTCATACATAGAGCACATCACATTTGGTAAGCATGGAACCTCAAACGTGTGTGTGATGCACAAGAATCAATGAGGTTTGTTTCAGCGCACAGTAAATTACATCTGTTCATCAAATAAAGTGATCGTGTCTCTGTACAAGACTTGAATTGAACAACTCGATTTAGATGGACTAGTTTTACGATGCATTTATGAGCTTTTATTACCTGGACTTTCAATGGAGAGACAGAAATCTCTCAGGTTTCATTAAAAATATCTTAATTTGTGTTTTGAGTCTTATGGATTTGGAATGGCATGAGGGTGAGTAAATGACAGAATTGTTATTTTTGTGTGACCTATCACTTTAAGCTCAAGAAGGAAGCCGAAACCATGTCTTTACCTTTACAGAACATGACTCCCATAGATAAATGTGACGCAATGTGGTATGACCTCAATCACCACCACCCACCTAAATCAGTAGCCAGTGTTCCCACCCATATCAACTGTTTGCTGTGAAGGGAGGACATGTGAACTGTAGACTTGTGTTTGCGGTCTTTGCTGCATATGAATTGTGATGATTATTTTTGATGCTAGTAAGAATAGTCTATTTCCACTGTTTAATTAGCTCATCATTTGTCTAAACAGATCAAATCTGAACACTTGGAAATGTGTCATCATTATGTTTTTAGGAACAGGTCAGTGTTCATAGATGAGCTGATTGTCACAATACTCAGAAGACCTCGCCTCAGTAACTGTAAACCAAACTACCAAGATTAGCAAGTTAAGTGTTGCAAGTATTAAGGAGTTTATTTATGCCCTTTTATGTGCAAAGAAGAGCAGTTTTCTTGAAAAATAACTCGAGACTTTTTGAGATGGTCAAGTGTCTGAAGTTTTGTGTGCTCAGGCCTTCTGCTTAGTTCAACCTAAAACTACTTTTCTGTCATTACCCACCATCATGTTGTTCCAAACCTTTCTTCTGTGAGACATAAAATAAAATATTTTAAGAATACCACTGAAAACCCACTAAAATACAATATCTTCTATTGTGTTTCACAGAAATAGTCATATAGTTTTTTTAAGATATTTTTGTTTATAAGAATCCACAGATATAGCCTAGAATATATATAGCCTATATATATATATATATATATATATATATACAGTGAAGAAAATAAGTATTTGAACACCCTGCTATTTTGCAAGTTCTCCCACTTAGAAATCATGGAGGGGTCTGGAATTGTCATCGAATGTGCATGTCCACTGTGAGAGACATAATCTAAAAAAAAAAATCCAGAAATAACAATGTATGATTTTTTAACTATTTATTTGTAAGATACAGCTGCAAATAAGTATTTGAACACCTGAGAAAATCAATGTTAATATTTGGTACAGTAGCCTTTGTTTGCAATTACAGAGGTCAAACGTTTCCTGTAGTTTTTCACCAGGTTTGCACACACTGCAGGAGGGATTTTGGCCCACTCCTCCACACAGATCTTCTCTAGATCAGTCAGGTTTCTGGGCTGTCGCTGAGAAACACGGAGTTTGAGCTCCCTCCAAAGATTATCTATTGGGTTTTGGTCTGGAGACTGGCTAGGCCACGCCAGAACCTTGATGCTTCTTACAGAGCCACTCCTTGGTTATCCTGGCTGTGTGCTTCGGGTCATTGTCATGTTGGAAGACCCAGCCTCGACCCATCTTCAGTGCTCTAACTGAGGGAAGGAGGTTGTTCCCCAAAATCTCGCAATACATGGCCCCGGTCATCCTCTCCTTAATACAGTGCAGTCGCCCTGTCCCATGTGCAGAAAAACACCCCCAAAGCATGACGCTACCACCCCCATGCTTCACAGTAGGGATGGTGTTCTTGGGATGGTACTCATCATTCTTCTTCGTCCAAACACGGTTAGTGGAATTATGACCAAAAAGTTCTATTTTGGTCTCATCTGACCACATGACTTTCTCCCATGACTCCTCTGGATCATCCAAATGGTCATTGGCAAACTTAAGACGGGCCTTGACATGTGCTGGTTTAAGCAGGGGAACCTTCCGTGCCATGCATGATTTCAAACCATGACGAACCTTGGAAACGGTGGTCCCAGCTCTTTTCAGGTCATTGACCAGCTCCTCCCGTGTAGTTCTGGGCTGATTTCTCACCTTTCTTAGGATCACTGAGACCCCACGAGGTGAGATCTTGCATGGAGCTCCAGTCCGAGGGAGATTGACAGTCATGTTTAGCTTCTTCCATTTTCTAATGATTGCTCCAACAGTAGACCTTTTTCACCAAGCTGCTTGGCAATTTCCCCGTAGCCCTTTCCAGCCTTATGGAGGTGTACAATTTTGTCTCTAGTGTCTTTGGACAGCTCTTTGGTCTTGGCCATGTTAGTAGTTGGATTCTTACTGATTGTATGGGGTGGACAGGTGTCTTTATGCAGCTAACGACCTAAAACAGGTGCATCTAATTTAGGATAATAAATGGAGTGGAGGTGGACATTTTAAAGGCAGACTAACAGGTCTTTGAGGGTCAGAATTCTAGCTGATAGACAGGTGTTCAAATACTTATTTGCAGCTGTATCTTACAAATAAATAGTTAAAAAATCATACATTGTGATTTCTGGATTTTTTTTTTGTGATTATGTCTCTCACAGTGGACATGCACCTACGATGACAATTTCAGACCCCTCCATGATTTCGAAGTGGGAGAACTTGCAAAATAGCAGAGTGTTCAAATACTTGTTTTTTTCACTGTATATATATATATATATATATATATATATATATATATATATATATATATATATATATGAGATAAATATACAGGTGCTCCAGTTTCAAGTTGATCTGGCCCTTCTCCGTATTATGTTAAGAGTACAGACCATGCAATGCATTTGGCCTATTTCTAAACACAGCTGACTGTTTTTATTCCATCCTAATACATATGGAAAGAATAAGTTTCCATAACTGTTTATCAAAACTTATTCTTTCCATATGTATTAGGATGGAATAAAAACAGTCAGCTGTGTTTAGAAATAGGCCAAATGCATTGCATGGTCTGTACTCTTAACATAATACGGAGAAGGGCCAGATCAACCCTCCATTTCTCACACCTCATCATCATGGCGTCTTAGTCATGACCACATCTGGTTTCAGGTCCTACTCCCTCTTTTCTTGATAGAAAACGTTCTGCGTCCATCAGCTCCATTTACCAGATAGCCCTTATCACTTCCAACAGGCTCAACACACTTGGCTAAAAGCCCTTTTCATCCATAGCAAACTCAAGCCAACAGTAGACTATTGAGTCTATTATGAGACCTGAAAGGCTAGATTGTTTCTGATATATCATAATATCGAAGCGCAGACCTTTGCTGTTAAGGAAACGGGAGTCCTGTGCTTTTAATTTTTTTACTATGTTTATAAGGGGAAGCACAGCTGGTGCTGATGATTCAAAGCTTAAAGCCAAATAAAACTCTACTGCTCCGTTGTTACAGTCTGGTGCCCAGTCAATGTGTCTTTTTGACCTTATTGTGTTTAATGGGTTCAAATGGAGTCTAATTAGTTTAGCCTTCCTGGCTAAGCAATTCTCAGGAGCTTTAAAATCCTAAAGTATGTTGAGTAGAGTACCACTCATCTAGAGGAAATTGATGCAGGGTATCATGAGGATAAGGTCTCGGTGCCTGAATTTAGCCTGGAGGGATCCTGAAGCTTGTCTATGCCAAGACCCGGCACTTGAGTTTGTACATCAGGACATGTTTACCATGTTTTTGTTAGTTTCAAAACCAAAATTATTTAAATGAAAATGTTTGTTTTTTTAATTGTTTTTTAAAATATCATCTTATCCCTTTCTCTGTTTTCTCACATTTCTACAGTGAATCATATGATGGTTTTTGAGAACACTCCAGCCACCAATCCAACCACTGTGATGAAAATAGGCAAAGTCAGGTATTGAGTGATGAGATTTTGTTTAAATAGAACTTTCTGAGATCTTTGATGTATGCCTGTGAAAAAAAAGATATACATTTATAATAGACTTCTTGTAAATCTTGCCTAGTGCTGCTGCAGCCTTGGGACCAAATGTGGATCCATCTGTGCGTTTACTCTTGGAGAAAAAGGAGCAAGACATTTTGGCTTTACAGGAGACTGTTGAGGTAAGGTTTTGATGTTAAAATAACAACAACAACAAAATCGAACTTGATATGCAGAGATTTCCCATATAGTGCAAACACTGTTGATCTCTGTCACTTTCAGCATTGCTTTGTTTGTCTGAAATTAGACATGTTTGCTTAACCAAAGGCACGAATATTAGGGTTTAGCTGCCTGTTGGTCTACTGACCAAATATGGGGGGAAGGTTTAGGAAACCTGCATCGATTTGTGCAGAAATAACACTACACCTTCAGCAATCAATGCAAATTAAAATCTATTTTCAAAATGCATGTTATTGATCTTATTGTAAATGATTCATCCATTAATACATTTTATTTATTTATGTATTTTAACGTCGTAATTTTCAAATAAAAAATGATGTATCTCAATCTTCCAGTGAAATGACAAACTTTATCAATCATTTAGTCTTAAATGCCCTACAAGCTCACATTCATCTGCCTCTGTTTTTGAGTGCAATGCCCAAATTTAAAAATTAAATCAACAACCAATTAATAGAACTATGTCACTGGCCTACATTTATAATTTTATGATAATCTGTTACACTTGGATATACGTTCCAACACAGACCAAAAAAAATCGATCAATACTTCTATTTCAACACAAATTTAATGCAATTTAAATCCTATTCTGCTGTTTCACTTTTTCAACTTTAGTTGCTTGAGCATAAAAAAGTAAATAAAATAAAACTGAGCATACAATTTGCCAGGTTACAAAGCTCCACTCCAAAGAGAGATATTTTGTTTAACAGAATCCACTTTCCAAGAACTACAAAGAACGATTAGTTTGGACTACAACAAGATTTTTCCAGATCTTATGAAGTCATAATATTACTAATTTAAATAATCCCCGCCCACGGAATACGCAAAAAAAGGTGCGAGGCCAGGCTGAGCTGCACTAGAGAAGACGGTTCCTAAGGCTGACAAACTTGTAGTTAAAATTTCTTTTAAACACTGTTTCTGGACATTATAACCCCAAAGTTTGTATGTGCGCTGCACATTTTACCGAGGATAGCTTCTAGAGACTAAGAGAAAACAATGCAGGCTACGCACAAAAGCTTCTCCTGAAATGGAGCAGTTTTCACTTTGTGAACAATCTGTTGTTTGTGGATCACAACTTGTAAGTATGTTTTATTATTTCTAATTGCGTTTTCTATTAACAGTTTCAATTATAAGTTTTATGTTGGTGCTACGATGTAAACAAAGGGCTAAGCTTTTCCTCAGCTCGCCTGCTTGCTGTTATGGTAAGGGGCGTGCCATTTCCCGAACACGTGCTTCTCCACTATGCGGTGCCAACTGGGACACATTTAGTAGGCCTATTTCAGAATAATGTGTTTTTTGAACAGTCAAGCATGAAAGCATAGTACACCCCCAAAACAAAATCAAGACTTCGTAAAAGGGCATAATAGGACTTGCATGCAATGACAAACTTTATCAATCATTTAGGCTAGTCTTAAATCCCCTGCAAGCTCACATTCATCTGCCTCTGTTTTTGAGTGCAGGTACAAAATTATATATGTAGGCCAGTGACATAGTTCTATTAATTGGTTGTTGATTGAATTTTGAAATTTGGGCATTGCACTCAAAAACAGAGGCAGATGAATGTGAGCTTGCAGGGGATTTAAGACTAGCCTAAATGATTGATAAAGTTTGTCATTGCATGCAAGTCCTATTATGCCCTTTTACGAAGTCTTGATTTTGTTTTGGGGGTGTACTATGCTTTCATGCTTGACTGTTCAAAAAACACATTATTCTGAAATAGGCCTACTAAATGTGTCCCCAAAAACAGAGTAAAAGGGCATAATAGGACTTGCATGAGACCTACAGATATTCTTTAAAAATGTTAAATCTTATGACTTGCACATTCCAAAACCTAACTTTAGTTAGTTTCAACACCTTTAACTAAAATTAGTTTCAACACCTTTAGCATTCAATGCCAACTGGTGAGAGATGCTTCTGTGTCACAAAAGGAAATTTGTCCTTCCTGTGCTGTTCTCCCTGCATTTGGTCAAGGACTGCAGGTCACGTGTACACTGACATGTTTCCTGTCACTGTTGTGGTAATGTGGCAAGAGATTGCAAGATTGTTAACTGAGTCACTGTGAGTTCAGCAGTTGTGATATTTGTCATCTGACAATTAGTAAGACAATTTTTTGGTTTTCAGCAAAACATTCAACTGCTTGAAGTTTGATAATTGCAACTGTTTGCGTTTCAATTGAAAGAAAAAGAAATTGAGTAACTGTCACCTTATGTCCACCTTTTATCACCTTCTGCAGTCATTTTCAAAGTTTATATGGATGGAAATTACAGTAGATAATGTTTGTGACATTACCCTTCTGTTTGTTTTGTCACTGTTGAATATCTCCTAAATGTTCTACTCTCCTCCAGATTTTACAGATTAAAGTAAACCGATTGGAGAACCTTGTTCATCTTAAGGACCTACGCATTAAGGACTTGACAAAGCAGCACTAACAGCAATATAAGGCACACAACTCATGATCTCATTATTTCATTACATTACCACCATAAGGAAGTGCATACTAGATGCATACTCAACACTCCTAGTAAACTTATAAAAAGCTGGTGGGTTGTCCATGTGAAATGATCTTTTGTCCATACCTGTTTCCTAATCCTAACCTGTGATCGTGCACACAGAAACACTGATGGCAATTTCTTTAACTTGCATAATGCATTAGCACCAGCAGTGACCATCTTCAGCAGTTTATGCTTCTGATGATTCACCAGTGTCAGTATACTTTTTATTTTTAGGATTTACGTTCCTAAACTTAATTTGTGTTTCTTTTTTTCCACTAAATATTTAAGAACAGACCTCCATCACCATTGATCGTGATAATCTTACAAAGCTTACTCTCAACAGTAAATACAGTGATAGTGGTTTTATTTTATGTGGAATTATTGAACATTATATTTAGTATATATCATTATTTTGATGTTATAATTGTGTGATTTTCAAAATCTTAACGATTTTCCATAGTATACCCAAATTAATTTCTTTTCTTTTTTTTTTTTGCTTCCTAAATTTGGTTTACTGTATTTTGGAATTTTTCTTATCATTTTACATCATTTGTAAGTCACATGACTTCACAGTATTATTAGTCGTCATGTCATAAGACTGGTCTGCAATGTTTGTGGCTGATGTTTGATGTCGAAAGTAAAGTATTTGTAATGTTGATTATTGCGTTATTTTACATATCTCTGCTTATGTAAAATACATCTTGTTTCTGCTTTTTTGATCTGTTTTGATCCGGAGATTCTGTACTCTTTCAGAAGAAGTGTAATATCGCTTCCCTACCGCATAACAGTGAAAACACGGAAAGCCAGAAAATTCAGTCAATGGCCGGGAAGCATTTTCTTCAATGGCAGGGAAAGAGTTAAGCACTTTGCATAGACACTAAAATATCCAATGACATTACAAGAAGTTAAAGTATTTTGATCAAGTTTCACTTCTTTCTTTAAGAACATCCTCCTTTGACACATAGGCTGCAAGAAAACATTTTTTTATAGATTTATGATTAAATTATTTATAGGTCTATATATGTTTATTATTATTATTATTATTAATGCATTCATAAAGTGGCATTATAGGCTGTGAAGAAGGCTCATCAGCATTCTACAGTTGCCCATACTGGTGTTAGCAGTCATTGATCAACTTCCCTCCATGAGTCTATCCAGTGAGTGCAAAGGTATCAACACATCACATTCTGTTTCCATGGGGGGCCATCAACAGCTCCCTCTTTTCACCACAGGCTATTCTTTATCATAAAGTTATCAGATCATGGGAGACCTGTAATTTGGGGGGTTTCCTTCAACAATGTAGATTTGGCTCCAGCAGAGTTGAAGCCACTCATCCTCTCTCTGCTCTTTTTGGCTCCAGGAGTTCACAAAATCCTTTTGAAACAGTATTTGCAATCACTTTGTGTCTCTCTCATGAGGCATGTGTTTATACTAACATCAACCCCATGTGGAAACCTCAGACCAAATGTAAACAGTTCTGCAGCATAGTTGAGAGTGGAAAAAAGCTTTATGGCTACATGTAAGAGATTATTATGAATTACAAATACTTTCTTATAATTGAGTGAATATTGCTGGGTATATCCTGAAAAAGATATGTTTAAGAAGCTGATACTCTGTGCCATAAAGTTTTCAGAGCTCCCTGGTGACTCAAGCTGAGCTCTCAGAGAGAGACTGGCGGAATTTGGGGGTTGGATCTTTGGGTGGTAAAGCAGCATTAAAGCTCTCTGAGTCACACTGAATTACAGTCAAATGCATGCCTGAGCCCCTCAGCAAACGGTATATGAAGACAGCACACTGTGAGAACGTCTGGTGCGGGAGTTGTTCTCATAAAGAGAGAATGAGAGTGATACTCCCCCAGTCTATTACAATGTCTAATTTTTAAGACCATTTACAAAAGGACAGAGTATAAAAGAGTCAAATCCAATAGAGGAAAAATAAAATGAACTGCAAATAGTCCCCTTCAGAGCGCATTTTCAGGAGTGTTCAAATTTAAGAGCTTACTCTTCCACTAGCTTTTTTTGGTCAGTTTCAAGTGAGCATGTTTAGTGTTTGCACTTCAGAGAATCCTGTCTTCAGATGTTTAATTGTCATCATGTTTTTTTCACAACTAGTTTTAGAATATATGTCAGGTTTTGCAATGTATGTTTTCCCAGTTAATTATAATTCTGAATGTTCAGTACATGCTGGGCTCAATCAGCAGAACCTTGTGGCATAATGTTGATTACCCCAAAAATTTAATCTTCGTAACCTTTTCTTTAAAAAAATAAATAAAAAAAAGGTGAAAATCCAAGTTATGGAGAGGCAATGTAAGTAATCAGTCTGCAGAGTTAAAAGGCGTAAATGTGAATGTTAAAACTCAAGTCTTATTTGAGATCTAAGGTTTTTTTAAATCAACATTTTTGCAGAATTACAGGGTTTAGGACGTTATGTTATCTTGGCAAAGAAGTTTTAAAACTAGATATGACTATGCAAAAAAGTTGGTTAGCGAATCCTAAAATCATGTTAACAGGCATATTGTTTATTGTTATATAGCTAGAAACAGTGAGTATTTTAACGTTTCCATTCACTTCATGGTTTGCCTCTCTTTAGGCCAGATTTTTTAGATTATAAGGAACAAATCAAAAATGAAATTTTTGTGGTAATTAAAATTATGCCACAAATGATGTCTATTGAACTGAATGATAATGGTATAGGCCTGCAATCCTTTTACTTAAAAAGTTCCTGTAATTCTCGAACTGAAAGTTTCCACCACTGTGCTGTATAGGGTTGAACTGCTGAAACATTCAACCCAAGCATTCATTATGACAATTTATCTACATTTGGAAGGTTAAGATCATCAGTAAAGAAGTGTAAAATGACATGACAATAGGTGTTGTTTTGTTTTGCACACAGCGAAAACAAACAAAACTCAAGGCGTGACACTGCATAGTAAATTCATAAAAATCTGATGGTACAGTTCCAGTGACAGAGTTCAGATGTAAGGGATAGCCTTGATTCCTATCCCAGTCATCTGTTTCTGTTCAGACTAAGACATGACTGTCTGAAGCGTTCCTTTCTTTTATGTTGTTTAAATGACTCTTGGAAGATTAATGAGGGAGGATTTTGAAATGCAATGAAAACCACATGGTAATCAAACTGACTGAAAAACATTTAAAACATTCTGTAAATAAAAATGTCTTATTATAAGACAGGTAATTGGCATGTTTATTGTGTTTTCCTCCTTTTCACTTCTTTTCTCATAGGATGACTGAAGATGGGAAAGAAATCCACAAACATGTTAATGTCCCTGCTGTAACTGCCGATGTTCACATAACAGAATCTGTGTGCGCTGTTGAACTTTTTGTCTGTGTAATCTGGAAACAAGCTGTCTGCTGTCATCAGAGACATTATCCATCAATGAAGATCTATTAGTCTAAATGAGATACATCCTGGCCAATACATAAAGACAAATACTTTGCTGATTACTGTTCTAGTCATGACAATTCCAGGATTGAAAATTACTTCACAGAAGCAGAAACTTAATTTAAGTTTCATTAAACTTAAAAGCCTTTAAAATTGAACAAATCTTGAAATGAACCAGTTTACGAGTTAACTGATGACAAGTATGGGAAAAATCTTGGAGTGTAAAACAGAGTCAGTGATAAACTGATTTCAGACAGGTGTTATCAGGGAAAAATGCTAACCCTGTGACACACCCAGGGGTAAAATGAGACCTCAAAGCATTGCTTTAAAATCTCACAACCTTAAAACCAGACCTGCACTGAGTCAGGATGATTAAGTGGATGTGCAAGCAGCAAGATAACTGTTCTTCCCTTGCCAAGATAAGAGAACCACACACATAATGCACATTATCATTTGCCAAAACGCTAGATACAAGCAAAAACAAAAAACAAACAAAAATACACACACAAGTGGGTTATGTTTTATGGGGACAATTCATAGACATTATGATGTTTTTATACTGTGCAAACTGTATATTCTATCCCCTAACCATCACAGAAAACTTTCTCCAATTGTACAAAAAAAAAAAAAACTATGATTTATAATCTGTTTTCCTCATCTTCAGATTTTGTATATTGCCCTCATGGGGACATTTTGTCCCCATAATGTAGGGTACACCTGACCTGAACCACACACACTATACTGTTCGGGGCCATGTTTTCCATTTTAATGTTTTTTAAAGTGTAATTTATTCCTGTGATGGCTGTGAAAGCTTAATCATTCATTACTCCAGTCTTCAGTGTAACATGATCCTTCTGAAGTCATTCTACACAGTAAAAAACATTGGGTTATTTGTTTAACCCAACATTTTTAAGTGAGTAATATTAGCTATTTTAAGAAACACAACTGACCCCAAACCTTGGGAACTTTAGTGTGTGTGTGTGTGTGTGTGTGTGTGTGTGTGTGTGTGTGTGTGTGTATGTGTGCTCGTGTTTATATTACATTGTGGGGACCAAATGTCCCCACAAGTATAGTAAAACCTGAAATCACCTACATTGTGGGGACCAGTCAGCGGTCCCCATGAGGAGAACAGCGTATAAATCACACTAAGTAATGTTTTTGTGTATAATGCAAAATTCTGTTTCACAACCAGTATAGCCTAAGTGCTATATCTATTCTGTTAAAACTACACCATCATGTGTCACAAAATCAGATTTGGGCATGTAGAAATCCCCTTAGCTTGGCCTGCATTATTGTGCTAATCAGCTGGTTGAGAGAAGCCAGGCTTATCATCTATCATGTCCATAAAGAAGCTGCCCCATGACTCCCTGGTAAATTACAGCAGCGCTTCAGGGGACGGAGCAGGGCGATGAGCCAGACTGAACACAGAACACAATTGTTCAGGCTGTTGCCAGTAATTCATAAATTTCATCATGGTTGTCATAGGAACATGACATGGGAACATGACGTCTCTTACACCAGAGTTCCTCCAACCAACTACAAAACCTGGGCACTGCCCTTCCTGTAATGGTTGTAGGCTGGCTACAGATTTGCCATTAGTAGAGTCATTATATATATATATATATATATATATATGAAGAGTTCAGATGCAAAAGCCTCTAAATGCCATCTGAAATTTTCTTCTAAAATGATAATTTTTATCAAGCTTGTATATTTAAGTTCAATAATTTCACTTAAATGGCAAGAAAAATTACCCATTAATTGTCATTTAAGTGAAATTACTGAATTTAAATATACGAGCTTGATAAAAATTATAATTTTAGAAGAAAATTTCAGATGGCATTTAGAGGCTTTTGCATCTGAACTCTTCATATATATATATATATATATATATATATATATATATATATATATATATATATATATATATTCATACTAGCATGTGTCCTGCTTGGATGATGGTTTATCTTCGAAGATAAATTAAAAATATATATATTTGTGGATATTTCTTGTTCTAACCAGTGCACGTGTTGCTTTTTTTCATTCCATGTCAATGAACAACGGAAAGAAAAGCTGACCACCATCCCTGTGCTGAGTAAGACTGTGCAAGTGATGTATCCTGTATAAGTCATCTGGGAGTCATTAAAATCTTGCTCTCCAGTGAACTTGTTTTAACATGACTTCTGAGTCAGTTCTGTTTAGTTCATAAAAATGTCTTTAAATCAAATAAGGCTTAAGGATTATTAATGGAATCTGCAATAAAGTTGGCCTGACAAAACAACCACAACATAAGACTGTTGGCATACGTATCGCATAGCCTACTATAGTACCTTCCTAATATAGTAGCCTAGGCGAAAAACAATGTGACAAAAGAAGTATGTCCGAATTCACAATAGGCTACACATAAAAAAGTAGACAAAAAGTACCCGGATGACCTACTTCTTCCGGCGAGATTATGAAGTGTGCAATGTGCATACGTCCGATGTCACTTTACTATCCCAGGTCCACGGGATAGGATTTGTGAATGGCAGTGACGCGACCAAAGGCCCTTTCAAGGACGCGATGCAAACGATGCTGGTAGGTCACGTGATGAGGGCAACATGGCAAAAGTAGTACTTCCTGATTACATTCATACTACACACATTAATACTATATATAAGTTATAACATACTTTTTTTTAGCAGCCGTGAAGTAATTTCTCATTCAAAATAAGGAACTACTCAAGACGATTTCTGACGCGGCCTTGGTCTCTTCACCTCATCTAGTCTGGGTGGAGCCACTTCCTTTATTTCATTGATGAATAGGCCTAGTGCAGGAAGGAAATATGTGGTGCACCCTGGATACAGTAAATTTTTAACAAGCACATTTTAACTTGAAATACAGATTCATTTTCTAAATGAGACACTTTAATTCAAATTCATTTTCATCCAATCTAAAAGTCTAAATGCAAAAATGATAATTTCACCCTTATTCACCATCAGGAACAGGAAACATTCTCTATGTCTGGGGATTGAGTCAGTATTGGGGACTGATCTAAATGGTTGATATTTACTCAGGAGGTCCTGGGGGAGCTCAAGCTTCGGCTCTCTCTTTAAGGTCAGCTGGAGACAGACCTTTTTCCCACTTCCTTGAGTGACTATTTCCTTCCTTTGTCCTCCTTCTACTCATGCACTGTTAGTAACTCTGAGTCCTGCATCAAAAAGTTCAAGCTGGCTCATTTGTTACTTGGAGATGACACTTCGTGACATTTCCTGTTAATTGGACAAATACCACTGACTGAGACATTCTGGGTTTATTTGCTAAGCAAACACAAATATATGGGCCATAACTGCCTGCTGTGATTGTTCATCAAGTGGTTGAGTTATTTTTAAGATAATAACTGTATCAGATTATTCCCAAAACAGAGTTATAAAAACATGAAAAAGTTGCTGTAAGATTGAAGACAAGAGGAATGACTTTTAAATGTAAACATTTTTTTTTTTGTCATTTATGTTACACACCTTACTCTACATATTGTAACTCGCTCTGTTGTATACATGGGTGAAAAATATCCCAAAAGACATGCTTTACAGTAGCAACCAGAGTCGCATCAGAAGACCAGAATATTAGAGCGAGGGATCTTTTCACTTAAGCAACACTGAAACCTTGACGTCACAGTGGCAAGTTTTGCATGCACTTACATTTTAGAATTAAGTTATTTCATAAGCAAGAACTACTTCCTTTTCCTCTTTATTTCTCTTAAAACATATCCAACTCATATTAAAAGCACTACATTCATGACACAATCTATGACATTAACCCTTTGCAAAACACTTCCTTAGTAGGACATGATGTACTCTTCCTTAATGTGCAAGGCAAGAATATGAATACGTAATTGCAACACCAAGGAAAAGTCGTTACATGGTATCAAAATAGGTTTTATTTCACAGAATTAAACATTGTCAATTTTATAAATTTTGCATATAAATGTTTTAAAATTAGGAGCTTAAATTATGCTGACATAAAAAAAGTGACATTCACAGAGTGGGTTTTATTCCAGGGCAGTCAAGTTCTGTCCTCTCTCATTTAATCAACCATAAGAATCACAGGGATCATATGGACAGAAAAATCATTTGAGACAAGTAATCTTACACCTTGAAGGAAAACATTGAATGAAAAGTCAATTTAAGCGGAAAATGGGAGAAGCCACTGTTTGTAGAAGGAACATTCAAACTAAACATATTGAATGTTTGTCTCTTTAATCGATAAGTATGAAGAGAATGGAAAAACGACATGACCCTACATCTGTATGAGAAGTGGTCAGAGTTTAAATGTAAGATACCAAAAAAGCTGGCCATTCAAGTTAGCACACAGGTCTCTTTTCCTGAGAGATAGTACTAGTAGACACTATTCAAAACCTAGTTTGGATGGTTTGATTTTGAATTGTTAATATTGGCATATGAAAACAACTTAGGCAGACTATTAAGAGAAGCATAGCCACATTTTTTTGGAGTCATTTAACTCTTTGTTGTCCAGTCTTTAGATTCCTGAAGATCACTGGCTTCCTCTAGTGGTAAAATTCTGATTTTCAACTCCAGTGAAAAACATCACCTGGCTCCCAAAATGCATTAATATGTTGTTACAATGTCTGATAATTAATGCATTCATCCAGCATAATGCTAAATGTCTTTGATAGTGCCTAATAATACTGCAGCCCTTATTGTAACTGAATTCCCTTTGAAATTAACTCCTTCCAGTAATGACAAAACGAGCAAGCTCAACTAAAGGCATAACGGCATTTTCAGTCATAAAGGAACCGACTATAACCAAACAGCTGTTCATCTCATAGCTTTTCAAAGGCAGGAACCCCGGAACAAAACATTAACATCTTATGAAACCCATGCTCAGTGTCACCCTTTCTATAAACCAACAATTCAACATCATCCAAAGAGCACCCACAAACTAACAAGCTACACAATACTATACCAAACCCACTATTTCTGACATTACATGAAATTTTATTCACACCAAATTCAGGTCTCAAGGTCTTAGAAAAAGTCTTCAAAAAGATCAACAAAAATCAAGCAGGGATCATTTTAAAACAAGATCGAACTTACATACACATGTAAAAGCCACTGATCTCTGCAGCAGTGGCTGAACTAAATTAAGATGTGAACTATAATGAAGTGAGTAACAATGAAAATGAGGACTTTTCTAAAGGGGTAGTTACCAAAAGAAAAATAACATTGTTATTTACTCATCCTCACATCATCCTAAAACAGTTGGACTATTTCTTCTGCGGAACACAAAAGATAGATATTCTAAAAGATTGTTTCAAAATATTTGTCCATACAATGAAAGTCAATGGGGTCCAAGTAAGGTACATTATTGGACCTCAACAACACTCACTGTCAAGTTTAGAACGATGAGAGGGTGAATAAAGGATGACAGAATAGAAATTTTAGGGTTAAGTATCCCTCAAATATATATTAAAGAAAAGATGACAATGTTGGCTAAAAAAAATGAGTCTCATCATATTGTAGCTAATAAAGCCACTGCCTTTGATCTCAATTAGTGTGATGCCTTATAATTCCAGTTATGTTAAAGACAACACAAAGGTAAACCTCGTAATGTTCACATACTTCACATAGTTGCATCTGCACCTAAAAAATAATTAGCATGGATTTGTAAAAGAGAAATAAAAGTTGAGAGCAAACAAAGGGAAAAAGCATGCTGATGTGAGTTAGGGACATTGGAGGGATTTTTTATATATATATTTGAATTGCAACAATTCAACCTGACAATATTCAGTAGCACAGTTCTTTTTAGTTCTCAATTGACTGCTGGAAAACCACAGGCTCTGTGTGACAGTCTCTTCAGCTTACTGACTTGCAGCACAGCTAGCCAAGCACCCAACCCCACTGCAGTAGAAGAGTGAAAAGCATCCATGTCAGCATGCCTCAAAAGCACCCATGCCCCACAAAGAGCGAGAGAGAGAGAGAGAGAGAGAGAGAGAGAAATTGCAGAGGAAGAGGGGGTGGACAGCTCTCAGGCCCCTCAGTGGCCTTCTGTGGCTTTGGGCTTGGACGCTTTCTTAAGACTCTCTTTCATACTCAAGGACTCCAGCTGCTCCATCAAATCTGCCGCACCCTGGCCCACGGCTGGACGGGAGGCACTGTTGTCTACAAACATGTTTGGGATTTCCTGACCAAAGTAGATCTTGCTGTTTGCGGCTATGGCCTGATATTTCATCAGTTCCAGGTACTCTGGTGTAAGCTTCAGCTGTGGAGGAGGGAGACAGTAGTCTGATAAATGATCTGAGCATTTCCTGTGGAATCAACTGTACTGAAGGAATGCGTGAATGTGCCTCCATGTGTTCAGAGTGGACACTAGCACCAATATGATATCAGCTACAGCCTCCTACATGTGCTCTCTTAATATAGCTAGGTTGAAGGATATGTGAGCTTTGTATAAGCTGAAAAAAAGTGCAATTCCTTCACACAATCTACTTTATTAAGTCTTTTTGCTTTCTCGTTGATGTAATTAACAGATTAGATTGATAGTTCACTCACTAGAAGTGAACAAACTTACTGTTACACCAGTCTGTGATTTAAACACTTTTACAATAAGGTAAACTAACAGGGAGCAATTAATTTTTACAACATTTATTAATTTCTGTTAATGTTAGTTAATAAAAATATAGTCATTCATTGTTTTTTAATGTTAATACACAGTGTATTAACTAATGTGGATTAACGAATACTTGACTCTTCCCAGATAACAACCACTAAAAACTGATAATGCAGCCTCATCCAGGTTACTGTCACTGAAGACAGCGTTTTACATTTACTGGGAAAGTTTTTTCCTTGTGGAAGTTTTACGTTTGGTGAGCTATTAAAATATTAAAACTCAAATCAATATTTTGTGTACAGGTATTTAATTATGTCATCCGGTATCACAGATTCCCTCTCTTGTTTCATACAAACGCAGCTGTAATGAAATAAAATAAAGATTTTAAATTAGTTTCATCTCAAATCTATATATCTTATCCCCATAGTTATCTATGTGAAACACTGTGTAATAAAAGGTATGATCATACCGAATCCCTTAAATGTCTGTCTAGATTGCTCTTGCTCTCTATGCGGAAGCTTTGCGTTTAAAGAGCTAATAAAATGTTTTTTAATTTTCAACAATTCATGTCTAATTACTTACTTATGTGGCAAGAAGCCGTGTAAAATAAGTGGGATAATGTACATCCAGCCAGTTATCATCAGGTTTCTTCTGCGATAACAACCAGTTGGATGTACATCATTATCACTTACTTAACTTTTCATTTGAAAAATGTATTAGTAAATGTAGCAATTAACTAACTGCTTTGGAAGTACTCTTTATTCCTAATTAATTTTAGCTAATTTTGTTAACTAATGTTAACAAATTAAACCTTATTGTAAAGTGTTACAGATTAAACACTGTGTAAATACACTCAATAACATTGTAAAACATCTTTACGGTATAAGCTAAGAAACGGGATCTTCCAAGGATTTCTCAAAATAATTATGGCAATAAAGTACTGAATGTTCATGTGTAAAGGGCACCAATTTCATATTTTCTTAAATAAATTAAATGGTAAAAATAGATACATTGAGCAACACACAAAAATGTAGCAAAAGTTGTTGTTTTTTTACCCTGTTGGCTTCAGCAAATTTTGCAGCAGTGTAATATTCTGCATCTGCTCTTGCCTTCTCTCTTGCCAGAAAAGCAGCATCTGTTATAATCAAAAAAGGGTTCTGATGAGCAACATACTCTGAGTGACAAATGCTGTGAAAATGCTCTGTAGATAAACCAGACCTTCAATTTCGGAGATCTTTTTCTCCGTTTCCTTCTCCATCACTTTTTGTTGGAAGTGAATCCCTGCCACTTGAGCCATTTTCTCAGCCTCTGTAATGAGAGCAACACACAAATGAATGAGGGCAGAACCCTGATCCTGTACATGATCAGCATTATATTTTTAAGTTAGGACTCACCTATGATGGCCTTCTTTCTCTCAGTTTCAGCCTCTTTCTCCACAACTTTCTGCGTCTGAACGGTGATAAGCAGCCTTGTCTTCTCTGCTTCCCTGCAGATCATAAAAGAAAGGGAAAACAATTTTGTAACAATTTTAATAAAACAATAGATACATGCATTCAAGGACAATAATGCCTGATAATTTTCAGTACACTACCAATCAAAAGTTTGGGATCAGTAAGATTTGTTTCCTGCTGCTCTTTTGAAATTTCATCAAAGAATATATATATATTTTTTTTTTTTAAGTATCACAGTTCCACAAAAATATTAGGCAACAATGTTTTCAACATTGATAATAATAAATGTTTCTTGAGCACCAAAATAGAATGTTAGAATGATTGATCATGTGACACGTAATGTGTGATGTAATGATGCTGAAAATTCAGCTTTGCCATCACAGGAATGAATTGCATTTTAAAATGTTAAAATTGAAAAGTTATTTTCAATTATAATAATTTTTCACAATATTACAGTTTGTTTTGTTATCAAATAAATCCAGCTTTGATAAAAGTTGTGTTTTAAAAAATGTAGACTTTCCGTGTTTTCACTATTATACGGTAGGGGGCACTATGGCACATCTTCTGAAATAGTACTGAATCTCCAGATCAAAACACGTGCAAAGAAGAACAGAAACAAGCGACAGCATATGTAATCATATGCATATGTAAAATAACACTATCATCACCATTAAACAGCCTAATGTTACTGAATGAAATGTTGACCTAGGACGAGCTATAGGTGTTAATGGACTCAATTTACTACATCTATGTTTTGATCACCGTTCTGAATCCAATCTGGATGTAGTATTTGACAAAAATGTGATTTTCTCAGCTTTTTGCTCAAAATGTTGCTTTTTTATGAAACTTGCCACATTTAAGTGTTGATTAAAAAAAAACATGAAGCTAGAATAAAACCTTTTCTATTTAAAAGCAGAGGGTCTCTTCTTTCTTTTGATATATTGCATGTTCATGTATTCATTCAACAAAATATTCTAGGGGCCATGAAAATGATCAAAAATGCTGGCAGTGGCTGGCAACTTTTTTAAAAAGTGCTGGTGGGGAAAGAGTTGTATGCGAAATCTACAAAAGTAAAAGCGTGCAAAACAGCACAACCATCATTTTAAAAGCACACAATATCAGGGTTGCCAACTTTTGTGTTTTGCTTGGAGTGAGATTTGTTGATGGGGGGGGTGATGATGAAAAAAAAAAGTTGTACTGTATCACGTGCCGTTTGAGCTGAAGCGCTACAGCGGTCTGTCACATTTAAAAGCACCAAAAACTGTATTTATTGTTTGAATCTCATAAAAATATTGACAGAATATGAGAGCAGAGAATTTGTTCCATATCAAAAGTAGCCTATAACTTTCTCTGTCGGTGTCAGTGTCCTCTTTGACTCACGATTTTCGTGTGCCGTGAGCGCGTGTGAAAAGGGCTAAATTGCGGTCACGGACGTCACTGACATAACGACGACAAATGTTTCCAGCGAATCGACAATCAGAGAAAGGCATTAGACACAGCAGTGGTCCAATCAGTAGTTAAGAGCCTGAACTTGTTTAGTAATTCGGAAATTAGCGCACATGAGGAAAAAAAAACAGCACAGAATGTCTTATTTAGCGTGAGATTTCTTTGTCGAGCGTGAGAGCGTGAGATTGAGGCTGAATGCGTGACTGTCACGCCAGATGCGTGAGAGTTGGCAACCCTGCAATATGGAGATAACTTAAAATCACATCCAATCAAACTGCACAGAATAAATATAAGAAATATAAACATTTAAAATAAATAAATATTCACTCACATTAGCTCATAGTTTCTTCTGATTGCCTCTGGAATTTTAGGTTTGGTGACTCGCACAGCCTGCAATATATAATTTAAGTGTGTAATTCTGCTGAAGTCAAAGCTGAAACCCCATAGAAAAAAAAACTGGAGTAAAAACCATACCTGAATAGTGAGACCAGGAGCCATAGCATTCAAATCCTTCTGCAATGCAGTCTTTAAGTTCTCATCAATTATGTCTGTCAAACAAAAACGACACAAATGCAAGTCTCTGACAAAGACGAAACTTATGACACAGCAGAAACTTCAGTGCTCATATAAACAACTAAAAGTTCACAGTATACTTGGCAGAATAAACTGTTTGACATAAGTGACTCACACTCACCGAACAGCTCTATGTAGACTTCCTGTAGTGTGTGCACACTGCAGAACTGGTTTAACTCATGGTGAATTTTGTTGAAGATTAGCGTCTTGTCATAGTCTGCAGTGTAGTTCTTCACTATCTCCAGCACTGTGGAGAAAAAGAACAAGAGCATTATTTCTGTCTTCCACACAAGAAAGTAATACAGGTTTGAAAGAGGATTGAGGGTGAGTAAATGAGAGAATTTGTTTTACATTTTTGGATGAACTCTCTCTTTAAAGTCGTCATGAAATAAAAATGTACCCTATTTACTTTGTTAGTGCACATTACTAGTCTTGTGGTGAACAATTAATCCATGCGAGTTAATACACAGAAGAAAAACTGTTTTGTTGTTGTAAACTTTAATCAAAATCTGAAAATGTCCTTAATCACTCCCCTCCAACAGTCAGTGGACTATGAGCAAGGGATGAAGAGGAGGTGCACTAAAGTAAAACCCTGCCCTCCGTTTCACTTGGAAATACATCACAACAAGGAAGTAAAGTCGGTTGCAACTTCCGGTTCACGGGAACTTCAAGGCTCTTACCAGCTGATGGAACCAGCATGTTGACCACTTCAATTCTGTCAAAATAGATCATAACACCCCCACTGTGGAAGACAGAGAAATTATTTGTATTATTCAAGAGCCAGAGAAAATATACCACGCAAAATAAAGATGGCTATTTATTATACATTTAACAGAACATCCAACAAAAGGAAGGTTTACCTGGTTCCACAAGGCACATTTTTTATTTCATCAGTTTGCAAAGTTGTCTATAAACATGATACAAACGTGAGAAACAAAATTGGCATCTTCAACAAAACATTCAAGGACCTCAAAAACTCACTCTTGTTACAGAAGTCAAATAAAATGATCAGCAAAATTTAAATCTGTAATAAGAGCAATAATGAATTTGTTATTAGGCCAGTTGTTTAAAAAAGAAAAGGAGGAGACATTTGTACCTGCACTGATCTGTATGAAGTGATAAAAGGCAGCATTATATGGTAACCTGGGCCATTAGGAGATGTCAACAATGCTCCTCCTCTGAAAAAGAAATGGTAAAACACATGAACTAATATGAATGAAAGTGAATGATAAATGTCACCAATTTCATTTGCATAGAACTAACATTACCACTGCCATTTTCATTTTTGGGTGGATTATCAAAGTGGTAGTCCAACCAAAACTGAAAATTCTGTCATCATTTACTCATCCTCATGTAATTTCAAACCTTTTTGACTTTCATTTTTCTGTGGAGCACAAAAGATGATAATTTGAAGAATGTTGGTAACTAAAACGTTTCGGTGAGCATTGATTTCCATTGTATGGACAAAAAAACAAAACTGAAAATCTGTTAATTTTCTGTTAAACGGAAAATAAAAGTCATTCAGGTTTGAAACAACATGAAGGTAAGCAATGATGACAATTTTCATTTTGAACGAAACAAAGTTAACCGATCAAGCCTTTCCCCAACCTACAATTATATTACAGGTATTTTATGAATGATTAACATAAGGAGCATAAACCCCTTGATATTTACAATGCAACTTCCTTAAACTCACCTGTAATACACAGCTAAATGCCCTTCCTCAATCTTGTGTATGGAAGAATGAAGCAGAATGGACATCACACCAGCCATTGCTGCAACTACTGCCCCAACATGTGCCATTGTCATTTAGCCAGCGCTCACCTGCCAAAAGACAAGTTTGTAAAAAGGAAAGCTGTTGATAGAGTTGATACTTAGGATAAACACTCAATTTAGGTGACAAAAGATCAGCTTATAACACAAGCTAGAGTACTGGTTGCAAACATGTAAGTAGATCAGCCTGTGCTGCAGAACCTCCCTCCACTGAGCGGAGCACACAATAATCTCTGTAGTGCAGCACAGCAAACCGAGATAACAGGTTTTCAAAGTCCATTAGACCCACACACACAGCCCCAATTCACGGAAGTAATAGTTCCAAATGCAAATGTACAATACAAATACATTCTTATGGCCACATCGAGCATGTATTAGTGAGAGTGAGAGCTGCATAACTCTCACAGCTATTTTAGGGAAACGAGTGTCAATCATAAGGCTGTCAGTGACTACTAGGAATAGGCGTTTCACACCTAGTGAGCTGTTCGAATGCGCCTATGATGGTGTCCAGTAAGGCAACTCGGTATCTTTTAAAAACATAGCGTCTCCATTACTTTTCCTGGCTACGCAGGCTAGCTACTTCCTCAAATGAAGTGCTGACTCGCCCGTACTACTGTAACTTACACAACACGAACTGATATGAATCAGCGTAATCTGTTGTTTCATATGCTAAAACAACCGTCACAGTCATTCATGTTATCTAAACATTGTAGAAGCCACCACATCACTCACACATGACTACATTTAAGCTAACCCACGCCCACGGCTGGCTAACTAAGCTAATTATTTGAAATGCAGTCAAAACGACATTCTGTCAAGTTAAACTCCATATACGAAGGGCTAATAATAGCAACAGTAATCATTTAACGTTACCGATCATTCGTTTATATAATGGACGATGCTGTCCTCTCACTTTCGCAGGACATTACTTTATTACTCACGACGCCGTGTCCAACATTGTAGGTTGGAAGGTTCCCAACTGAAACGCTTTGTGAATCCGATACTGATTTCCCTTTCAAAATCTGCTTCAAGAACACCTTCAAAATAAGAGTCACCAATACTATTTCAATTCAGCAACAAAAATGAAAATTATGTCATCGCTTACTCACCCTCACGTTGTTGTTACAACCCTGTATGAGTTTATTTCTTCTGTTAAACACAAAAGAAGATATTTTGAAGAATGTTGTTAACCAGACAGTTGATGGACCCCATTGACTCCCATAGTAGGAAGAACAAAATACTATGGAAGTCAATGGCTACTGTCAACTGTTTGATTACCAACATTCTTTAAAATATATTATTTTGTGATCAACAGAAGGAAGAAACTCATATAGGTTTAGAGCAGCATGAGGGTGAGTAAGTGATGAGAACATGTTCATTTTTGGGTGAACCATCCCTTTAATTCTGGAATAAAACTACTCAATTACACCATTATTAAAAATGATTATACATATAATTAGAAGTGTTATATAAATTTTTAGCCAGTAA
The DNA here is from genome assembly GCA_031834385.1 of Semotilus atromaculatus. Classification (NCBI taxonomy): domain Eukaryota; kingdom Metazoa; phylum Chordata; class Actinopteri; order Cypriniformes; family Leuciscidae; genus Semotilus; species Semotilus atromaculatus. The sequence continues at coordinate 25,611,584 of JAULUF010000025.1, read as the reverse complement.
TCAGGAGCTGTTAATGGTGAAAAGCAAAAGGGCTACACATTGAAGTCAAAAGTCATCTTTTGTTAACGTTCAAGCAAGTGGTGTTACAAGACCATACCTACTACACATAATATTATATTATGATTCATATATGTATTATAATCTTAAAATTAAATTAATAAGATAAAACAATAAAATGTGTGTTGTTTTTGAAGTCCGTGTGCTACTTTATTGAATATTTGGGTTATTAATTTATACATGCTGAATAGTGCTTCACACTCCAGTCCAGTTGGTGGCGGTAATGCACCGAAAGTTGGTTTGCCACCCGCCATAAAAATAAGAAATTCCAATAGAAGAAGAAGAAGTCCTTGAGTGCTATGGGTTGCTATGGAAACAGACGCACACACTCAGAGAGTGAGCTGCTTACGGATTGAAAATGGATGTATTGGGAAACTTGGAAGTTCGGTGAGTTACGAATTATTTATTTGAGAAAAACTTGGAAATTCTTTAACATTGTTTCCGTAGCAGATCATAATTTTTTAGCTTGTGAAGTTATCCTGTGTCTGGATAACAAATTGTTGCATCAGTATTCTAGTTAACGTTAGCTAACAGAAAACAGAAAAAACATGCTCGAATATAAAGTTAACGTTATACAGCATACACTGGAAATACTTTATTATGATATAAAGTAAAATCAACGTACTACTCTTACGATCTGAAAAAAAACAACAACTAAACAAACAATAAAAAAGCTAATAAAATGTGTACAAATATTGTAGTGTTCATTGCAATGATGAGAATACATACAAAAATATATGTAAATAATGCTGTTTTTATGCTTATTGCCATGCATAAGGTGGGTGCAAGGATTCACCAATGGGACATTTAAATTTGTCGACAAGAAAACAGCATGCTACACCTGCGGAAATTTCATTGTTTTACTTAATGTGGAAACTAAAACGAGGAAGACTCTGCAGAGTCCTGCTTCTGGTATTGGGGCCTTTACAGCAAGTGGACATCGCAGGTGTCTTGCTTTCTCTGACCTCAGACTGAATCCTTCCATCTTTGTCTACAACTATCCAGAGCTTGAGCTAATGTGTGAACTGAAAGGTCAGCTATTTTTGAGTTGCACCTTAAACAGACACACACAATTTTGTAAACATGTAAAACTATTTAAAACTTTTTCCCTTTTGTTTTTTTTAGGCACAACTAAACTGGGCTATACAGCGTTGGCACTGTGTGATACTGGCCCTTATTTAGTCAGTTCTTCCTCCATACCTGATCACACCATCACGTTATGGTACAATTCATGTGTATATATATATATATATATATGAAGACCTCCGATGCAAAAGCTTCAAAAAGCCACTTATGTCAAAAATGAGATAAAAATATTGAGTGAATGCTCTCCGCACATAGTATACTTTCTTCAAATACTTTCACTTCAAACTCACTAAATCCCAGCCTCAGCCTATTCAGAAATGTCGGTACTTAGGTTGAAACCTATACATAGGAGCCTGATAAAAAAAATTATATTAAAGAAAAACGTTAGACTGACTTAGATACTTTTGCATCTGAAGTCTTCATATATATATACAGGTGAAACTCGAAAAATTCGAATATCGTGCAAAAGTTCATGTATTTCAGTAATTCAAATTAAAAGGTGAAACTAATATATTTAGTATATATAACTATATACATATGCATGATTATACTTTTCAGAGGGCCGACATTTCTGTATTTAAAATCCTTTTTTTAATTGATCTCACGTAATATTCTAATTTTCTGAGATTTTGAATTTGGGGTTTTCATAAGCTATAAGCCATAATCATCAAAATTATACATTTTGCATGATATTCAAATTTTTCGAGTTTCACCTGTATATAATACAAATACAATAGTTTTACTTACATTACAGATTTGCTACAGAAGTTATTTATATTTTGCATTACAGTTTTAATATTATTAATTAATATCTTTTTAGGAACTGGGAGAGTAGGATTCCACTTTGTAGCCATCCAATTTTGGGAGAGGACATCACAGCACTGGTTTTCAACCCCATGAACTGGTGTCAAATTTGTGCTGTAAAACCTAAAGCCCTTACCATCTGGAATGTTGAAAGATGTGGCAACTATCATTTGATGAATCCTAGGTAGAGTGTGTCTCCAGCAGATGTCACTGTTTTTTGCACATGTATTTCAAATGCAGATGGGATCAATGCACAGAAATTTTTTATTGTACTCATTATATTTTCTTTATGTTTGCTTGGCAGTGCTGTCGATCTCCCCGCCACTGATGGTTCAGCTATTGAGTGTGAAGCAAACCCGTCTCATTTGCTCAGTGGGAAGTTGACCCACTTCAGTCCTCAGATGCCCACTTCAGCTGTCGCTGGACTCAGTGGAGACAAAGCTGACAACTTTGTGGTATGGGTTGTGTCAAAAAATTCAGACTACACTTGATTTTTGTGAAAGTGACTGCAACATATTTGCCTTTGTCCCAACAGCCTTTGAAACGAATAAAAACAAGACTGTGTCCAAGTGCCATCTGCTGGTCAACTTCTTCTGACCTGTATGTTGGTTGCAAGGAAGGTTTCCTGCTTTGTGTGAATCCTGACACTTTGCTTGTCTCTGTCCTGTATAAGCCCCAAATTGAAGTAACCAGCACAGGTAAACTCATACTTAATACATATCAAATTAGAACATTATTGATTTCACTATTGACATTTTTGTCACTAGTGTGAATTTTAGACTTATTTAGTTCCTTTTTTTTTTTTTAAAGATCTTATTTTAATTGCATTTTATTGTAATTTTACATCACAGATGAGAGTGAAACATTGCTACAGGAGGGCAGTTTCCAGAGCTTAGCACTGCAGGACTGTAATCTCTTTGCTGCAGGAATTGTAAGAAATGTTATTTATCTTCACCCTGATAATAGCCCTGAAACTAAACACTACTCTCTTTTCAAGTAAGAAATAATTTCAACCTGATTCAAGAGCTTTTCCAAAACCATTACAGGAAGGCATTTTACGAAAAATACAAATGAAAGGAAACAAATTAGAGGTAGTGCAGACTTGGGCTTTGGATGAGGCAGCCTCGGCTATATGCTTTTCCCCTGACGGTGAGACACTGCTGCTAACTTCTAACACAGTAAGTGTTATTATAATTTACTATAAAACCATGATTCATGCCACAGAAATATTATTGTAAAAACAGTTTTATTATAATTATATTTATATACTATATATATATACACAATATATTTTATCAAAAACTCTCATAGCCTTATATTTATGCCAGAATGCAATGCAAATCATACAAAAAATTAATTATTTAAAGACATTGTTGAGAAACATTGTTCATAAATTCTGGTTTTGGTTCACAGGGCTGTGTTTACAGATTCAAACCACTTCTGAAGGATCAAATTGTAAAAGTCCTAGATGTCCTCTGTGGAGATTTTGTGGCTGTTGCTCCAGTCTACACTGATGGAAGCATTTGTTTGGTAAAAGACCATAGCAGCGTTAGTAGGTTAAAGGGATAGTTCATCCAAAAATGAAAATTCTGTCATCATTTAGTCACCCTCAAGTTGCTCCAAACCATTATGAATTTCTTTCTTCTGCTGAACATATATTTGGAAGAATACGGGTAACCAAACAGTTGCTGGGCAACATTGACTTCCATAATATGTATTAAAAAAAATATATATACAATGGAAGTCAATGGGGCCCATTAACTGTTAGGTTACTGAAAATCTCCAAAATACCCATTGTGTTCAGCAGAAGAAAGAAATACATACAGGTTTGGAACAACTTGAGGGTGAGTAAATGATGACATAATTTTAATTTTTAGGTTAACTATACCTTTAATTATTTAATAATTTGATACTATTAGAATAGTATTATTACAATAGATTACAAAAAGTAGAAATAAAATATTGAAAATAGCATCTGCATCTCCATTGTTGCAGTCAGTCAGAGAAACAGGAGACGTACAGCTGTGGGTCCTGGATGATGGACAATGCATGGGCTCTATCTCTCTGCAAACACATGTTAGTGCTATAATTACAGGTTCTATATGAATCACACAGTACTTATTTTCCCCAAATCATAAATACACAAATCTGTGTGTAACTATTTGTTATGACTTTGCTTCAGGTGACCAGTATGGCATGCTGCCTTGTAGCGCAGTATGTTGTTGTAGGGACAGCCAATGGAGATGTCCTGTTTGTGGAGATGACTACAAAACAGAAGCCCAGACTAGTTCACAGAGTTCATTTCTACCATGTTCCTGTAGACCATTTAGTGTGAGTTTCTCAGCTCCAGGGTTATTTGCTCTCATATTTCTTTAGAATTGGAGGAATCCCAGACAGCAACATCTGGTAAGTGTGGAATCTACGTGTACCAGATGTGTGCCGGATATGGGCCGACACTATGTTGCTGTCTGGTATATGAACTGAATGTTGAGGATACTGTATAATATATATTTGTTCAACAGGTTTGATCAAGGTGGCAACTTCTTAATAACAGGAGCATCAGACTCACGCATGTTTGTGCTGAATGCAAGGCCATCAAAAGGATTTGAAGTTATTGGATGGATTGGTAATTTTTAGGACATTGTGCACTGTCATTCAAGTTTCGGTCAGTAAGATTTATTTTAAAAGAAATTAGTCATTTTATTCAGCGAGTATTAAATTGATTGGGAAAAAACAGTAAATACATTCATAATTATAATAAAAGCGTTCTATTTCTAATAAATGCTGTTCTTTTGAACTTTCTATTCATCAAAGAATGCAGAAAAAATGTATCCTGGTTTCCACAAGAAAAAAATTAAGCAGTATGTTTTGAACCGTTTTCAACATTGATTGTAATAAAACATGTTTCTTGAGCACCAAATCAGCATATTACAATGATTTCTGAAGGATCATGGTCCATCACAGGAATAAATGACATTTTGAGATATATTAAAAATAAAGCATTTATTTTAATAATATTTCATAATATTGCTGTATATTTGTTCAAATAAATGCATCATTGGTAAGCATAACAGACTTCTTTCAAAAACATTGAATAAATAAAAATAAAACCTACTTGACCCCAACCTTGAATGGCAGTGTATTAACTTTTTTGCCTAAAGTTTTAAGTAATTTCTAACAAGTTGTTTTACTTTTTTTTTTTTAGAGGCTCCAGGTGCCATTGTAAGCCTTTCCACTCAGTACCAAAAGGAAAGCGGACAGGTTAAAGTGCTGGTGCTATGCAGCAAGACAGGGAGAGAAATCAATGAGGGAAATGTACTTCTGCTACTGACATTGTTTGTGCAACAGCTTACAGGTACATGGGGAAATACATGCCATAATTGAGGCTGGCATAGAAGCCTGGCTTTGATGAAAAATTAGGAGAACAAAAGATAGACATTCAAAGTACATCACTCCCGCTCTTGTGATGTTGTGCCTCTTCCAGACTCAACAAGTTGTGTGGATGTCCACGGCCGTCTGCGTACAGATGTTCTTCACAGCTGTTTGTACGAGCTCCCTCACATACTTTGTTCTTGTGTCCTGGCCACAAACAAGATATTTGGTTACTGCCAACAGAGAAAAGTCTTGCAAAGATTCAGTATCCCTGAGGTGCAATAAGGACAGACAACACTCACAGCTTGATGACAGTTTTATTTAGTTTTTTGGCAGTGCTCCTAACTGCTTCTCATGTGTTATACAGAGTGGTGAAAAGCCCTCTAATGTGCAGGAAGCAGTTGACCTTATACCAGAGAAGGAGGCAGTGGGCCATTTTCTGAGCCCTGCATTTCTACAGCTCTCTCCACATCAAGCCTGGCTGGCAACAGTTGGCAGGGATGGACTACTGCGCATCTGTGAGATTTCAACGATGGTATTGCCTGTTAAAACCACTCTCTACAAGTTCATCCATGTTTTTGAGCGCTGAGCTAGGAGCAACATGTTTCTCAGAAAATGCCCAAATATCTGAAGAGTATGTAAGATTATGCCTTTGACATGCAGGACAGGTTTGTGCAGCTGCAGTGCCACTCATGTTGGCAGGATGGAGTCGGATCTGTTTGTTTCACCTCAGACAGTCAGACCCTCATCACCACTGGCCTGAGGGACGGCTCGCTTGTCTGCAGCAGGCTAAGGTGAGTTAGGGGTCTCAAAAAACATCAAACAGACAATATTACTATAGAACTTTGATCTATAGCAATATTTTATCTCTCTGGTCATTTTAAAATGCCCTTGAAGCTGGACCTGAAGCATTTTTGTTTTTACAATGCTTTCAAATTTAACAGGCTAAAGCTTTCTGGGGCTGGCAAAGCAGCTGCAGCTACCCAGTATGGTCAATCAATTGCTGATTCTTTTGAGTCAGTAGTATCCTCAGAGAACACTGTCCTCACCAAAATGACTGACTGGGATTCACAGACACAATCCTTTACCAGATGTGCCTCATTTCATACAGAAGAGGTATAGAAACACAGTGTTTTCTAATGTTTAAATAATAGGCACATGGACCTGGTTTAGCAGTTTAACTGAGGAGATGTTCCTTGAGATACACAATATAAACTATCACAAAATTCTCCCTGCAGGTCCATTTTAATGAAAAGATGAGTCATGAAGCTGAACAAGAGGAAAACTATTTTGCATCCCCAACTAGTTCTACATGGCTTGATGGGAAATTTGATGCGGTTAGTGCTTGTCTCTGAATTTATTTATGTGTTGTTGTGTCTCATTTAATTAAAAATATAAATTCACTGTGTGTTTATTGTTCTTAATTGTGTAATATAGAATAATTTGTTGCCAGCAGCTAATTATTTTCAGGTTGCAACAACTTTTGTGTTTATTTTTTATGAGTTTAAAATGGCTGATCACAGGCCTCAAGGAGAAAAAATCAATGATTCATAAAATTCATTGGATTACAAAATATATTTATGGAAATAATTAACATGTATATATGTTAATCACTGATGTGGTACTGGCAAAGGTGTTATAACCTTATGTTACAGTATCCACTGTGCATTAAATGATTATTTTTATTAATATAAAAATATACACTTGAAAGTTTTGGGTCAGTAATAGTTATTATATTATTTATATTCACACTACTACTATTATTATTATTATTATCACCACCACAATGAATAAACCCAATCAAAACCCAATAAATTGAGCAGAACTTATAACCTACACTGTCATTCAGTATGATTAATACATTTGAAAGAACTTTTATATTCATCAAAAATCATTTTAAAAAGTATCACGGTTTCTACAAAAATATTAAGCAGCACAACTGTTTTCTACATTGATAATGATAAGGTTTTGTTTTTTGTTTTGTTTTTAGCAGCAAATCAGCATATTAGAATTATTTCTGAAGGATCATGTGACACTGAAGAGTGACTGGAGTAATGACAGCAAAAAATTCAGCTTTGCCATCACAGAAATAAATTATATATTAAAATTAAAATAGAAAAGTTATTTTAAATTGTAATAGTATTTCACTATATTTTTACTATATTTTTGATCAAATAAATACAGCCTAAAGACTTTATTTAAAAAAAAAATCTTACTGCCCCCAAACTTTTGAATGACAGTGTATATTTATTATACTGGTTTCCACAAACATCAAGGAAGATGCTGAAGTAGAATAACTGAAAGATAATCCATTAATACTAAGATTATGATAGTGGTATCTCACCAGGTTCTCCAAGAAGAGATCCAGCTGTATGCTGAGACGAAGAAGAACCTAAGAAGAAACATTAAGGTTCTTCGTGACAGAGTAAGAGAAAGAATCCTCCACTTCTATTATTAATGTATATCGTTAGCCTCATAGCATAATTGCCTAAGTCATATTTCAATGTCTTTGGAAAACAAGATTAAAAATATACAGTATATGATTTAATTTTGATTGTTTCCATACACACATTTGAAGTTGAAAGGTTCATCCTAATTGTTTCTGGCTCACTCCAGATCAAATCTATGATGGAGGAGAATGAGAGTCTGGCAGACATGGAGAAACTGGAGCAACAGGAATTTAACCTGGATGTGGAGGAGCAACAGAGACTGCAGCTGGAGGGAAAGCAGGAGGTTACCAGGGTAAACATGACCGTTTACAGATGATTAAGTGCAGAATACTTATATAGACATCTTTTTGGAAGCAGTTGTTGCCTAATAGTTAGTTAGAGAGCCAGACTTGTAACCCGGAGGTCGCGGGTTCGAGTCTCAGTACCAGCAGGAAATAGGTGCTGGGAGTGAATGAACAGCACTCTCTTCCTCTCTCATTACCCACAACTGAGGTGCGCTTGAGCAAGGCACCTAAACTCCAATCGCTCCCTGGGCGGCGCAACAAAAATGGCTGCCCATTGCTCCGGGTGTGTGTTCAGTGTTTGTTTGTTTGTGTGTAGTTTGTGTACAGGACACCATACTTGGCTACACGTCAACCGTCACGTCACTTTTGTACAGACAAGCTTTTCAGTTTATATAGAATTTCTTTCCCCTATAGTTCAACAATAATATCTTATGAGTAGACTGGTGATACATTATCAGATATTTATGTAAAAACAAATATATACATCTCAACCTTTTTTTTTTTTTGGTTTAAGGTGAGGAAGGAAATTGAGATGGAGAATCTGGCTAAGTGCTATCAGAGGGAGGTCCTGAAGAGAGAATGCTGGGATTCCATGCAAGTCAAAGGGAAAGCCGTTAAGGTATCTGGTAAATTTTTTGTGGGGGAAAAACTTTGTAACAATATACACATCCATCAATTTCACCTGGCTTATAACTACTAGAAATACTATATAGCTGCCAACTGTCAGTGTCTTTGTGTGTTCTTCATTGTCCCCAGGCCTTTCATTCAGAAAATGAGGTGAAGAACTACCCCATGAAGGAACGCACTGAAAAGGAACTTGAAGAGCTTCATAGGGTTGAGACCACGAGGCAGATTGAACAGGAAGATTCACAAGTAAATGTACAGTGTATTACTCAAACAATAATGAGTCAGCTGTTGGAATGGATTCCTCCATAGCAACCAAAGCCTCACATGATACTGAACATAATGTACCATGACGCTGGATACACAGTGTTTTTTTCTACAGATGTTAGATTCATAAAACCTGACACAAATAATATAAATATTCTTCATAGCTTCAAGAGGCGATTTTAGACACAATCTCTGGAGAGAAAATAGAGGAGACGGCAACAGAGGACAGTCCTGCTCTGACTGGCAGTCTGAGTGCTCTTTATGGAGGCGTCAACCCTTATCTCTACAACCAGTTTAACTTACACGTCAGAGAGCAGAAAATCAACCAAATCACCTTGCTAAAGGTGATGACTTTTCTTGTTGTCTTGATAAACAACTAGAGTCAGGACAAATCCTGTTTTAAGTACAGAAAATGTCTAAAGAGTAAAAAAAACAACAACAAAAAACAATTAATTTGCTATATTTCATGGTTGTTTTATGAAGGATGTTATCTACAAAGTGAAGAGCACATTCAACAAAGAATTTGAGGCAGTTTACAAGCAGAAGGAACAGGAAATCAACCGTGTCAGAGAGAAGAAGAAGCGTATCTCTGAGATTATGACTGAGCTGGACCTAAATGAGACCCTGTGGGAGCCTAATCTCACCGATAATGAGTGTCCTGAGAGAGCTCTTACTGTGACCGATTTAGAGGTAACTCAGGCAGTCTGTATAGAAGATTTTAAATAATTCTAGGGTTAATCTAGGATTTATCTTATCTTTATTAGTCCAAGTCACCAGATGCATTGTCTAACAAGTCTGATATACAGTAGACCCATTTTATATCTTTCACATTTAAATACTTATATCATATACTTTATATAGTTTAAACATGGCAAACACTGATTTATTATTGTGGACAGTGAGCCTGACAGGCAAATTCATGCGTGTGTTTCTAGATCAAGGTTGAGAAATACCTCACCCCTGAGCAGAAAGAAAAAGAAGAAAATCTAAGAGAGGAAGACAAACGGCAAATGCTGGCAGCCAAGGTATAACATTACTGTACCTCACAACAGGTGTGCTTTTAACAGTTAAACAATTTTTACCTTATAACTTATGTTTAACACAACGTTCAATTTAATTTTAGTTATATCAGTTTAATAATCTATTTAGTCATCAGTTTTTAATCTATTCATATGAAAATTTATTTTAGCAATTTATACACTACGTTCAGTACGATTTCTTGTGAATGTATTAAACTGATCAAAAGTGACAAAAAATTCTCTTTTGAATTTTCTAGTGATCAAAAAATCCTAGAAATATGTATTGTGGTTTCCACAAAAATATTAAGCAGCAACACTGATAATAATAAGAAATGTTTCTTGAGCAGCAAACTAGCATATTAGAATGATTTCTGAAGGATCATGTTATTCTATGATAATTTTATTTTATTAATTTAATAATTTAATTGTATTATTTCACAATATTCTTGTTTTTACTGTATTTTTGATCAAATAAATGCAGGTCTGGTCAGCATAAGAGACTTTAAAAAATAAAAAAAAAGCATCTTACATCTTACCAGCCCCAAACTTTTACATAGTATAAAACATTAAGCTGCAATATGAAACCGGTCTTATACTTACAGATATTGTAACGATACAGTGTGTTACTTGGATATTTCAGTATATTAGATAATAACCTTTCCGCATTTCCCTTCCAGTCGGACAAAACTAGAGATCAAGCGCTCAATGTAATGATGGGTGGAGTTCTGGAGCTTAAAAAGGAGGATGTGTTGAAGACGGTGAGATGGCAGAAATAATCTTATTGGAATGTATACATTTATTTATCAAAAAGTACACAAAGGCAGGGGAAAATAACATTTAAGATATGCTTATTTCATAGGAAGTACCTCAGCCTGAGTTCATGTCTAAACCTGAAGTACAGTGGACAGAAGAAGAGAGAAAGAGCTTCAAAGAGTTTGAGAAAAAAGAAAAGGAGCTCAGAGAGGAGCAGGAGAAATACAGAAAAGTATGACTTTGATCACATTACACTTAAAGGGATCGTTCACTCAAATTCTGTAGGTTTGTACTGTCAAGCTTGAAAATGATTTTTTTCAAGCAGCATAGAAGTATCATAAAATGTATCCATACAATGCTTATACTATATTACAGATCAACTGAGGCCATACAATAACTTTTTTGTAAGGAACAGACATCACAAAATCGTATTTGCAGTCAAGTATATTCAAGTTTCTGCTTCAAAATCCATCACAGTATATGCAAAAACCAATGGTCATTTGGCATCATTGGTGTCAAAACTGCATTTTTGGATGAACTATTCCTATAAGCAATCACTCCCTTACATTACAAATCTCTTTAAAACAAAGTCACTGTTTCCCTAGACACTGGAGACAGAAATGAAGAAACTGCTGACATCTATTCAAGAGGCTACCCAGATGTTTGACGAAAGACTCGCAAAGCTGTTTGAAAGGAAGGTGAAATCAGAGATGGTCATATACCAAGTAAGATGATACAATACATCATTACATATTTGCATGTCATTTTTTCAGGGGCGTACTGTGTACAAATAACATGACCTGCTAACTATGTAGTCATGTAACAGTATCTGCTCATCTACTACTATAGATTATTATTTTTGATCCTTCAGGAGGAGCTCAAGATTGCAAATCTGGTTCACTCCATTCAAACCGAAGAAGAGATCCTCTGCAGAGAGAAACAGTTGAGCCTAAAACTTGAGAAGGCACGAATTGTAAAGGTAATCTTCGTTTGTATGTAGATATTCTGTCTTTTGTCATTTATTCAGCCGTGCTGTTGTCCGTTTACAGTAACCATGTCAGAAATTGGCAGTTATTATTTGTTAATAGACAATTATAATGTTCCTGATGTTGAGACAAAAATTTCAGGCAAGAGCAAACTTGTGTGGCACTGTAATCCGTTCCTGTTAGACTGTTTTGCACTTTTTCTAATGTGTGAGTCACCTCTCTTTCCTGACAGACTGAAATTGGGGAAGAACTGAAAAAACACAGGGAGACCGTTGATGAGTTTAGAGAGGTGTATGACAACACAGTCTCTGAGGACAAAGTAAGATCACGAGAATATCATGCATGTCCATAATGTTCTCACCAAGAAAGTCTTATTTTATTAACCCTTTTCCTTTTTTAAAAGCTTCTCGACAAAGGATTTCGCAAAGAGTTTTATGACATCCCTGGACATATAATTGACCAGCTCTATAAGCTTTATAAACGCAGACCCAGGTATTATTTCAGAGAACTTCAATCATGCATATGCATAAGACAGACAAGTGTTTGTCCAGTATTAATTACCTTTGAAAAGAGTAAAAAAGCGTTGTTTGACAGGGTTCAGAAGATAAAAACTCAGACTGAAAACAACCCGTTTAAAGAGGGGGCGCTGTTAGGAACAGCACCATCTGATGGACTCTCTCTGATGATCGCGGCCATGGAAGAGTTGGACGCTCCAGAGAACATGCCGGAAGGATTAGATCCAGTCGTTTGGGAAAGGTTTTGCCTGGCAAGACGGGCCAAAGTGGAAAGTGAACAAAATGTGAGAATGGGTAGACATGACGCAAAGAAGCTAAAAGTCCCCGAAATCTTAAGCTGAGTTCCTCATATTTTATAATCAAAAACTGTCTGAGAAGGGTTTTACGTTGACTCCTGTAGGTCAAGCTAAAGGCACTGACCCTGGCAGAGATGCAGGCTTTTCTTCAGAGGAGAACAGATGAGGAGGAGAATGCTCAACTTGAAATCAAACATCTCATTGATGAACTTAATGGGTGAGAAGAACAGTTCATTATATAAATTAAGGATATGACTGGAAATAAGATGTTATTGAGAATCTGTGAGCAAATAATTTCATACCTAATATTGTCTTAGCCTTTGTGAAGAGAAGATGCGATTTCGACTGGACAGCATGGTGCAGATCCTTCTACAGCAAGGCCAGGTGGAAGTGGAGGCTGGAGACTTCATTGCTGACTATACCGATGCTCTGCTGATCCATCGCGGAGTAATTGAGGACCTGAACAGCACCATCAGGGTAAAGAGAACTACTCATCAAAATAAAAACTAAGGGAACATTGTCTGATAAATTCACAGATAAGTTATCTGATTCTTTGTCAGTTTATGCAACTATTCACACATTTCTTCATTCATTCATAAATAACTTGTAAACTGATTTATCAATCAGGCTTTAGGAGATCAGAAGATTGCCAGCATGGTGGAGTGTAAAGACTTCCGCAAAGGAATCATACAGCAGGAGTGGGATCACAGGAGAATGAGAATGGAGCTGGAAGATCTCAGCAACAAAGCCAGAGACATACAGACCCTGCGCATCACTCAGGAGATTCAAGATGTATGGATTTCATCTTTAGTCTTTCATTTGAAGTAATCTTGATTGAAAAAAAATCTAGTACAAACTGAAGAGGAAAATGATTTAACAGATCTAAGACAAGAGGACACTATGGCTCAGGACTATCTTGGTCTGTGGAACTTTAATGATATAATATTACAATTACAAATATTTGTTTCTTTGTGTTTTTCTCATGTCAGTACCTGACTGAAACAAGTAATGCCAACATGGTGTCAAAGCATCTCACAACTCTGGAGAGGACCATAGATTTACAGGAAATGGTAAACTCGCCTTCCAAAGATAATAATCATAAAGTAACTTAGCCAGATGCTTATTTCTCAGCACGGGCATTCCCCAATTGTAAATTCAGTCTGGATGATTACATTAATCAAATTCAATGGCAGATATAAACGTTTTTGGTTTTTTTCACTCTTGGCCTAGACTCATCAAAAGAAAATTGAGACTTGCAAGAAACAGATAAAGCACCTGAACAGACAAGGTGCACAAATGCAAGAGAAGAACGCAGTCCTCGACTTAAGAATCGCTGACATGGAGATAACTGTCGCAGAGAGAAGAAATATTGTCGAGGCTGTTGGTAAATTACTTTATATCTTGCTACATTAAAGGGATACTTCAGGATTTAGCATTAAGCTTTGTATTAGTAGAAAACCTGTAGTATTTTAGAACCACCGTGCTTTCCACCCTTATATCCCCCTGAGATGAGAGATTTATGTATTTTTTGTCTGGAAAAAATCGTCTGATGAGCAAAAATTTTCATTTTGCGTCATCGGAGGATTTTTTGACCAGAGGCTAAAGACTACAGCCAGTAGTAAATTTCTTTTTTTAAGAAGAAGAAATGAATACTTTTATTTAAGAAGGACACATTAAATTGTATCAAAAGGAAATTAGAATTTTACAAAAGATTTATATTTAAAATTAATGTTGTTCTTTTGAACCAAAAAATCCTGAGAAATGTAAATAATAAGAAATGTTTCTTGGGCACCAAATCAGTATATTAGAATGATTTCGGAAGGATTATGTAACACTGAAGACTGGAGTAATGATGCTGAAAATTCAGCTTTGTCATCACAGGAATAAATTACATTTTAGATATATTAAAATGGAAAAGTTATTTTAAATTGTAATATATATTTCTCAATATTACTGTTTTTAATGTATTTTTGATCAAATAAATGCAGCCTAGGTGAGCATTTGAACAGTATTGTAAATTAACCTATTGAATTTAATTCATTTTTCATTTTTTAAAAGATTTGTACATTCTGTTCATGGTCAATGAATAAGGCCCAATAACTTTTGAGCCAAAATATCTCAACATTTTGTTATATGTTTACCAGCAATGGGAGATAACAAGAAGACAGAGGCAGAGAATAACTACCAAGATATCATCTTGAGAAAGAAGCTGCTGAACATAGTCGGAGCACAATCTGAAGAGATACTCCTACTGAGAGCAGAGGTTGAGAAACTGCGTATGAAGAACTTCCCATCTCTTTCTCAACTACACTACAACTGATTCAGGATACATAACAGATGTATTATTTCAGCTTTTATTTGAAAAATAAAATTTTCAATAGACAGACATGACGACAACACACACACAAAAAAAGTGTAATAAATTACAATACAATTTTATAAACCTTTCAAAATTCACATTGCAATGTCTTATCAATTCCACATATAATCTGAATATTTTCTCAATCCAAAAATGTTTTAATGAATAACCTGGTCTGAAGCGGTATGTTTACAACCGGTTTAACAGTGTGAATAAAACTGATATAATGACTTTCAGGTGTCTGTAAATTCTTCCTCTGTCCTATCAAAGTGCAGTAACTTGTCATCTAACCCAAAGTTGTCTATAAGCTGAGACAGACTAGTTTGTTTTCCCTCTGTGGGTAATTCACTTTGTAATTCACACAACACAGACTGAGCACAGGATCTCCATTTGTTTATGAGCATCTGCAGCCGGACCAGGTCATTCTATGGGGAAAGACAGCAAAGAGAAAAACTTCAACATCACCATCCTTTGCTTATAAGTTAAGTTAATACTTAATTTAGATGTTTACCTTGTTTCTATACATCTGGACCATCTTTAATCTTCTCAAGGTTTCTGATCTCTCCTTCACTGCTTTTCTTAGCTCTTCGCATTGCTGAATCGAGTCGTTTGGTGCAGTCTCAGCTATGTGATCGTGTGAACAGTCTCTTTGCTCCCTCATTTCATTCTGATTGACATCAGTATCAGTCTCTCTTTCCTCACTCACGTCGAGCTTTGTGTCTCCAGGTTGTGAAGTCTGTGGTTGATTGTCATCATCAATTTTAAGGCGTTTAACCACACTGAGGGGGGATCTGAATGAGTGTCGAGCTCTTTTTAACTTCTCCCTCAGTGAGGCACTCATGGACTGAAGCAAAAAACAAAACAAATGTCAACGAAGTAACTTATCAACAATAATTACAAATACAAAGTTACGTCTTGACGCAGTACAGTCAGTTACACAGTGTTTGTGTGTGTGAAAAATGACAATAGTGTACAAGTTAGCATTCTTTGCTAATGTTAGCTTCGTCTGAAAACAAATATTAAACATCAACTCAAAAAGACAATAAGCTGTAACTTACCGTGGTTGCGCTGGACCTGCTACTTGAAGAAGACTGGGCTGTATTCGGTGTAACGTTAGTTTCATTAGCTGGTGTCAGTTTTATCGGGGTTGTCTCCATGATTCACACCATGTGAAATCGCTATGAAAAGGAGAAAACGGCTACATAACTCTACTATGACAAAATAATATATCCGTTTTGCTGGTGTAAAAATTCAGTCTGAAGTAACACTGTGTACATCTGATTTAAGTGATCAGTAGGCAGATGTTTTGAAACTGGCGCAAGTTCCATTTACTTCATTGTAATTTCCGGACCGTCTATAAACGTCATTGTCATTATTAAGAATCATGGGAAATGTAGTGTAAAATAACTGTTTTGTAAAAGTTCATAATAAGCTACATAAATGGAACAAATATTACATTTTTAGTCTCTTTCTTTTAGTATAAAAAATAATAGTTAGAATCCAGCTCCTCATATTTCATTTATCATTTTTAATTCACAAAATAACAGGAAAATAGGTTTATACAGTACTGTGCAAAAGTCTTAGGCACACTAGTATTTTTTCGCCCCAAATAAATGGTTTTAAGTCAGTTATTTATATATTCTGGGCCCGGTTTTTCAAAAGTAATCCACTAGGATTTTGGATAACGGATTGGATCAAATCTTGAAAATGTGTTTTTCAAAAGAAAAAACGGATTACATAATCGGATTAGATCACGTAATCCAATCTTGGTTTTGATCCGGATCAAACCTTTAGTTTGGGTTTTTCAGAACTTTTTTGTAGGATTTGGATCACTTTGATCCAAAAAATCTGGATTAAACTGATCCCATCAGAAGGGTGGATTCAGCGTGGATTCCATGCCTAAAATGTAATGAAAACTTAAAAAATGTATCAAATAATACTATATTTGGATCATGCAGTATCTTACAAGATATCCTATTTATTCATAAGGTTTTAATTTTATTTGTTCATCCGTCGGGCCACAGTGATTAGGTAGGCTTTAACGTATTCAGCCTTTCAGTATAGGCCGACAGCAAAGTAGGAAGAGTTTGGCCTCATAAAATAACCCCCCAAACAGCTGTCAAAATTGACCAAAAACAAAAAAAATTATTCTGTCACTAATTGATATATAGCCTATATTCATCACAATCGAAAATATTTTTGTTTTTAGAATATTTATTATTCTAGAATTTTTAGAATATTTATTCTAAAATATTTTAGAA
Source organism: Semotilus atromaculatus (assembly GCA_031834385.1). Lineage (NCBI taxonomy): Eukaryota > Metazoa > Chordata > Actinopteri > Cypriniformes > Leuciscidae > Semotilus > Semotilus atromaculatus. Next base: position 25,594,451 of record JAULUF010000025.1, on the reverse strand, counting down.
TATTTATTAGTGATGCATTAGTGATTATTTGACATTAAGTCTTTTTTTTTTATTCAATACATCTATATTTGAAACTTGTTATAAATATCCTCAATGTACAGTTTTTGTGTTGTAGGTCTCAGATGAGCGGACTGCTGGAAGAGGATGGGGTGGGGTTTTTCTTGTTTTTAGTTTTCAGTTCAAATAAAAATAAACTTATATTGACCCCACACTGGCTATTCTACTTGTTGCTCTTTACATATCTATAGTTCCTCATTGTGATTTCCTATCCTGTTTGAGCACTGGTTATCCAGATTTGGTGATCCTGAAAAGTTCCTATCCGGATCAGATTGATCCAATCCGATGTTGCTTTGAAAAACTGGCTCAAAAGTAAGCTGGATTACGTGATCACGTGAACGGATTACTAAATCCGGATAAATTTTATCCGGATTAAACCTTTTGAAAAACCGGGCCTTGGACATTAATTTAGCCATTAATTGTAATAATCCAGTGACATTTTTGTATGTACAAGGATTCTGACAACAGCCGATACTCCACACGGAGATCTGGTCTCACCATCATCGAGTCCATCTGAGATTATATGAAGAAACAGAAAAAACTGAGACTAAATCCAGAAGAACTGTGGCAACGTTTCCAAGACGCTTGAAAAAAACCTACCTGAAAAACTAAAAACTATGTGCAAGTGTACCTACCAAAGGGTGGTGGTCACACCTATTGATTTGATTTAGTTAATTGTTAAAAGTTAATAGGCTAACAGTTAATAATAGTGAACTGATAAAGGTTAATTGATAAATAAAATCTATTTATGACATTATTTTTGAAAGCATTCTGACCTCCATGATGATCATACTGGCTGTTGTCAGATATACAGGTGAAACTCGATAAATTAGAGTGTCGTGCAAAAGTTAATGTATTTCAGTAATTCAAATTAAAAGGTGAAACTAATATATTTAGTATAGACAATATATACATATGCATGATTATACTTTTCAGAAGGGCCGACATTTCTGTATGTTAAATCCTCTTTTTAATTGATTTCATGTAGCCTAATATTCTAATTTCCTGAGAATTTGAATTTGGGGTTTCATGCTGTAAGCCATAATCATCAAAATTATACTTTTGCACAATATTCAAATTTTTCGAGTTTCACCTGTATATATAAGTACATAATGTACATAAAGAAAAGTAACACATGGTAGATCTAAACGTATGCCTCAAGCAGGTTAAAGTGACTAATAGGATTCCAAAGATGAATCAGAGGTGAACTTGTTGACAGATTGACTGAACCCATAAAGTCAAAAAGAAGGATGTTGAAATCAATGAATCAAACAATGGAGAACATGTTATATAAATAATGATATATAGTTTATATAACAAACAGCATTTCGCACACAAAAACATTCGGTAAATATCATGGATTCAAATAATCACGAGGAAAAGGTATTTAAGGAACACATTTACAAAGAAAAACATCTAATTGCAATCGAAGATGATTACATTTGTTATTATTATTATTATTTGTGGTTCAGCTCATTCATGTTTTTTATTCAACCCCATGGCTGTTCTGCTTCTACTGGAAATATTTTCTGTCTTGTTATAACTTGTGAAATTATAATTGTTTAATAGCTGTAGTCAGACTCATGCACTCTCACATTTTCCCTATATTTGTATGGGGTTTGGTCAGAGAGAGAGAGAGAGAGAGAGAGAGAGAGACATTCATTACGGGGAGGGGAGTTAAAGCTTTTGTGACTCATGTGCATTTTGTATCATCAGGGTGTGGTCAGTGGGGAAAATACATCTCAAGAGAAGCACCACCTTTTTCCCCTGGGAAGCTTGTATGTCCCTAAATTCCAATAGGAACATTTGCATTGTTCTTTGATCCAGCTCCTCAGATGATTCACTGATAATAATAATAATGAGTCATACATTTACATAATATTTATTATAGCATTAAATCATATCTGTCACAAAAAAACCTTCCTATTAGTGTATAGGATTGGCTAAAATGGTATGCATGAACACGTGTACATCTGTAAGGACAGGGAGCTAAACTCTTGCTGGAATTTAATGCCAACAGTATCCTCATCTGACACCATTTCAAATGTTCAGACTGTAAGCAGTTGACAAATTCACAGTAAAATGATTCTAGTCATGTTCCTGCAGTTTCAATAAAGACCAATGCATCCATTGAGGTATTTGAAAAGTATTTAAGCATGTTTATTTAAGAGTTGATCAAAAGTGTATGTTGAAAAAAATGTCTGTCAAATGTTTAATGCTTATAGCATGAAACCTGCTGAATGTAAGGTCTATAATGTAATCAAAGTCTTCATGACCTAACTTACAGAGAACATTATTTTACAGACTTAAATAAAACAGTCTAAAATGATTTGTCAGCTGACGTTGAACAAAATGCATTTTCTGTAACGGGTACACTGTTATGCCAATCTACTTTTTTAAAACTTTGTTTTATTTTTTTTAGGTGAAGTTACTGATGCACAGATCACGCATCCAGCCACACCTAAGTTCACCAGGACATGTCCTAAAGCTTTAGTTTGCAGGAACATAATGAAAATTGTGATTCCTCCGGGTATTGTCTTCTTTAAAAGTCTGTCTGTGTGTACTTGCCAAAAGACAGGGGAGTGGCTCCATATAAAATCCTACCCAGGAGTCATGTGGAGACTTGCCTATCAAAGTAGAGAGAAAATCAAAAAGAAAGCGCATAAATCAGGTAACAACATTCATACTGCACAAGTGAAGTTCACAGACGGCTCTTAAGTAGACTTACTTTATCTAACATCCAGACAGCCAACAGTTTTCTCTTCAGATTCTCAAGCATCGAAGGTAAAACGCATTTACATCAAATATATTTTTTTTTTACCGCATAAAAGTAAAATTCTAAATTTATCTGTTGTTTATTATCTGTCCAGAGAAAATTATGAACCATCTGTTGCTCTCCTGAAATACTTGTTTATTTATGAATCCTGATGTGAACAATCAGAATTCTTTGTATCTTGGTTTGGTGTGGGGTTGCAGGTGCAAACCTTGAGAGTGGAAACCAGATTAAAACAGTAGAAAGCAGAACACCTTTATGGTTTTAATGATAAATAAGGGACAATTTAATTAATTATATTTGTAAATGTTTATTTGTTTTATCCTAAACTTCACAGTATGTGGGAAAGAAGTTATGCTAAACCTTTTGCTGATTCTGAATTGAGTTCTGAAAAGCCCCGCATGGACAAATAAAGGCGTTATTTGTCTATGGGGGCCTATTCACAGTGTTTAGCTTTTTCATGTATTGTGGTTTGCACGAAAACAGTAGCTCTTGCATTTGAAACTGAATATGTTAGGAGGGTGGGGTGGTGATGAATCGCTTTAATCTCTCCACTGTAAATATGAGACTTTGCAAGTCTTTTGTTGGAACAAGTAATTGTCCCGTAGGCAGTTTTTTTCAGTTAAATACATTAAAGTTAAAAAGGGGGATGTGCCATTTATAATTATACTTTTTGGATATGGTCTGGAATAGTCTTCCATTCTTGCCCTGAAATCTGAGTAGAGTATGCCAAGAAAGAGAATAAAATCCTTTCGTTTATCAGTGTGCACACATTTTACATTTCTTGTTAAAACTTAATTAGAAGGACATTCAGTCATGTACAATAAAACTCTTATCATCATGTAAACGCAAATGATTCTGTCATTTCACAAAGCAATACATCAAGTTTAATTGATTAAATACTATGTTAACATTTAAGGAAATTGGAAATATATGTTTTGCAGTTCTTTTGATCCAGTAGATCATACAGTTCAGCTGTTATAAAAACATCTTGAAGCTCCATTAATTTGATATACAACTTTTTTTTACAATGAAGACTGGTTCTTCTTATCACACTGATTTTAATGATCTGTACCGTTTTGCTACATTTATTTAGCATGGAATGGATGATTTAAGGCAGCAAAGAAACTATCCAGGAGGAAGTTCAGGAGACAGAGGTAAAGATGGTTGATCAGATCACTCACTTTTGTTCTAGCCCTGAGTTTGAGTGGATTTAATTGCTGTGAATCTGCACCAAAATAGTCAGTGAAGATCGTTTAATTCAGAACACTGTACCATCTAGTGGTTCTGTAATGTTACTGAGAAGCTTGATTATTACACTGATGACTGATGAAGTGGCACATTTATTCAGTGGTATTTATACTACTATATGTTTTTGACTGTCAAAGCAAGAACTGTTCACATTCATAAGACATGTATTCTGAAAACAGGTATCACTGAAACAGTCTCTACTACAAGAATTACAGCTTTACCTCCACGTAAGTTATCCCCTCCCATATATATTTTGTGTGTTCTCATTGTGTTTTATTTACATTCAATGCCATATTCCTCTACAAAATGTTTGATTAGTCATACTGTGAATGTAACTTGAGCATCTTTTTAATTTGAGGTGAAAGTGGACATTGCTGTAGTTTCTTGTGTTTTATACCCACAGGAGGCTTCAATGCATCCGCCAACAAGGGCATGTCAAGCACCTCCGGGTCTTCTGGCCTGGAGAAGAACATTTTGACTCAAAACAACAGCAGTTCGTTTTTCTCATCATGTAAGCCACACTGTAAAAAAACTTAACTCATTATTTTGAGTTATCTTTTTGCATGGGTTTTTTTTAGTTTAACTAACTTATTTCGATAAGTTGAGGACAAGAAAACTTAAAATTTCTTGTTGTCTGGACAATCTAGTTAAAAAAATAAGTTGAAATAACTAAATTGCTCAAATATTTTTTACAGTGCAATAAATGCATTTGATACTTTAAATAAACTTTTATATCAACCAAAGACATCATAGACTTATAAATGTTCTAAGAATTTGTAAATGGCTAAAATTGTCCCTGCTTCTGTGACTCAGCATCTTTGGGGCTGAGTGCAGGTGGGTTAGGCTTTGGATCAAGGGAATATCTGGTAGAGGAGTCACCTGTGAGTAAGAGTAAGAAGGCAGGCGGTGCTTCTGGAGGATTTGGGAATGTATCTGGATCAGGATCAGGATCAGGATCAAGATCAGGATCAGGATCAGGATCAGGATCAGGATCAGGATCAGGATCAGGATCAGGATCAGGATCAGGGCCGGGGGTGAGATCCAGCTCCACTGATGGCATGAGAAGAACACAAGACTCCCCTTTGTTTCTGGAGAGGAAAAGCAAAACCACTCATTCACGTCGTTATGATGGTTAGTCACAGCTGAGAAACCTTTAAACTAAATCATTTTTGTTAGTCCTTCATTATACACATTTTTTAACTTCAGGAAGCTCAAGTGAAAATTCATCCCCAGAGATCAAAAGAAAAGACTACGGTAAGACCCTCAGCCACATTAAAAGGATTAACAGGATTTTTATGTGATTGAGACTAGAAATATCAGCTTTTGTTTCATTGCTCGGTTTCCAGGTTCAACTAGAGGAAGGAGTCAAAGCAGGGGTGAGATTATTTACACTAATACAAATATATAAATTACATTGCATAGTACTGTCATCCAGTCAAGTACAATTATCCTATAACATTTTTACTTTCAAAAGGTCAATAGTATAAAACCCTGCCCACCACAGACATAATTCTCAGGGAGTATTTCTGATTGGCTAAAAATGGTGGGCCACTCCCCAGTCAGGCAGTAGGGACAGCTCATTCACTGAATTACCAAACCCATCTTTAATTTATGCCTGATTCTTTAATTATTAATAATGTTTTACACAACCGATTCTGATTCGTCAATTGAAGCTTTTCGCTGTTGAATATTTCAGAAAAATTACAATTGTCCAAGTTGAAACTTTGTTCATTCAAATCAATATCCCATGTCCATGTACAGAAGTATTGGCAATGACTTAAATTTTGTGTTTCATAAAGTCAGCTGCTTTGGTTGTTGAGGTGTTGATTCACATTTCTTCTAGATGTGCAGAGCGATCATCTGCATTTTAAATATCAAAAAGCTTAATTGGACAAAAAATAAACTTTATCACAAAAACTCATATTTCAGGGGGGGGGGGGGGTTTGGCCCTGGCACAAAACGGACAGCTAATGATTTTAATAATCATATCATCAGCACATGGGAAAGTATGAACAAGTACTAGTCAGAAGAAATCACTCTTGGATTATAAAATGATTGGATTATAAGAGCAGACTGATTGCTATCAAATGACAGAAGAAGTGCTTCTAGTCATTGTGTTCAATGGTTACCTCAAAAGAAAGACATGCAGCCATCATCGCTTTGCCTTAAAATAGCCTCACATACAAGGAAATAGCTGCAAAGAATATTGCACCTGAAAACCTGAAATAACCAATTACTGGATCATCTAAACATCAAGGAGAGAGTTTCAACTCCAGAGTATCCAGAGATATCCCAGTGTCCAGCAAGTGCCAGGACCCTCTCCTCATGAGGAGTTGGCTACGGAATTGTGTCACCAACAGTGTAGAGCTTGCTCAATATTGGCAGCAGATGGGTATGAGTGCATCTGCACGCACACTGAGGCCAAGGCTTTTTTGGACAACGGATTTTCATCCAAGTGAGTGGGCTCTTTTACAATTCTGCCCAAAAACACTGCCGTGAATTCAGAATGGTATCAAAAGGTCCTGCCAGAGCAACTTCTCCAATTCAACAATTTGGTGGTGATCCGTGCATTTTACAGCATGACGGGGCACCATGTCACAATGCAAGAGTGGCGAGTGGACAAGCAGACGCCCACAAATTGTGACTCCGGGCACTAATAAGTCAAGAATGGATTGCCATCAGGATTTGGCTCAGAAGCTGATATTCCAGATATCAGCATTCCAGAGTGAACTGCAGAGGTTATGAAGAAGGGTCAACAACACTGTAAATACTGACTCTTTGCATAAATTATAAATAAAAAAATCAATAAAAGCCTTTAAAACTAATGAAATGTTTATCATTGTTGTCCAGTATAGAAACATTTGAAAAATTATCTACCATTACTGAAACACAAAACACAAAACTTATGTCACTGCCAATACTTTTGGCCATGACTGTGTATTTATTCATTTGAAAAGTAGCAGTTTAATAAGGTTTATAATGTAATTTTCAGGCATCATTATCATAAATAAACACTGAAGGACACCGGCACGATGTTCAATGTGTCTCAACACTTGATTCGTGGGTCATTACTGATCAGTTACATACATAAAATATACAGTATGTGCTATATGTATGTGTTAGTGTTGAAATAATGACAAGACAATCATGTTCAAAATTCAAACTGTTTTCTCTCTATCACTATTATTATCTCTCTTTCTGTGTCTGTTTTAGAGACGGAAATCAGGACCAGACTGCAAAGTGCATCTCCCTCCACTAGATGTATGTTGTCTATTTCTCTTTAATTAAATTATTTCAGGAAATTAATAAATAAATAGAGAAGTAACACTCAACGATAGTTAAACCGCATTAAAAAAACAAAAAGTGAAATGAAACAAATATGTAATACATTTTTAACTTGGGAAGTTTACAAATAAAAAAATTTGCCCAGATGCTCAAGGAAAAAGCTCAGAAATTATTTAGTTTTGTTGAACACCTGAGAGAGTGAAAGTTAAAGGCATGTTTAGTCATGAAGTTGTGACTAATATGGTGCTGTTGCTATAGGGACTGAGCTGGATGATGTGAAGAAGCTGTTGAAGGGATCGCGCTCCGCCAGCGTCAGCCCCACACGCTCTCCCTCCTCCTCCCCTCTTCCTATACCTCGCAAGGCCACCACCTTAGACACCAAGATCTCCACCAAGCAAGGTAAGAAAAGCTGAGGCTGATGACAGATAGTAAAGGTTGATTAAACTCCAAGATATCATTGTATTTAACACTCCTACCATACCTATGGTGTGCAGAGCCCATTTATTTTCATCATCTGTGCATAGAGATCTTGTGCTTATTGCCAAAGCGTTAAGACCTCCTTTCAATGTTCTCAGTCGAGCAATATGACAGCACTATTCTTGACGCTGACCTTGCCTCGTACACATGGAACTCCTCCACACTGCCATCTACAGTTTCCACTGGATCTGGTGCAGCTTATGGCTTCCACAGCAACACCAACAACATGTCCACGGGAGCTTTGCTTGCCAGCAGCACATCACCATCCTCCTTATCAGGTCTGCATTGTTGAACACTGTTGACATGACAATATAGAGAATTGAGCAAGTCATTAATCTAGTAATTGATTGAGGCAAACTTTGAACATCCCTCATGTAAATCCCTCAATATTACACCTTGGAAATAATTATTTTCTGGGGTGATTACAAATAAAACTGTGAACACATCAAAACATTCAATTGAAAACACAGTCCTCTGACACATACAATGGTATTTTAATATACATTCTATGTACAAATACATGTTGTTGTTTTTTCTTGACTTACAGTGTATGGCTTCCACAACAATTTAGCTCCTGCTAGTGGAGTTCTACCTTCGAGTGGAGTTAACACAGTCTCAGGTATACTCTGAGGCATATAATATTAAATAATTGTAATGACATTAGAAGACAATAACATTCCTTGTTTGCATGTTTTTTTGTTTTGTTTATGTGTGTATTTTTAGGATACGGAGTGCAGAAGAATTATTCGACAAGTCCCAACAGCACTTTTGCTGTTAGCACAGGCGTCTCCACTGCAGGTGTTTGTTATATTTATATTCTGTACAACAGGGTTCAACAATAAGAATGGCCCAGGGTCAATGTGAGACAGTTTTGGGATGGATGATTGAATCGTCAATTGCTATGTCGGGCCAATGCTGGTTTGTCACCGTATTTTGCATTCATTAATCCTGTGTTTTTCACTGGTTTTTATAAACAAAAGTATTTATTAATTTTAGTAGGATAATTTAAAGATATCTTTCCCAAAGCCGAAACCTCACATATGATTTGTTTTGAACTGAATTATTTTGGGTAAAGAAATCCTAAAATGTTATGCAATTTATAAATATAATTTATAAACATACCATTAAAAATTTGGGGGTCAGTTATAGGGGTCTTGTCTTTTGTTCACCAAGGCTGCATTTGTTTGTTACAAATACAGTAAAATAGTAATATTTTTAAATATTATCACAATTTAAATTAACTGTTTAATGTTAAATGTAATTTATTCCTGTGATGGCGAAGCTGAATTTTCAGCGGCCATTACTCAAGGGGGTAATCCATCGACCGGAAGTTGAAGCCGGCCGCGTGCCGCCATCTTGTAGCAGAACTTCACTTGCGTTAGCATTCCCATTGACTCCCATTCATTTTGGCGTCACTTTGACAGCGAATAACTTTACATCTGAGGCGTTTAAAGACTCAATTTGTCCATTATTAATTTCTAAAGATACACGACAATGTACAAATGGCTCCATTACCTTCTATGTTATATTATGGCCCCGTAGAAACAGTTTTTGTAAAAATAGGCTAACGATTGCGTCATAACCACTCGCCGCTCTGTCGCACAGGACAGAAATTACCGTATAGACAGGAGGAGAAGCTCGCAGGCAATCAATGCATTAATATGGCGTACTGGCGTTACATTTTTAAAATAAATACTTTAAAAATGACTTACTCCTGCTCACTCACGCCAAAGAACTCTTTGCTCAAGCTCGCAGTCTCTGCAAGATTAACGTTGGCAGTTTTTACGCACAGCTACTAGAATATTTACATCTGTCAGACAGGTTGCTCACGTCATCAAGCTTAGTTTGAGTCGGTTTGAGTCTGCGCGTCAGGAACGGGAAGTGCTAAAAAATCGCTAAAATGTCTCAACTGAGTTCCAATGAGATGGCTCTGTCCACTTGCCATTACCAAGGGGGTAATCCATCAGCCGGAAGCTGAAGCTGCCTCCGGGGGCCGCCATTGTAGCTGGCTATCACCCCCTGTTAGCATCCCATTGACTCCCATTCATTTTGGCGTCACTTTGACAGCGAATAACTTTACATCTGAGGCGTCCAAAGACTTCGTTTGTCCATAATTTATTTCTAAAGAAACACGACAATGTATAAAAGGCTCCATTACTTTGTATCGTATGTTATGGCCCCGTAGAAGCCGTTTTTGTAAAAATAGGCTAATGATTGCGTCATAACCACGGGACTCTCTGTCGCACAGTCGAGAAGTTACCGTATAGACAGAAGGAGAAGCTCGTAGCAATCTTTTACTGTCTAAAGTCAGCACATACTTCGACCTTGTAAACTTCTGATCATCATTCAAGACAAGTATTGTGTTATAGTTGGTTGTTGCTCCAGGTCACGCTTCGCCGTCTCTGCAAGATTAGGTGATTCAGATTTGTCTTGGCACAGCTACTAGAAGATTTACAACTGTCAGTCAGGTTGCTCCTATGGGTTGCTCACGTCACATCTCCGTCGTCCAGCTCAGTTTGAGCCTGCGCAGAACGCTTGGCCATCAGGAAGTGAGTGCCCATGTTGGGCTTCAACTCTCTCCGTTGAAATCAACGGGGTCGCTGTGTCCATTTCTTTTACTGTCTATGGCCATTACTCCAGTCTTCAGAGTCACATGATTCTTCCATAGACAGTACAGGAAAAAAAATCAGAAAGAATAAAGTTAAAAAGAAACTTTCGATTATATAAAATTTTTTACCATCACTTTTGATCAATTTCATTTAGTAATATGTTTTAATTTAGTCAGAACACGTAAAAAAAAAAAAACATTGCTTGTAATCATTGTTTAAACAGGGACACTAGCTGTGTCCTTTTAAAAGAGGTGGCAAAGAGATATTTGACATTTTGAACATGATTATTTATTTATTTGTTATGTGTGTATTTCTAGGATATGGTGTGCAGAAGAATTATTCCTCAAGTCCCAACAGCACTCTTGCTGTTAGCACAGGCGTCTCCACAGCAGGTGTTTGTTATAGTCACTCAGTAAAGAATTTTTAGTTACTGTAGTTCGCTAGACGTAGCGATTGTCACATAATAAACCAGAAGAATTGGTGTCACATTTAGGAAATGGTACAAGGACCCTTAATGAGAATGTCTCAAAGAGATACCTGACGCTGGAGAAGGAGAACATTCCAGTGAAGAGAGACACTGATGAACTTATCCTGACCAAAGACAGTGGCAAGCACTTCACCAACAGCGCCCCCAATGGGACAGCAGGTAAACAGGACTGAATGTTGAATTCGATGTTTTAGAGATTGATAGTTCACCCAAAAATGAAAATTTCTCCTGTTGAACACAAAATGAACTATTTTAAAGAACGTTGGGAACCTGACAGTTGACGGCACCCATTGATTTCCATAGTAGCCTATTTTTCTTCCTAATATGGAAGTCAATGGCTACTGTCAATTGTCTGATTAGCCTACTGACATTCTTTAAAATATTTTATTTTGAGTTCAACAGTAGAAAGAAACGTATACATGTTTGAAACAACATGAGGGGGAATAATGATGACACAATTTTCATTTTTGGGTGAACTACCCCTTTTAAAGTGATTTAAAATACAATATGATTGATGTTTTGACCTACTCTAACACTACATATTGATTAACATGATTGATTTTAAAGGGTCATATTCAGATGTTTCAGTGAAGAAGGAAACTATGATGACCAGCTATTCTGAAAGTGCTCCGAAGTCTAGCTCTGGCATGCATTGTAAGGGACTTAATCTTCATGTATCATTATATTGATTAATATTAAATGAATATGTGATTTAAAAAAAAAATTACCCTTCCAAAGATGGGTCTACGTCAGTGTCAACAAAAGATAAAGCTACTTATGCAGGTAAAACTTTTTATTTGAGAAACTATTGCACATAATACAGTATAGAGTCATACTGTATAAAACTGGGACTCATCTGTCTCTTGATATTTGCGTTCTGTCAGAGATTCGTAAGGCTAAGCTTGAGGATGAGGATGACTGTAAGTGTGGAGGGGGTCTCTGTGGATGTGGGCCAAACTGCTGTTCCTGGTGGAAGTGGCTGCTGGGTTTTTTGCTCAGCCTCCTGCTGCTCCTCGGCCTTTTGTTTGGACTCATTGCTCTATGTAAGATTTAAATGTCTAGATTAGAAACTTAAGTAAACATATGTGCTGTTGCGTATTTTTCGTCTAATCTGTTGCTAATCTCTTTTCCTTGAAGCTGAGGAGGTAAAGAAACTAAAGTCTCGTGTCAGCGCTCTTGAGGGAATATCTTCCACCATGAATGGCCGCACAAGTCGTCTGTCTGCTCCTATTGATGACATTGACATATATAAAGATGCTGGAAGTAAAGCAGCATATGTTAATTCACTGGATTCTGCAGTTTATTCAGACAATTCTGTACTGCAGAGAAATGTACAGCAAATACTGAGAGGAGAGCTGCAGTCTGAAGCAATGAAAGGTACAAGTGAAAACAGTTCTGCTCAAACACACAAAAACATCGAAACATGCATTTTAGAGAAATGCATATATTTGATTATTAAATGTAAATATGCAAACATAAAACTTTTTTTTGTGTGTATCTAGCCTTCCTTGCTTCTTCAGTTAAAGCTGAAAGAGGACTTCCAGGGCCAAAAGGTACATCAGATATTCTGTTTTTACTGAGCACACATTACAGCAAACCGAATTTATAACTTCTATTAAGATTTAATAGAGAGCAACCTGATTTCCTATCACTACCACAATCACACCTTTACTCTTTTCACTTTCAGGTGACAATGGATCTCCAGGAACGAGGGGTTTGTAGAGTTTTAAAATCAATTATGCTATCTGTAAATTCAGTTAACTTTTTATCTGTTTATATTACCGGTATGTGTACAGTTGTAAACATGCATTTTTTCTAACCGGCTTTTCAGGAGACAATGGTTTTCCTGGGCTGCCAGGTAAGAACAATGCTTGGTCTTCTTGTAGACCATTGTCTTAACAGTTGTGCAGCAATATATATATATATATATATATATATATATTTTTTTTTTTATATATATATTTTTATTTATTTATTTTTTATCTGTAGGTCCACCAGGAATACCAGGAAATCCAGGAAGGGAAGGACAAAAAGGGGCAAAAGGAAGTGCAGGTACCTGAAACGATCACGAACATCCATTCTGTTTAAATCTACAATTACCCCAAAGGTTAAGGCTTAGAGGTTCAGATTTAGATGCAGTCCATAAATGTTGAAGCTAACTGGTGCTATTGCTGTAGCACTAACAAATAGCTTTAAAAAAAAGTCAGTTAGTCCAACACTCCTGTACTTCCTCCATTCATACACTCCAGATTACAGCTTAGTCCCTTGCTACATTTAGGAAACATTTCGCATTTCGACTGTGAACACTTAACTCAGTTCTGTTAATGCTCTTACTCTTTCTGAAAAAATTATTATCCTTTTCTATAGATGTTGCCTCATGGAAACTTGTATGCTAAAGTTGTAAACTAAAATGTTTGTGACAGGTGAACATGGTGCAGAAGGACCTCCAGGATTCAGGGGAAGAGATGGTCAACCTGGACCCCGTGGAGACCCAGGACTTCCTGGAGCAGGAGAGAAGGGTGAAAGGGGTAAGATACTGCATTTTTTTGAGAATTTGGCTCTTGAAACACAATCTTAGCATTTAATTCTTAGTAGGCTACTTAAAGGTTGTATTAATGATTTCAGGCCCAAAAATAAATGATCACATTCATCTAATCTTTCCTAACGATCCGCTAGCTGCCCGCCCCATAAACAGGCCGTCAAAAAACCACGTCTCTGTAGGCAGCCTAGGCTCTGAGATCTGCACACAAAAACAAATGGGTACAACCATCACTCAAAACCAAAATAAACAGTGTTCCAACCAATCACCGACAGGGTAAAGGATAAACACTGTTTATTTTGGTTTTGAGTGATGGTTGTACCCATTTGTTTTTGTGTGCAGATCTCAGAGCCTAGGCTGCCTACAGAGACATGGTTTTTTGACAGCCTGTTTATGGGGCGGGCAGCTAGCGGATCGTTAGGAAAGATTAGATGAATGTGATCATTTATTTTTGGGCCTGAAATCACTGATACAACCTTTAAAGTAACACTATGTAGCTTTTCAACCTTCATAATATATTTCCAAGACCCTTGTGATGGTACATTGACTTACAACAGGTTAAATGACACGTCTGCCATAGCCTGACGTGGTCTGTATCGCTTTTACTGGCACTATGTAACTTCGGGTTTCGGGTAGTAACCCGAGCACAAAAAGAACTACAAAATTCGACTGCTTTACGTCAAGCATTACAATAGTCATTATTTTGTTTTTCTTCGTTTCTGATGTTGCAAGACATCATACTTTCATGAAATCATGCAACATAGTCTGCCTTGTCTGTGGACATTGTTCATTACAAAGCCGGTGCTGGATAAACAACGAGCGTGCGTGCGACAGTAGGCTGCGGTAGGCTACATTATTTACGACAGCGGTAATGGACAATTCCGCTTCCAACCAGTAGGGCGACCGCAGAGGAAAAGTTACTTGGTGTTGCTTTAATTCACACAATTTAAGTTCTCATACACAACATAAATTTGAGATGTAAGCTTCTGTTTTGATCATATTTACAATATGTTTGTGTATATGTTGGTTCTCTAGGTATTCCTGGCTCTCCTGGCCCAGTTGGTGCACCTGGGCCTAAAGGTCAATACAAAACACAATTTATATTATTATTTTTATTGTTGTTTTCATTTGGGTCATAAAAGCTGATACAGTATGTTTAAGATGTGAGTCATTGTGCAAATGCATTGGCATGAAAATATATACTTATGTATAAATGTTTAGCCTACCTAAGCAGTAATGAAATATAAGTATGCATTTGATCTTTTGTTTCGTTTTTCAACAGGTGCTAGTGGTTTACATGGTAATCAACTCTTTCTTTGAACTCTTTTAGTGGCATTGTGTATTTGTTTTCATCATATAATGACATTACATGTGAAAAACACTTTTTATGCAGGTGAACAAGGCCCTCAAGGCTTCAGAGGTGAACCTGGCACTGTCGGACCTAAAGGTGTGTAGCCCGATGTAAACTTGGTGCATTTTTCTAAGGCCTACATAAAGTCGTAATGTTTATAGATTTAAAAAATAATAATCTTTTACAGGTGATAGAGGACTTCCTGGTCCACCTGGAAGTAAAGGTTTGTAACCAATTGTATGTCAGCCTAACATTACCAATGTATTAATGAAGTCAATGTGAATTCAAGTAAAATGATGTGTGTGTTGTATCAGGTGATCATGGTGATATAGGACCCAGTGGATTGCCAGGTATGTATGTTTAGACTGAGCCGGATCAAAGAACTCGATTAATTTGTGCCATGTTCATAAATATTTGATTCAATGTTAAATCACTGTACCCTTCATCAGGTATTCCTGGTGCTGCAGGACGACAGGGACCAGCTGGTGAGAAAGGAGCTAAAGGAGCAGCAGGTAATTCTTCTTTTGCCATTTTATCATTAGAACACCTAAAGAACAGCCATAGGAAGTGATAGGAAGAAAAGTATGGATTGGGACTGTCAGAGTCAAAGGTTTTTCATGGATTGTCTGTATAAGCACTACCATGTGTACAGTCCTACATGCAACATCTGACAGAGCTGGATTTCTAATCGTCAAATCTCTAAAAACATTATTGTATTTTCATTATCTGGGTGCAAGTGAAATTACACTATCGTTCAAAAGTTTACATAAGATATAAAAAACGTACCAACCCCAAACATTTATTTATACGGTAGTGTATATAAAGTCTGTCTCAAATAGTTCGAAAAGGAAATCCATGAAAAATGTCCAGACATTTTTTATGATAATTATTTGGTAACTAAAGCGATTTCCCTTAAAATAATATCACTACATAATATCACTATATTGTCACTATATTTACACTCAGTTGCTTAGTTGCATGGCACAGATTAAAGCTCTATTATTACCTGGACCTCTTTAATGCATATCTTGTATTGGTGTAAAATGAGTCCCCAGAAAGTAATTCAGTCATTTCATACTAGGGCCTCAAGGGGCTGATGGTGAAAAGGGACAAAGAGGTGAGTGGCATTTTCAGAATTTGCTGATTTGAAACTAAAGAATGCTTTTCTATCTGCAAATTTATTTTAATCTGTATTGTGTATCATTTTGTTCATATCTAGGTGAGTCAGGCTCAATTGGCTTGCCAGGAATCAGAGGACCACCTGGGCCACTCGCTGACTCTGGGCAACCAGGTATAAAAGCATGTAGAAAAACATGATCCTCATTCTTAGGAAATTATCTAAAGCTGCATGGTTATAGCACAGTTCTCGTCATTTTCACCATGTGATAATGATAATATAAACTCAAATTACTCAAATTTGCAATGCATCAAAGTGCATTGAGTTTGATTCTCTATCTTTTTCTACTGTTCTCTTTTAATCAGGAACTCCAGGGATTCAAGGACCTCCAGGTAACCTGTCACTTAAACTTCATTATATACTCTACCCAAGTTTGATTTTTGTGCAATTAAGATTGTTATAATATTTCTCAACTATGAAGCTATAATGGTGATCATTGTTTGTTTTCTTTTGTCATAGGCCTACCTGGCAATCCTGGTCAGCCTGGAGCTAAAGGTGCTTGTGTGAGAACATCAGTATTAGTTGATGTTTTGTAGATATTTTGTTTTATTATTGGACATTAGAATTATATAGGTACAACTATGCATATCAATGTCCTGATAAATAATCTTAAAATGTTCACAGGTGAAACTGGTGCGGCTGGAAGAGTGATCAATGCAGGTAAGATTAAAACACTTTTAACAGGTCACTATGCACTGTGTGCAGTGTTGTGATGTGAACATGAATTTTGAGTAAATCTGAAGTGAAAAACTGCTTGATTTTGCAGCAGGTTCTAGCTCAGTGGCAATCCCTGGACCCCCTGGAAACCCCGGTCCTCCTGGCCCAACTGGCTCACCAGGACTCTCAGGTATGCTCATAATCATAAACTGTTAAAAACAACCAAACAAAACCCAGGTTAAAAATTAAACCAAATCAAAATACCTTCCTCCTGTTAACCAGTCAACTCACTGTGCCAGGAACGTTTGTTGATTAAACACATTTTAGATATTATTAATAATGACAACTTGCCTGCCATTTTACACACATAAATTTGTGTATATTTAAAAAAAAAATACACAGAATGACATACTTGAACTATTTACACCGTTTAGATACAACTATATTTATAATGTGACTTTATGATATGTCTGTTTTGTAATGCTAGGTCCCGTTGGCCCTGCTGGACATCCTGGTCAGCCTGGTAAAATTGCATTTTGTATCTAAGTGTTGCTATTTAATATTGTATATGAGTAAAATATAAATTATTATTAAATGACTTTCCATGCATCCACTTCTATTTTTGTGCAGGTCTTAAAGGTGATAAGGGAGATAAAGGAGAACCGGGTATTGTTGTGAACACTGGTGAGACTTTGGTTTCAACTCGTGCAGAAAGTAAGTCTTTATTTTAACAATCAAATGTAAACATTAGTAGCTTATAGAAATGCATTAACATAATGCTTGTATGTCTGTCATTTTTAGGACAGTTTGGGGCTGCAAATGTTGCTGTTACTGGGCCGCCAGGTCCTCCTGGTCCCCCAGGGCCTCCTGGACGTCCAGGTAAAGTAACATTATCCATGAAACAAGTTTTCAAGTTTTTTTTTTTTTTTTGCCTCATGAAGTCTTTGTGAAGTATTGACAAAATACACCAGTGTTTAAAAAAACATTTTAGATGTTCATTTTTAATCTCCAATAGGAGATTCCATAGCAGGTCCACAGGGACCACCAGGTTTACCAGGCTCAGCAGGTAAGATGACGTGAAGCAGTACTTTACACAATTATACCAATTGTGGCCAATTTGGCCAATTGTACATCTCGCTCTACTACTAACTCATACTCTATAATGGCATACTTTCTCAACTCTTCTGTCACTGTGTAATAGGATATGGCAGACCTGGTCCTAAAGGAGACAAGGGAGATCCAGGAAACTTTGTGCCTAATTCAGGTTGGATTACAGCATATGCCTGGTATTATACATTATTGTAATGGTGTTGTGGTTTTTGAAGTCTCACAGCTTTACAAATGCTGCCTACACAGGAACATTTTTTGCTGGACCACCTGGGCCACCAGGACCCACAGGGCCTAAAGGAGCGACAGGTGAGTCTTACCTACAATTGGAGTTTTGTTGATTCTTAGTAATTTTCTTCCAACCTATCGTCAGTGAAAACATCATGAATGTGAAATGTGATGTCAGAGAGTAGTTTAACTATTATCAGATATCTAATGATATATATGTAAACTTCAGGTGCCCAAGGTCCAAGAGGATATCAAGGTAAGGGTTTCTTCTCCAACTAATTCTGAATATGGGTCACAAGAATGAATGTGAACCGTAAAACATAAAATACTCAGATGGATCTCCACAAGCCTTATAATAGTGCTTTGTTTGCCATATATGATGTTATCTTTTTAGGGGAATCAGGTCAGCCTGGCCTTCCAGGGAGTCCTGGTAGAGTTAGTAAGTTATTTTTTTTCTGTTGACAGATTCATTAATATTAACACTCAAATTAACATTTAGTCAGTTTTTATTATTGTGTGTGCCTGTGTTTAGTTGGTTTATGACACTTGCTTAGTCTCTACAATACTTAATTTGCTGTTAATTGAAATATTGTGAATAGATTACAAAACATCTGTCACAAAGAGGAACAGTTCTTAAGTGTTCATAAAAGCTGTAATAAATATTGAATTCATCTTTATTTTACTCTTTAGTATCTGAGTACGGTGTCGCTCAAGGGCCACCTGGTCCTCCAGGGCCACCTGGACCGCCTGGACGAGAGGGCCGTAAAGGTAAATAACTTGAATAATGATGAGACATTGTAGTCAGGTATATTAATATCTACAGTACAATATTTTTTTTTTATAATTTCTCAGGGGATCCTGGAGTACCAGGTTTATCAGCATCACAAGGAGAGTCAAGAGGTAAATCTTTGTATGATGTACTGGATATGTATTAAAAGGATAGTTCACCACAAATTTTAAATGTTGTCATCAATTACTCACCCTCATGTCATTCCAAACCAATAAGCGTTTATTTGTCTTCAAAACACAAATTAGGATTTTTAAAAATTGAGCAACATTTTTTTTTAGCATTTTGTTTGCTGTCACTGAAAATAAAACCCTATACATTAATATAAACTTTTAAAAGTTGGATACCTCAGTGTGGGATACCTCATTTTGGAAAAATATAATGGACCCACTAGAGCTGTTTGGGAATAACACTGACCTCCAGTTGCACCATTATTAGATTAGTAGATGAGTTTCCCAAAGTAAAACAATAGAGTAACTCTCTTTATCACTTCTCATTGTCATCAGTCTCGGTATCAGGAGCAGTTGCAGTCGGGCCCCAGGGGCGGCCTGGTCCTCCAGGACCTCCTGGTCCACCCGGTGCTACAGGTCATTCCGGTGGATCCCATTCTGCCTCAGACTATCGGCGTTACATCATGGAGTACATGCAGAGTGAGTACCTGTTTATTTGGATGGTCACATTCCTTCTCCTGAAGGTCATTTCCTCATGAATGTGTCATGTTCTTTCCACAGGTGACAGCATGAGGCAGCATTTGTCTAGTATTCAGGGACCACCAGGTCCACCAGGTCCACCAGGAGCTTCAATGTCTGTAGAGGACATTGCATCTCGGGTCATCGCTTACATTCAGCGTAAGTTAAGATGTGATCTGTGCAGTTGAAAATTTATTTCTGTCTCCTGCTGCATTTGAAGTAAAATATATACTTTTGTTTTAGGCTCTGGAATCAGTGGTAGCAGTATTAGCCAAGGTGCTCAAGGTCCTCCAGGACTTCCTGGCCCTCCTGGCCCACCTGGAAGTTTAACTGCTGACTACATCATTTCCCTTTTACAGAGTGAGTAAACCATATCAGATCCACTTATGTAGAAACAGCCTTTTAAGTCTTGAATCTAAGAACTGACCCAGTGACTTTCTTGTGCTCAGGAGAAGATGTGAGACGTTATGTGGTTGGCCCTCCAGGACCATCGGGTTCACCGGGGATTAGTGCTAGTACCTTTAATGCACAGGAAGTGGCAAACTATGCTATTAGAATAATGAATGGTGTGTCTTCAACCCGAATTCTATGTTAAAGCTGCAATAGATTGAATTTTGTCCCAGAGAGCAACATAGTGTCGGCCCAGATCCGGCCCACATCTGGTACACCTGGAATCAACATGTACCAGATGTGGGCCAGATCTGGGCAGACACTATTTTGTTGTCTGGGGTAAGTTCAATGTCATTTGTGAATTTGTTTTTAGAGCAGGGGATGATAAGCAGACCTGGACCACCAGGCCCTCCTGGCCCACCTGGCCAAGCAGGTGCTACCTACAGTGACATAACAGCTCTTATTCAGAGTATGTGATTCTTTTTAAAATGCCCTTTTTAATTTTTCAAAATATTTTTTCATTATGTGTTTTTAACAGTGCATGCACATGCGAAGGGTTTCCTCTCCTTATATTCCCCTTAAATGTGTTTTGAAGGGTCAGGGCTTGGGGGAGGCGTTGGACGTCCAGGGCCCCCTGGTCCTCAAGGAATACAGGGACCCCCTGGTCCGCCTGGTGCCACAGGAGGCAGCTCCTCTACAATCTCGGGTCACAAACTGGAGGACATCCAGCTCTACCTGCAGAGTTAGTTGTCCAATGAATTCTATTCTACAGTCTGAGGCCCTTTTTACCCCTGGTATTAGGATGTGTTTTCAGTTCTCCAACCACA
Source organism: Semotilus atromaculatus (assembly GCA_031834385.1). NCBI lineage: Eukaryota > Metazoa > Chordata > Actinopteri > Cypriniformes > Leuciscidae > Semotilus > Semotilus atromaculatus. The sequence goes on along the minus strand of JAULUF010000025.1, from coordinate 25,573,760 downwards.
AGTGTTCAACTGAGATGCATTATCGTTTACATGCATTACGGCTTAACATGCATTTTAAATAAGGCTCCTGTGACCACTTTGTGTGGACCCTCCACTATTATTCCATCACACTCTACATCACGTTTGCGGGAGCACCGAGTGTAGCGCACAAATACTATTGAATTGATCAAACCATTACCCTGGTTATGAGTGAGTGGGAAAGGAAGCAAATGGAATTGATACGAATGGTAACGGCGACACATAATCCATGTGTTATGACTCTCACATGTTAGGTCAGTGGGTGGAAAGCAGGCAGTCTTTTTGGCGAACACATTGGGTATCTACACTATGAAAGCAGTCCAGTCGCATATACGTTTTTGACTACCTTTGGAAGCGGACAAGCTCAAAATGTTTTTGACCATGTTTACACTTGTGTTTAAAGCTGTCCACTTGCAAATGGATAGACAAAAACGCATCTTAATACCAGGTGTAAATAGGGTCTTATATATACCTGCAATGTTACAAAAAATCATTATGTGATTCTGTGGTATTTAGAGTCTGGTTTTAGGGGACCTCCTGGTCCACCAGGACCCCAGGGTCCTCCAGGTGACACTAGGGGCGTTGTATCATATACAGGATCTTCTGCGCGAGAACAGATCCGTGCTGAACTGCAGGATTACTTGAACAGTGAGTGTCACTCACCACATGCTCTAATCCAGAAACTGACACCTCAGTGTAACTTTACATTGGACACATTCACTTGGTGGATGTCTGACTGATATAACGAGTGATCTCACTCCATTCTAGATTCTAATGCATCAGGGGAATGCATGATTTGTTGAACTCCCAGATTTGTCTCACCAGTTTCTGCAAACACTTTTACAACATAGTTTATAATAACTAATAAATAGTTGATTTTTTTTTCCAGGTGACACTATGAGGCGCTATGTTAACAGTCCCCCTGGGCCTCCCGGACCCCCTGGCCAAAAGGGTGAACGTGGTGACCCCGGACACAGTTATCAGAATGCCAGAAGCCAACACCACTTTGGCACTGAGATCAGTGAACAAGTGGACTACTCCAATGTTGCAATAAAAGTAACTGATTACATTAAAAGTGAGTACAGTATCATTCAAGTCCTATGCACCACAGTTATATTCATAATAAAGCTGTAAAAGTAACTTACATTTGTGTTTCTGAAAGAAAAGTGTTGGTCACAAGTGCTGATATTTAGTCCAAAACTATGAATTACTATGAATAATTATTTCACAACTATTTTAAAAGTATGTTCTATTTAGTATGAATGTAATTCAAATCTTCTATATTTGTCATGTTGTCATTGTCATGTGACCTACCGGTGTCAGTTGTGTCACTTCACTGCCATTTACAAATCCCCTCCCGTGGCCTATGGGATAGTGAATAGCGCACTTCAGAATATTGACCGATGCAAGGCCTCATTAATAAAAGTACTATGCACAGATTTGATCTTAGAGTGTGTGTACGCTAAAATACACAGCAACGTTCATATTTATAAAAAGAGTCTTTGACGTGGAAAAGTGCTTAACGTCATGTCAGGGTCTACACACTTTTCCTTGTGGCAGAGAGTCAGTGTCCTGCAGATATTTGGAAATCTAAGCAATTCTTGCCGCTCGCCGTTCTCAAGTAAAGGATTTAGATACTGACTGGTGCACTTTTATACATTAATGACGTTAATTAGGGGGAGTTTACAAGGCGGAGATTGAAACCATTCAGCTGCGCACAATTTCAAGATTATTTGCATTTTATATTCCACATTTGGAAGAGAGACGAACAAAGTTTTTTTTTGTGTGTGTTCTTTGGTTCTCCGAATCACTCATATGCACATTTGAGAAATGATCGTAAGATCAAATGTAGGACGGTTTCTACGCAACATTTTATAAATGAAGCCCCACATCTTGAACATTAGGGAGGACCAACCCAGTGTTCAGAAGGAGGGTAATGATAATGGGTGGAATGGTCTTTCATTTAAGGAAATTAAACAAAGAATTTAAAGGCAAAAATAGATAAATAAATTTATTTTAAAGTAATCAATTTTACCTATGCAAAAATTTTTTTTTTTAAATATGCACATTTGACTCGTAATTGTTTGCCTAATATGCCTAAAAAAGCTGTTAATGTTTTTGTTGCCCCGTCACATTCAAATATGAATTACAAGAAGCCTTGTGTGGAATTCATGCTCATCCTCTGTGAACATTAAAGCCTGCCCTCTTTGACCGCTGAGGCAGACCATCTTAAAAATTTTACATTTGAAAACTTTTTTTTTCATCCTAACGACAGAGTGTTTTGTGTAATGTAGCGCAGGAGAGCAGCATCAGAAATATCAAATATTTGGGGGTCCCCCTCATTGTCTATGGTGGTTATAACCCTGACTGGGTACATTTTTCCTACTGTTTTACGAGTACTGTGAATTCGGGCATACTAGCCCTTTCATACGGTTGATTACTATTTAGTAGGGAAGAATGCATTTTGGGTGCAGCCACTGTTAATGTAATAAACAAACCCGTCACTCTTTTCCATTAGATCAAGGTCTACTACAGGACCTGACAGAGGGATACTGGAGAACACAAGCAGGAAGGATTCAAGGACCCGCTGGGCCTCCTGGTCCTCCTGGCCCACCCGGGTACAGCCGTGTGATTGGTGCCTATGGGAACGTGACTGCAGACCTCATGGACTTCTTTAGAAGTCAGTGTCTACTTTTACTCTAATAATTTGTCACATATGCTGATAATATATTTAATTACCACATTTGGCTTGTATTATTATTTCTTTTTGCCTAAACATTATCTTTTTAGCATATGGGACCATCCCAGGGCCTCCTGGCAGGCCAGGACACAAAGGGGACAGAGGATACCCAGGACCTAAAGGTACCAGTCATCATTGATTTAGCTATTCTGAACAAAATCAAACAGGAAATCAGCAAAAGTGCTGCCCGATTAAACACGAAAGTGAAGAGCTGTGAATATTAAGCTGTATGGTTTGTATGTGATCTACAGGGGAAACGGGGAGTTCAGGGATACCAGGCCTCCCGGGACAAAGAGGACTGGAGGGACCAAGGGGAGAAAAGGGTGAAAAAGGTTAGAATAGTATACTCATGTATCCTAGCATGATGGTCCAACGTATTCATTCAAAATATTCAAAGTTATTATGTCACATCAACCAGGATCTAAAAATCATCAATGATGACGTATTTGAAGCCAGCAGTCCCTCTGACACGCATCTCTCTCCATATTGAACTTTAGGTGATATCCAGACTGGTAGATGGGTACGGACCACTGGTGTGTAAGGGCTTTTGCAGCAGCACGCTTTCGTAGATGCACTAACAGTGAAAAGAAATCTTTTAAGAAGATAAATCCATAAACTAGCCTCTCCTTATGAAGTAACAGTTTAGAGGCTTGTTTGGTTCCTATTTTATCACACTATACAGTTTTATATTCAAACCAATGCATGCAATATTGTAATTCATACATTCAAAACTATTTTCTGCTTTACTAGCATGGGTTTAAGACATCAGTCTTAGTCTTCATTATTATGCATTCAGCACTTGAAATGTACTTTTTATCCAATAGTGGACTTTGTAATTGCCTTTATTTTATGATTTTTTTTAAAAAAGAAAGAAAAAAGTTTTGTTGTATTATATAAATTTGTCTATGGTGAAGTCTAGCAATGCAAACCCAAAAATCAAATGAGAATGTAACGGATGATACACCAAACCGAAAAAGTATCTTAAGCACCAGAGATAGACCATGTGATGTAACATGGCTCACTTTACAAGAGCCACTGAATCTTTAACAAATAGTATGATTTTACACCTACCTGATATGAACCCAAACTGCACCATGTTTAGAAAATAAACACCAATAAATCAAAGAAAATACAATGAGTTTTATTTACAGTATATCAATGGACAAGCGTTTTGATACATAAATTGACCTCAAAAATGCATCAGATATTCCATCAAAGTGCTGCAAGAGGTTAAGGTCACTGTTCAGCTGTATGACACTGGGATATCTCTGGACAAATATCCTGTTTGTGCAAATGCCAACTTTTAAAACCTGTTCAAAGAGTTCATGTCTCTGGTAAAGTACAGCATTTGGGATTTCTCTCAGCATGCAAAAAGTATACGAGCACAGCATGTCATAATATGGCTAAGATACAGATGTGTGATTTCTTACACAAAACATGTTATCAAAAATAAAGCTTGAATCAGATGAAAAGTCAACAGTGAGAAATGTTCATGTCTTCACACTGAAGCTTTTGCAGACTGCAATGGGCTATTCAAAATTCTGCTCTACATTTGACTATCAAAAGGATGTGTCCTTCAATAAAAAGAAAACCTAAAATTAAAATAAACAATGTAACGTGCAAGTTCATATTCCCCTTATATTTTGATGAAACAGGAAAAAGAACTAACAATAAAAACGTTCAACTTCAGTTAAATCCATAAATAACTTGTTACCACCATACATGAAACATTCAAGTCGGCAAACAATGGCCTACTCTCCTTCAAATACGTGAAATTAATTTGCTCATAAAAAATAAACTCGGCTACTCTGGACCACAAAGTGACAAGCCAAATGAGAAAAGACATCATCGTAATCAAATATTTGGGCACAATTTCCTTCTTAATGCACTAAAGAGATCACTACTGCATATGTTCAATTTTTAAGTAGTTTTAAAGTGTGCAATGTCAACTTATGGGTTACATTCCTTGACAGCAAATATCTTCAACCATAGAGCAAAGAGTAAAAGTTAAGAAGAGTAGCATGTTTTAAAAGCAACTTTGCATGGAGATTAAAAAACAGAATAGGCAAAACTCAGAGGAGGATACAAAAATACAACATATAACAGCTGATACAAAACCATAACAGAACTGAAGCTTGTGTACAGTGACTCGAGTGTTCACGTGTTTAAATGTGATCTCTCACCACTTAAGTTGAATTTTCTGTCTGTGATATTATGTTAGTTATGGGCTTTTCATCATGTGACCCTTATTAAGGCTGTTTCATGAATGTATTCCACAAAGACAAGATGATATTGCCCGAGTGTATCCACGGTTAATTTGGGCTAATGTCTTAAGCACAAATTAACATGACCAGAAGACAACATACAGAAAACTAAAATGTTAATCCATTGGATTCAATGTGGCAAAAAGCATGTCAAGGTAATGCATAAGATTTGTCCATTATTGTTAGCCTTCTAACTCTCAGAAATTTTATTTCAAACCCATGCATTATTCTGATCTCATACCTTTGAAAGGACAATAGACTCTTGACTAGAACAGCACTTCCTCGCTTTAAATAAAGCTCAGTGATGAAGGTTAGGAGCCGGAGGAGTGGACGCTGGGAATAGGGTAGAATTTAGAGACTCTGCTCTGGGTGGTAGGATTCAGGCATTCAGATTCTCCACTCATTTTAAAGAAGACTTCCTGTTCTTGCAGTTTACGTGTGAACTCTTCCTCCAGTGCCTGAGAGAGAGCAGGAGAGAGACATAGTATGTGTACTTACTAAGAACAGTCAAAATATATGAGATGGCATATTATCATTCCAGAATATTATGACCTCACACTTTATTCTAATATTTTCTTAGTACACACACGTTCAGGGTCAGTAAGATTTTCATTTTTGGGGGGAGAAATGAACAATTCTACTCAGCAAGGCTGTATGAAACTGACCAAAAGTGAAGACATTTATAAATGTAACATACGATTTCTGGTAACACTTTACAATAAGGTTCATTAGTCAACTAATTTCAAAATTTACAAATACATTATTAAAATCCAAAGTTGTATTTGTTAACGTTAGTTAATGCACTGTGAACTAACATTAACAAACAATGAACAGCTGGATTAATGAACAAATATTAATACTGTAACAAATGTATTGTTCATTGTTAGTTCATGTTAATTAATACATTAACTAATGAACCTTATTTGAAGTGTTACCAGATTTTTATTTAAAATGAAAGCTGTTCTTTTGAGCTTTCTATTCATCAGAGGATTCATCACAGTTTCAACAAATATATTAAGCAGCACAACTAAAGACTTAGACTCCGCTTTGCCATCACTTCAAAGAGAAAGCATTTATTTCAATTGAAAATACATAAAAGTAATATTACACTATTTGTGATCGAATAATTGCAGCCTTGGTCAACAAAAGACACTTCTCTCAAAAACAATCAGTAGTAGTGTGCATATAATAGTTATTAATAATTATATTATCATGTTAAATACATTTTTAGATTTCAAATATTTTCTTAACAGCTTGTTTGGAAACCAACAATATTTAACATTGGGGGAAACGCAGCATGATCCACTTGAAATGATCAGGTTTACTGGATCCAATGAAAATGCAAATAATGTTAATGATATACTGAATACCTTCTTCCTGGGACGAAGCTTCTCCCTCCAGTCTTTCAGCTCCTGACTGTGCTCCTCATCCAGCTCCTTCAGCTTCTGAGTCTCATGCTCAATCAGGAGGTGGCATTTCTCATTCTGTTGGCAATAAGACAATGAACCAGATGTTACAACCAAAGATAGAGGGCAACTAGTTTAATTTAAAAGACTCAACACAAAGGAAAGAGGAGGATGGGAATGTATTTCTGTGTGTTACAGACCTGCATCTGTTGAAGTTCTCTGACGTTGGTGTCACACTGCAGCTGCAAGTCTCTCATCTGGTTCTCATGTTTCTGATGCTGATGAAGTCTCTCATTCTTCTGTCTCTTGTCCTCTTGAGCAGCGAACTGCTCGAAAATAAAGTAGAAAAAGGTTTAAAAAGGACTTAACAAAAGCCTGATTCCTCTGATCTTGACAAAGGTCTTGCTGATAGAGGGTCTGACCTGTTTGATCTTCTCTCTGTCCTGCTCTGGTGTTCCTGTGCCAGTGATCCGCAGGCTCTTTTTAAACATTGCCATGCGCGTCTTCGCTTCACTGCGCTGGATCTTTGGCAGCCGAGCTCTTTCCTGTGTCTGCCTGTTCTTCATCTCCTCGATCAGCCGCTGATTATAACCCTGCATCTGCTCCATCTCCTGATGACCAGCCAAGTAGGAATTAAGTGGCTACAAAACATGGCAGTATTTGATTTGTTGTATAAATTGACAGCCAGGTCTCACCTTGTCATGCCTCTTGAGGAGCTGATGTCTCTGCATGAAGTATTGATCCTTCAGCTGCTGCTTCAGCAACTGGTGTTTCTCCTGCAGGTGGCGCTCCTCCAGCTCCCACATGGCTGCCTCCCGAGCTGTTGGTTTATGAGCCAAAGAAGAGGAAATAGAGCAATTCTCAGCCGATAGAACCAGACCATTTGACTCCATGCATGGTTAGACATGTTTGCAGACACAAAGTCACAGTTCATTACACATCATAGACGGGAAATCTCAAAACGGTCTGTATGGGACATTTTTCACACACACATCTAATCAAATGAGATCTGGACCACACCTCAAGAGGCATACGGCTGGCCTTTATAATTGGCCCCCTGTCTGAAAATAAAAAGTTTAGCTCTATTTCAGCTTTACTGTCAGTAGAAGCAGGTAATGGGTTTCCTATGTGGTTGGAGTTGAAAGCGTGACCTAGATAAATATATCACCAAATATGTGCAGCTGATTCATTTGAAATGAACATAACCACAAAAGTCTATTGGACTCTTTCTCATAAAATCACTCAGTGAAGTTTGATGTGAACTATTTGAGGATATACTGCAAGTAAACAAAAATGTTAACACTAAAAAACAAACCAAAAAAAACCCCAAAAAACCCCAGAATGCTTTCAATTATTATTAATAATAATAATAATGTAAGAATATTCAAAGAGGCCTCTCTGTAAATATATATATTAATTCAAAATGCTTTTCATTGTTATTAAATGTAAGAATATTTACAGAGGCCTCTCTGTAAAGAGTGTCTGACCTCTCATGAGCTGCTGCTTGTGGTTGAGACAGTCCCTCTCTATAGTGGCAATCTCTAGTTTGTGCTGCTGGATGATCTTCTTCAGAGATCCATCCAGCTCCTGCTGCTGCCTCTGGAGAAACTCTTGCTCCTAAAAGACGGGTGGAGCGAGAAGAAAGGAATCGGGCACAGAAACAACAGGGGTGTTGTAAATTAATATCTGTACATGATCATGCTCCAAGATGAAGCAGACAAATTTCACATGAGCACTAACACAGCACTGATACCACAGCATTAAGAGGAAGGTCACACACTTAAACCATTTAACAGAGATAAAACATTTATAAATTCATGATAAATGGATAAAGATTTAAGAAAGGAATGATCTAGAGAATAGATTAACAATACATACAAAGTCACAGTACAGCAATAACAACCTTAAGATAAGCCCAGACTGAGTTTTTTCATATTTTCTGCTGATTAGCTGATTAAAGGGGAGCAAAAAGGTGGGATTGATTAAACAATAAAATGTGTATTAAAATTAGTTCCTGAAAGCTTAATGAAATTTGATAAACGCAAAAAAAGTACACTACCATTCAAAAGTTTGGTCGGTAAAATGTTAAAGTCTCATGCTTATCAAGGCTGCATTTATTTGATGATAAATACAGTAAAAACATTAATTTGGTGAAATATTCAAATATAAAATATTGTTTTTCTATTTTAAAAATTATTTTTTTTCCCCTGATGACAAACCTGTATTTTCGCCATCATTACTCCAATCTTCTGTGTCACATGATCCTCCAGAAATCATTCTAATGTGCTGATTTGCTGCTCAAGACACATTTCTTATTATGATCAATGTTGAAAAATAATCTATATTTTTATGGAAACCATGATAGATTATCTGTATTCTTTGGTGCATAGAAAAAAAGAAAAAGAAAAGAAAACAACAACATCTTACTGACCACAAACTTTTCAATGGTAGTGTATGTATTTGTATAACTTCGGAAACCTTCCTGACAATCATTTCAGATCCATTTGGGCTTGCCAAAGACATGCGTAACACTGACAAATTACTCAACCAAAGCAATTCAGGCGATATAAGCTAATGCATTAATATATACTACTTCTAATACTACTACTACTACTACTACTACTACTAATAATAATAATAATACATCTCAAAAGTCATCCTGATGTCCGACGACTCCTTTGAACTTGGCTTTCAGTGGCAGACAGAAAAAAAAGCAGCACAGGTGACGCACAGAAACTTGACTAAAGTTTCAGTAACAGTATGAGAGTGAATGGATAGAAGAGATACTGAGACAGTGCAGCAACAGCACTCCAACACAACAGAGCACCTTCCTGCCCGCATGTGCCGTCAACATCACGTTCAAACACTACTGCACCGTTACAAAGGGGCATGCTTCAGTAGAATCGTGTTGAATAATCAAATCAGTTCTGCTAGTCTGACTCAAATATATAGTTCAGGAGTGACAACAGTGCAATGATTCCAGGGAGGCTCACATGAACTTCTGCAGTAGAGATGAGGCATTTCAAAGTACTGGGGCGAGGAGATGTGCTGAAAACCTGCATTTTGCATTTGTACTGGATTCTATATTTTATAGTCTATTCTCTCTGGTTTGAAAATATGTAAGCTAATGAGTTTTCCATTACTTTGAGTAAGTTTAAAAAGTAAGCTAAACTATTACAGCTGTTGTGAATTTGTATGCATCTGCCCTGTAACTTGTGTGACGGACGGGCACATGTGAGAGGGTTGAGTCACGAGGAGAGAGGAGACTTACATCCTGCATCTGAGCGTTGAACAGAGCACATGAGGACAACTGAAAAGACTGTATCATAACCTGGGCCACACCCTGTGGAGCAAAACACAGCCAACTCCACCACGTCAGGAACAGGGGACACACACCAGCACTCAAGCGTATCACACGCAAACCATACACACATCTCACAACAACATCTAGTCTCCTCATTGCAATAATCTGTTAAGTGTCCTGGGTCCTGAGCTAAGACCCGCGAGCAGTGAAATCAGTCGATCCAGATGATGGACAGAGAGCAGGTTTAGCAGCTGGTGAGTCTGAAGGCTGTCATCCTTGACATGCATGATGAGATGCAGCAGTCATCATTAGTCTGTTACGGATTGAACATCCTACAGGGCCAAAAGTATGGGGATACCCCTTTCTAACCGGTTTTGCAACTTCAGCTACACACATTTCTAACAGTTGCATACCATCAAGTATACAGCCATGCCATCTGTACAGACAAAATTTTTTAGTGGAATAGGGTAGGGTTGCATGATAAACCAAAATAAAAGTGAATGGGTACGATTTAATTCTATAAATATCTGCGCTGCATGTTTTGGAGTGAAGCACAGACTGTGGTCTTTGTGTTCGAGCAGCTCATGACCCAGTGTTTTCAGTGTCTCTGATCGGCTCGGTTGGAAAATTGAACATTTTGGTTTATTATTTTAGTTAATTATGTAATATCACGCAGCCCTAAAATAGGGCTTTGTGATTATTTGGAATGCAGGCGCCAGATCTCATCGCCTAATCTCACTAATGCGTTTGTGTCTAAACAAGAGAGCGAATCCCTCCATGGTCTATTATCTAGTAGAAAGTCTTTCCAGAAAAGTGGAAGCTGTTCTGGCAGCAAATGGAGGACAAACTCTTCATTAATGCCAATGGAAGTTTCTTTTTAAATAGGGAATTTAAGTTATAACCTTAATTATTGTCAATCCTACAATTTAAGATCAGAGTGGTAGAAAAGAGGTGAAGTGGAAGTGTGTGTATGGGGAAGCCGGTGTCTAAATTACCTCTTCGTGTTGAATGACTGCTAGGTCTTCCTTTAAGCGTTTCATGAGCTCTTTTCTCATGCGTTTGGGGGACTGTTCGACCTCTTGTTTGACCTACAGTGTGAGCATGCAGACTGTTGGGAATGAAGGCTTTACTTGCGTAAGGACTGGCGGTGTAAATCATTAGTCGGAGAAAGTCATGCAAAATCTGAAGGGTTAATCTATGATGATGAACGCTTTAGTATTTGAAAGATAATCATCATCTCCAAACCACTGATTATTTCCAACTGGGTTAGCAGTTAATATAAAGATGATTCCAATAGCCCATGATCAGCTGTTATCCGTTAGAGTTGTTCAGAAGCTGAAGAACAGAGAAAAAGCCCACTAACAGCAGCAAACATAGATCCTTCCTTCACCTCTACAACCATTACAGCCATCAGAGTATAGATCCCTTCAAAGTAATCTCTAAAAGATGCACACTTCTATATTGCTGACGTTTGTTTTTCTGTAAAGGAAGCCGTGTCAGCAGGACATTTATTTTCAATAGCAAGAGAAGTCAAGTGGCCAAATGTCAAATTGTCAGTTTGATCAGGAAAGACAGACATTTTGCTGACCCTAGATTATCCTTGTTCTCAGAAATGCCAGTCACGGTCCAACTGAAAATATTAACACTTACTTTTAGCTAATATAGTTTAATAAACTATAAACTAATAAATATTATGTAGCCAAAATTGTTCAATTTGAATGAACACTATCTCTGCCATAATAAAATCATATACATTATCATTTCATGTACACTACACTACCAGTAAAAAGTTTGGTGGCTGGTAAGTTTGCGTAAATATTTAGGAAGAAGTCTCTTATGCTGTATTTATTAGGGATGCAACGGTACACGGTAAAATCCCGGACCGTTCGGTCAGCCCTGCACGGGACAATCTACCCTCGTGTCCCGCGGGACTTCGGTTTTGCCATTGAGTTCGATTGATTGTGTCCAATCAATCACTGTTGTGCACCCACACGCAAACTTCTGTCACTCACTGGCTCGTATTACTAGCAGGGCTCTCAAGTGTCACGCATTGAGCGTGACAGTCACTCATTTCGGTCTTTTGTCACGCTCTCCCGCCACACATTGTATTTCTCACGCTGAAAAACTATTTGTAATATATTTAATATGCCGCAGCAGCGCCCAAAACTCTGGCCGCGCCGCTCAAACTGTGGAACCGGCAGGAATCAAGCGCGTCTGGATTCGTCTGGTGTTGTTAGCCAATCAGAAAATAGCACTATTGTATCTGGGTAAGATTTAACGCAACAACCAATGACACCCCGATAACAATTTTTTTTTATTATATTATTTTGCTCTGCTTTTTTTTATTCAAACCACAAGCTAATTTGTTTGTTTAAAGGTAAAATTGCACTTTTTCTTTCACATTGATCACTTCATATACCAGTTATCAAGGTTTGGAATTGGGATCCACTTGAATATTCTAAAGTGTGTTTGTTTACATTTTGTATTTCATAAGTGGTAGTTGAAGAGGTTGTATTACTTAGTGTTGTTCAGTACAGACTAGAGTGTTAATTTATTCCATACACATTGATGTTCGTTTATGCTCATAAGAAAAATAAAACATATTTTTGGGATGAAATAGCAGTCTCTTTCTGCACAAAACATGTACCGAAACCGAACCGAGACCGTGGCCCAAAAACCGAGGTACGGACCGTACCGTGGGCTATCTGTACCGTTGCACCCCTAGTATTTATGTGATAAATACGGTTTTAAATTGTAATATTAATAAAGATTAAAACAACTGTTTTCTAATTTAATATATTAGAATGTCACATGATTCAGAAATCATTGTAATATTGCTGATTTGGTGCTCAAGAAACATTTGTAATTATCAATGTTGACAACAGTTGTGCTGCTTACTCAAAAGAATAGCATTTATTTGAAAGAAATCTTTTGTATTAAATTGATGCATTAAAGTCAGATAGTCATTTGAAAAGAATAGTATTTATTTGAAAGAAATCTTTTGTAATAAATTGATGAATTAAAGTCAAATAGTCATTTGAAAATAAATCCTACTGACTCCAAACTTTTAAATGGTAGGGTAGTGTATATTACTTTATCTGCTGCTCAGCAATATAGAAAACTCAAATGTGCATCTTGCAACGAATGTCACTTTTAACAGTATATTTAAAATGAAAGGAAACTTAATCTCTAGTACATATTAGTCTATGAAAACTGTGTTCCCATCAAGAGAAGAGGGCCTACACCACAGCACTGATCTCCACTCATTACATCACACTCACACAGCAACATAATTAGTGACATTTAGAAAAGCATAACATCATAAAACAATGTGTGAACAGTTATATTACATCTACTTATTCAGAAAAATAATGTTAATACTTTATAAGAAAAATGTATAAATTTCAATTTCAAAAAGCATTTATGCAGGGTATCATGAGAGAGAGAGAAAGAGAGAGAAACCAAGACATTGCCGTAACTGACTCCATTAAGGCACTCTGTTCATGCATATGACAGCATTAGTGAGGAGCAAGCTGTCTAATACAAGTGCCACAGAAAAACCAAGAGAAGAGAAAATAAGAGAGAATCTAGTGGTGCTAATACACAGTTTGACCATCGCTGTGAGCATGTATCATGCTGGCTGATGATGCAATGAAAGACCAAACAGCTGAAATGTGCTCTATTATTATCATCATCATCATGTTACTGACTATGAAAGCAAATGCACCATGCATCAATACCTAAAAGGAAATATTAGTGACAAACCCACACCAGACAGACCCCGTTTCTAGGAAGCCATGCATGATTGTATTTAAATCCCTTCATTCATGAGCAAAACTTGAAAACACCAGCAGGAGGAAGAGATGAAATGAGGAGAACCTTTATTTTCTTCCGAAGCCATTGCTTAGCACCCAATTAACCTTTAAAGCCATCTCTGTGGTCCCTCAGAGGATGGAGGTAATTGAATGTGAAAGCCAGAGTTTCGTTAAGCAAACATAACATAAGAAAAGAACTGCTTTGCATTTACAAGTCTGAACACAAAGCAAGAGACACAGCTGAGAAGTGTCTAAAGGGACAGATGAGGACATCAATTCCATTTACAGCTGCATTGTGATTCAGAAGCAAAGCTGCTAAAGTAAATTAGTCAAACGCAAGAGTGTCTGTTTGGATTTTGCATCCCAGAAAACAAGAATGAAAAAAAGCTACTAAAAAGCATACCAAATAGGGATGAACATGAGCAATTCAACAGACAAATACTCATTCTGCTAACTAGTTGACAAGTAAACACTAATCACAAATAGATTGTCCGACTCCTTTGTGCCTTTACATGCCATTGACTCAAATCAATGTAAAGAAAATGTTAAGCATGATCAAGTCACTTATTTAAAAAAAGCTAATCTGTCACTGTAACTTTTCATCCCTTTTTTCTGAATAAGAATGTGAAGCTATAAAAAGTGAAAGCGATATGTTGAAACATCATTCTTATGTATGCAAATACACTAATGCTGGCAGCCAACTTTTCAAACTGATTTCTATGCAAGCTCCAGATAAGAGCTTTTTATGTATTTATTTTTATTAATGCATACTTCTCATTCTTTCAAAAGAGGTTGTCAAAGATTTTTTTCCAAAAATAATGTAAGTGAGATATAATTTAATGTTTGAGAATAAAACAATTTCTCGAAAGTGTCAAACTTGCATTTTTTTTACTTTTTAATCCATTACTCATATTTTAGTTAGTGTAATCAACTGTTAAATTACTCTGAATGCTCATCCCTAGTACCAACAAGCAACAAGTCATGGCCTAATAATACATACATGTAACAAATACATGCATAAATACAGTACATTCAACTCTGCACCCCTCTTTCTCGGTTACCTCCTTTTTGCGGTTTTTCAGCATGTTCTGGAACTTGGAGAGCTCCTTGTCCTGCTCTGCTTTGATCCTCTTGGCCTCATCTCTCAGCCGGTTGGTGTGGTCCTGCTCCAGACGCTCTATGGTCTGTTTTTGCTGTTTCTCAAGGTTCTCCACCTCTTGGTCATACTGACGTTTCTTTCCCTGTGGAGAGAGTGTGAAAGAGGAATGCTGAATTACGGTAACTGACCACTAATGCACTGAGCAATTTTATCTGTGTGCTTGTGCCCCTGTAAGAGGTCTTTTCAGGCTTTTAAACCTGAACTAAAAGGGAGCAGTTCAACAAAAACACTAAACAATGGCTACAATTGAGTCCAAACCAGATGTTATGAGTTTATAACTAATTTTTCTGTCATTAGCTATATTCCCATCCACCTATTTTTATGTGCATTTTGGTAAATCGCATATAAAAAATAAAAACGTTACAAATTCTTGTGCGCTCAATTGAGTCTGATACATTTTTTATCTGATAAGAAAATATGTGCATAAACTACGATGAAAAACATTTACCGAATAAATTGAATCGATGAGCATCAATCAAAGACGTGACAATGCAATGGGACGACATAACTGGAGTACCCAGCGGATGATCTCGTTGCACAACATCTGAAATGCTGTTTTGGTCATTCTGAAATGCCTCAGCAAGGTTTGTCATCAAAGTGGTTCAGTTTAAATATCTCTTACAAAACTGCATTCCCAAACACCAGGCATCCGCCTCCGAAAGCAAGATAATATGACTGTTTACTGTGTTTCATCTGCGCACTCTGAGGCTCTAATTTAATATATATGAAAATTATTATATACAGTGGCTTCTCCTACTGTAGCAACTTTCATTTTTCTTATATTTTTTTTTATGTTTAGCGCCAGTTTATCAGAAAGTAACGATTTTGTACTCTTAAGCTCACTGGATGGATTTTCCAATTTTGCGCATAAGTTAAATTCAAAACTTTGTAAGGAAACATAGCTACAGATGAAAGCAAAATGACAGCCAATCAGAACATACATGATGTTTAATAAAATGCTATGTGAAGCCAGATTTTGGACCAATGAAATCTGACTGTGGGTGGAGCTACTATAGATCACAACATTACAAAAATAGATCATAAATCCAAAGGACTGCTTGTTACTGTGGTGGCAAAATTTCAAATTAACATGAGAGAGAGATGGTTAGCAGGCAGTGTATTGCAGCCTTCCTGTTATGCAAGTCAACCTTGTTGTGTTTAGATACTTTTAACTTATCCATCATGCTACATCTGCATTTAAGAAAACTAAAACAGTTCTTTCAGTGTTTATGGACAAAACAAAAGAGTGTACAATAAACAGTGGATTACAATGATTAATGTAAACAAATATAGTGAGGGAATGAGGGTGCTGACCGTCATTTCCTGCTCGAAGCGCCGGAAGAGCTGCTCTTTCTGCTGCTGCAGTTTGTTGCTGAGCTGCTGCTGAGCTCTTTGCTCCTCTTTTTGCAGCAGCCTCAGTTCTCGTAGCTCCTGACGCCTACAAAATAAACACACTTCACACACTTTTTCTGGTGATTTAAAACATTTAAGCAATATCATTCATACATTATCATTTGCCAGTCACAAATTGCAATTAACTAGTAAGTAACTGATGTCAGCTTAGATACCTCAAAAATCTCAGTTCCTCACTCTTGGTGTCATTGTCAGTGACAATCTTGGATGTGGTGACACTGACTTCCACTCCATCGACCATAAACTTGCGGGTCTTTTTCAGGGTTTTCTTTTGGCGCTTGCTGTCCTGTGGGAATGAATAAAGTTGAATGAATATTTACTTCCAGAACCTTAATTTCAAGGACATCTGGTGCAGTGCAGGGGTGTCAAACTCAGTTCCTGGAGGGCCACAACCCTGCAGAGTTTAGCTTCAACCCTAATTAAACACACCTGATCCAGCTAATCAATGTCTTCAGAATTACTAGAAACTTCCAGGCAGGTGTTTTGGAGCTGATTGGAGCTAAACTCTGCAGGACTGTGGCCCAGGACCAGAGTTTGACACACGTGAGTTATAGGTACCTGTATTGAAACAGATCCTTCTTTGCTTTTGGAGAGGAAGCTGGAGATTGACAGGTTAATGTCAATGCTGTTAGTATCTGCAGCAGAACTGCTGCCTGAGTCAGAGTCTTTCTCTTTTTCAACATCAGGTTTCATCACCTCTGTGGTGGAATTCTGGTCATTCTCAAGCATGGTAGGTGCTTCCAGTCTCTCTGGTCTGTCTTCATTGGCTTCTTGAGGTTTCTCTGTTGCACTGACCTCCTGTTCTTTTACACCATTGATGACAAAAACAGGCAATTCATTCACAGAGGTGTCCTCTAGTACATCTACTCCCTTGGTTGCAGGATCCTCTTTGGGTTCTGAACTCTCAGCTTCATCTCCACCTTTATCTTGTTCCTCTGTTCCCACTTGAGGAAGATCCTCCTTTACCTCTTCTGTAGAAACATCTGGTGAAGTTCCCATTTGCTCCTCCTTTACTTCTGAAGAAGCATCTGATGAAATTTCCAATTGGTTCTTCTTTACCTCTTCTGTAGGGACATCTGGTGAGGTTACTCTCTCATCCTCCACTAGTTCCTTTTTAGTAATTTCTTCCTCAGTCTCAATTTTGTCTTCTGTTTTTCCTGTAACAACTGGTTCAGTGCCGCCTTCAGTAACACCATCAGATTTGATCACTGGTTCAGCTTCATCTGAAGGCAGGATACATTCCTCTTCTTCATCTGTGGTGGTTGGTGCTTTGGCTTGCTGCTGCATTTCTTCATAGTCTTCCTTCTCTGTTGTCTCTTCCACCTTCACTTCTTTCTTTTCTTCCTCTCCAGTTTCTTCACTGACGGTCACAATCTCTTGGAGGACAGTGTCATTTGATGCTGGTGGGTTTGGCTGATCAGAAATCTCCACTTCTGTGGTCACTGGTGTAGGAGATTCCTCTTGTTTTGGTACAGCCTCACCAGAACGTGATTCCTCATTGCTTGTGTCTGACACACTAAACTCATTCATCTTCTCATCCTCCGCATGGTTGGGTTTGCTGGTGTCCACCAGCATGTCAGACGTCTTGTCAGTAGCCTGATCCTCTGAACTGGGTTTTCTTTCAGGTTCAGCCCTCTCTGTGACTGACTCAAGACTTGGCGTGTTCTGATACTGCCTCTCATCCTCTGAGCTGCCAACGCTGGTGTCCGATAATGCACGTTTGTGTCCAGGCACTGCCTACATATAACAAATAAAAACAAAGTGACTGCTGTGACAAAGTACTGTGTGATGTGCATGAAGATACTTGAAATCTGCATGGAAGACAACACCACCATATTATCATCACAATTTCAGATTCTCTAAATGTGCTTCTACGTTCTGAAAGTGGTCAAAAATGTTGATGTTCATACCTGCTGGGGCTCGGGCTCTTCTTCCTCCTCTTCCTCTTTTCCCTCTTCCTCTTTTCCCTCTTCAATCTCCTCAACCACTTCAGCTTTAGCCTCAGCAATCAGCTCTCGCAGTGGTTTGCTATCCTCCACATTTGAAACAAATGGATGCTGAAAGCAGACCATGGCTCATAACTAACATGTGCATTTTAATTTCATCCTTTAAATGGAACGGCATCAAGAAATACAAAACGGCCCAACCTGTAAGAGCTGCAAAGCGCTCAACCTATTGTCTACGTTCTTATCCAGCGCTTTCCGCAGGAAATCACTGAACTCCGGAGACCTGTTTAACACAGCGGAAGAACAAATATAAACCATGTGCTGAATATAAAAGGGCTCTTCGTTTGGGGTAGTACAGTCATAACTATTGAGCAACAGGCTATCCAGTTCCAGGCTGATCATGTGTTAGGACTCTAGGTGGGCGACAGCTTATATGATTCATCAGCTCAATAGTCTCCAGTTTTATTATTTTGAAGCTGGAAGGTTATTTATCATACCACCCAAAATATTACTAAATATTATGACAAAAAAAAAGTTTTTTTATTGAAATAACCTGTCCTCAGAAACGATATTGCTTCTATTTCTAATCTTGACTTCATCAACACATGTGGAAGATCATGGCACTGTGAGTCATAACTCTTACCATCGTGATGGAGCTGCAAGTGTGGGGGGCTCAGACTTTGCTATTTTTAACAGGACTCTCATTGGATTCATCTCGTGGTTGGGCGGCTCGATCTGTGCCAGCTCGATAAGAGTCACCCCCAGGGACCAGATGTCCGCTTTGTAGTCGTACGGTCTGTCCTTTGACGTCTCGCACATCACCACCTCGGGTGCCATCCTTGCATTAAAGAGAGAGAAGGGGGGGGAGGGAGGGGATTTTGTTAAATCGCACAAATAGTGAACCGTATTATGTGCCCTATTCACAGCTCTGTTCTCACATAGTGACAGATCTCATGATTCAAAGCAAGACTTTAATTGAGTGACTAACCAGTAAGGCGTTCCAATGAATGAGTCTCTTCTCTGTAGGGTCTTTGTATTCTTTGCAGACACTCCAAAGTCAGCTGAGAAGAGACATTGATCAAAATTAGAGACATACAGTTTGGCTGACAGCACTATGGAATTAAAAGCCATAAAAAAACAACAATAACAATTGTTGGAAAACTTAAAAGCCAAGATAAACATTTCAGTTTACAAATAATATCCCCCCCTATTAATTACCGAAGATCAATTGAGACAAAATTACTTTCCAGATGTTTGGGATGACTGGATAAGGTTTTTTTTTTTTTTTTTTTTTTTTGAAATCATTTTACAGAAATTAACAGCCATAGAGTACTTCCTAGCCAATTTAATGTTTTAGAGCAAAGCAACATTTAAATATATAAATGTAACAACTATAAAATTAGAATCTTATAATTATGAATTGTCATAACTGTTAGTATATCAAATTTAATTGTCATTCTTAGAATTGTATAATTATAAAAACAATTAATTTTATAAATATATGAAGTATAAATAATAATATTTATTTTCCATTTATTATATTTTTTTGATAATTTTACTCATTTCGATCACAATTCAATGACAGGGAAATCACCATTTTAAAACTCACCGATACTTCCAGTCTTTCAAGACTTTTTTTAAAAATATTTTTTTATTATTATTTATATAATATTATAGTATTTCTTAATATTTTGAACTAACCTATTTTTATATTTTTCAGTTCTTTTGATTTTAGTTAATTTTTTGTGCTTTGTTGCGATGTGCATTTGTCATTTTTATTCTTTTATTTTAAATATTTTTTGGTAATTTTAGTACTTGAACGTTTTTTTTTTTTCATCATCAAATATTTTATTTCATGAAATTTGATTAACGAAAATGTTTTGTAATAGTTTTATTAGTTTTATTTATTTAGTTTTAGACCGTATTTAAGCACACTTCAAGAAGCTATTACCCAATTTGATGTCTCCATCCGAGGTAAAGAGAATATTTCCAGCCTTCAGGTCCCGGTGTATAATCTTATTTTCATGGAGGTAAACCAGCGCCTCCAGTGTCTGTTTACACACAACTCGGATCTGAGGCTCTGTCAGTGGCCGCTCCAGCTCTGCAGACACACACATACACAAGCAAAATTACCATAAACAGAGTCACTGCTAAGCAAGCAGTTTTTTTGCTGTGATGTGTATTCAAGTTAAACTAGACAAACTAAAATGTAAAAGTGACAAAGGGCTATGCCTTTTATTAATAGACTTGTTCTCTGCTGTTGTTCTTGGCGAAGTAGTGCACACTGACTGAAGCAATGTGAACTGCCTTTATTACAGCAGCGCAGCACTACTGGGATAGGCCATCACAGAACAGGCAGAAGGCAACAGAGGGAGTTATAACAGCACAAACAGTGAGTCAACAAAAGCGTTTCCATCATAAGAACACCACCCACCAGCAACACCTCTCATTCAGGCTAGAAGTTGTAGAAGTAGCCAGATTTTAATCACAGAAGACTAAACAGTCTAAAGGAGAGGTTTTATTCTTACAGGATATTGTTTACAACTGCAAAAGGTTTTTTCAATCAAATAAGTTGACAAGATTTGTGATTGAAAAAAGCTTTTTGTAAATGGTACAGTCAACACTGTACAAAAATAGAAGAAATGGGACCATTTGTTATACATTTAAGCATTGTTCCTGGCTGAATTAATACCACTGAGGACCATGAAAAATTAGTAATTTCTACTTATGAATTTGCTGACATGGCATGTCAAAGAAAAGGTCTGATCCGTGTGGGGACATTTTAACAACGCTTCCAACCAACACAGAAAAAGGCTGAGTAGCTTTAAAAAGAGCCTAACCACTCCTTAAAAAACTGACGTTGATAATTATATGGTCCAGTCCAGTGGCAAAACTGAGCACAGCATGCTGGTGTGCCAGTGAGGTCTAGAGGAATGGAACATCATCACACAGTAGAACAGACTCAGACGACCACAGAGCCTTCTATTACCTTCAGTTAAACTAAGACCATTAAACTTACCCAACATCACAGCATCTACCGCTCCTCCGGCACAAAACTCAATGAAAATCTAAGAAAGGGGGAGAAAGACAGATCCAGAAGATGAATAAACTAATAATGACACTGATTACACAGTTTCTCCAATCTCCATTACAAGAGTGGAAGGCGGCATGATGTATCACATTTATCAAATGTTACAGTACAGGTGTTTATAATGTTACAAATGATTTCTATTTTGAATAAATGCTGTACTTTTGAACTTTCTATTATCAAAGAATTCTGAAAGTGTCACAGTTTCCACAAAAAAATAAACATACATACAGTGAAGAAAATAAGTATTTGAACACCCTGCTATTTTGCAAGTTCTCCCACTTAGAAATCACGGAGGGGTCTGAAATTGTCATCGTAGGTGCATGTCCACTGTGAGAGACATAATCTAAAAAAAAAAAATCCAGAAATCACAATGTATGATTTTTTAACTATTTATTTGTAAGATACAGCTGCAAATAAGTATTTGAACACCTGTCTATCAGCTAGAATTCTGACCCTCAAAGACCTGTTAGTCTGCCTTTAAAATGTCCACCTCCACTCCATTTATTATCCTAAATTAGATGCACCTGTTTGAGGTCGTTAGCTGCATAAAGACCCCTGTCCACCCCATACAATCAGTAAGAATCCAACTACTAACATGGCCAAGACCAAAGAGCTGTCCAAAGACACTAGAGACAAAATTGTACACCTCCATAAGGCTGGAAAGGGCTACGGGGAAATTGCCAAGCAGCTTGGTGAAAAAAGGTCCACTGTTGGAGCAATCATTAGAAAATGGAAGAAGCTAAACATGACTGTCAATCTCCCTCGGACTGGGGCTCCATGCAAGATCTCACCACGTGGGGTCTCAATAGCCGCGTTTCCACTGCCGGGCCAGGGCCGAGCCGCGCTAGTGCGTGCCAGGGCCAATCGCGTTTCCACTGCCACTTCCGGGGCTTGATCGGGGCTTACTCGGGGCCAACGGCCAGGATTTCTGGCCCGTCGAATACCTTGGGCCAAAGCGGGCCAGCTCGGGCTAGAGGAGTGGTTACGAACAGAGGCGGGGTTTACCTGAGTCGAGACGGGACTGTCTGCGCCGAATGCTTCTGTCAGCATTAAAGACTTTTAAAATAATTTAACTCACTTTCATGTTCGAATGCCTTCTGTTTGTGATCCGATGTGGATTCTGATAACCGTATAAGGTAGAAATATACACGATGCAAAAGACTATGCGCGCTAACCATTACCATAGTAAACGCTTGAAGATACTCATAGTAAAAAAACATGGTGAACGCTTGAAGAAATCAGACCAATTATAAAGCCTATCACAATCATGTTTTTATTTTATCTGTCAGTAGCCTACGTCTCGTCTCTTTATACAGGACTATCATTAAAAAAAGCAACTTTTTTTTTCGGGAGCTTCCTCTGTTTCTGACTGAAAATATCTGTAGCCTACTGGGAGTCGAGACTGAGCTAACGCTCCTCAGGTCGTATTTTTGGTAGCATATAACGTTATTTGTAGAAATTATAATTCTTTCTAAATGTGATATATGTCCTGTAACTACCAAATAAACAGAAACAGACTCGACTGATTAATGTAAGTGCATGTGTCCTCTTTCTTTTGTGAAATAGACCTAACGGTAATTTATTTCTGTGTGACTAATGTGCAATTTTGACATGAATTAATTCATTATGATCAATGTATCACTTTTTATTGTAAACCTGTGGTAAAACATCGATGCTTGGGTTTTAAATATTCAAGTAAACAACAAAAATGCCAGCAAACGGCCACTTTTATCATGTTTGTTTTGCGATGCACGCTGTTTCCAGTGATTTCTTTCTGATTAGTTTTATGATAAAACTTCCATTTGTTGGTGAAATGATGGGTTAGTGTGACGTTGTTCCAGAGAGGCGTGTTGCGGGCGTGTTTTAGTGACGCGCTGTGGAGCTTCTGGCCCGACAGTGGAAACGCAGGCCAGGTGCTACTGGCCCGAGGCTATTAGCCCGGCACGGCCCGTTTAAAGCCCTGGCCTAGCACTGGCCCGACAGTGGAAACGCGGTTAATGATCCTAAGAAAGGTGAGAAATCAGCCCAGAACTACACGGGAGGAGCTGGTCAATGACCTGAAAAGAGCTGGGACCACCATTTCCAAGGTTACTGTTGGTAATACACTAAGACGTCATGGTTTGAAATCATGCATGGCACGGAAGGTTCCCCTGCTTAAACCAGCACATGTCAAGGCCCGTCTTAAGTTTGCCAATGACCGTTTGGATGATCCAGAGGAGTCATGGGAGAAAGTCATGTGGTCAGATGAGACCAAAATAGAACTTTTTGGTCATAATTCCACTAACCGTGTTTGGAGGAAAAAGAATGATGAGTACCATCCCAAGAACACCATCCCTACTGTGAAGCATGGGGGTGGTAGCATCATGCTTTGGGGGTGTTTTTCTGCACATGGGACAGGGCGACTGCACTGTATTAAGGAGAGGATGACCGGGGCCATGTATTGCAAGATTTTGGGGAACAACCGCCTTCCCTCAGTTAGAGCATTGAAGATGGGTCGAGGCTGGGTCTTCCAACATGACAATGACCTGAAGCACACAGCCAGGATAACCAAGGAGTGGCTCTGTAAGAAGCATATCAAGGATCTGGCATGGCCTAGCCAGTCTCCAGACCTAAACCCAATAGAGAATCTTTGGAGGGAGCTCAAACTCCGTGTTTCTCAGCGACAGCTCAGAAACCTGACTGATCTAGAGAAGATCTGTGTGGAGGAGTGGGACAAAATCCCTCCTGCAGTGTGTGCAAACCTGGTGAAAAACTACAGGAAACGTTTGAACTCTGTAATTGCAAACAAAGGCTACTGTACCAAATATTTACATTGATTTTCTCAGGTGTTCAAATACTTATTTGCAGCTGTATCTTACCAATAAAATAGTTTAAAAATCATACATTGTGATTTCTGGATTTTTTTTTAGATTATGTCTCTCACAGTGGACATGCACCTACGATGACAATTTCAGACCCCTCCATGATTTCTAAGTGGGAGAACTTGCAAAATAGCAGGGTGTTCAAATACTTATTTTCTTCACTGTATATATATATATTTATTGGTTTCTTCTGGCTTCTAGTTAAAGCACTGATGACTTCACTTACAAA
Source organism: Semotilus atromaculatus (assembly GCA_031834385.1). Lineage (NCBI taxonomy): Eukaryota > Metazoa > Chordata > Actinopteri > Cypriniformes > Leuciscidae > Semotilus > Semotilus atromaculatus. The sequence goes on along the minus strand of JAULUF010000025.1, from coordinate 25,549,514 downwards.
CCTTTTCCAAGGTCTTTGTTAATGCCATTCTCAGGTATCATTAGAAGGGCTATGATGAGATAAGAACATTTTGTAAAAATTGCTAATCTAATTTCTAGTTGTATTAGGTTACACAAGCATTCACTTATTTTTTTGGTATACTGGATAATGGCAACCAACAGCTGTGCAGTGATAAATGAAACATAAGCCTCTGAGTGAAATGATAAAATCATTATGTAAGTGAACACCGTCCTATTACACTGACCGCAGCAGCTGGTCTTTAAGGTAACAGGTGCTACAGAAAAATCAGTACAACCCCTGTATTATGCTATGTCGCATGAGAGGAGAGAAATGCATAGTAGGGGTGGGCGATATGAGCAAAAATTCATATCACAATATTTTTCACTGTCCGGACGATATCAATATTATATCGCGATATGAGAAAAAAAAATTTGGAATCACATTTTAGTACACCTTAGTTAAATTACAGGCAAAATATGTATTTAACCCTAAACAACTAGAAAAAGGTGAGGGATTTCATTGGACATAGACCTGAAATGTTTTTCTCAAAAAGTGCAAACATGCAACATGAGGGAGGCCTGAATGCACTTGTTATGTCTTTTTACTTTTTGCTCATCTTGTCATAATGAGTACCGGCTCAATAACTTAAGTTTATTATTTATAATAAAATAATGGTTTGAGATTGAACAAAGCACCAAATAAATGAATAGCACCAATTCCATAGCCTACATTGCGGGGAAATGTCTCCACATGGAAAGTTTTTTTGTTTTTGACGAACTTGTTTTGGTTTTGCACCCGCGTCTCGCAAATGAAACTGCATTCTAAAAATGCTGCGCTAAAGTTCAAAGAAGTATAACTTGCGTCTTATTACCTTGTGTTATTTCCCATTCCACCGCATAAGATCCATCCTTTATGAACAGCCACTTAGCACTAGCGAAATAAGCGAATAAATCACGGAAATGATGTCAACTAATTATTATTTTATTTCAGTTAGTTTTTCAGTAGTTAATTTAGTTTAGTTTTAGTTCTTCATTTATTATGAATTTTGACCAATAGTTTTAGTCTTAGTTTCAGTTTTCCTTCACGAAAATAACCATTAAATCTCACCTGATAAATCTATGTCTGATATAATATGTCTGGATTCTATGATTTAATACAAATATATTATTGAAAATGCAAATAGATGAAAATGTAACAACTTTTGGTTGTCTGCAGATTACTAAATTGACAGGTTTACTAAATTAAAACACAGACAAAAACTATTATTTCTTAAATAATGTTTAAATAAACTTTATTATTATTATTGTAGTTAACTTTAAGTTGGCTACATTCTATTGTACAATAGTAATATTTTTATTTAAGCTAAACTGAACTTTTAGTTTGAAAGGTTTAAACTCCTATGAGTTTATTCCTCCTATTTTATTAAACTCCTATGAGTTTCAGTCAGAGTGTATTTGACGATGATACTTTTAAATAAAATTATGAAATGCCCATTTAGTTCCCTCAGAGCAGCTCTGGATATGTTCATGTGTTCACGCCCTCAGACGCTTTAAACACCATGAGCGTTACACATAGCCTACTTGAGTATGTACTAGGCAAAACAGCACTGCTCATTCACAGACACACAGAACAAACAAAATATAGATTTACAGTATATAAATTTTTTTGCGCTGTATATTAAGAGACACTCATTTACCTATTTGATTTATTGCCCAGCTATATTTTAGGTTTATTCAACCACCTATCAAATCGCGTATAGGGCTGCAACAAACGATTATTTTGATAATCGATTAATCTAACGATTATTAGAACGATTAATCGACTAATCGTCGATTATTACGCCTACTAATCAGTAAGTTTGGAACGATTATCCAGCTTTTTCAATTAGTTAAAACATTGAGTTATACATATTCTAACTAGGGGTGGAATGGTACACAGAAGTCACGGTTCGATTCATACCTCGGTTCAGACATCACGGTTCGGTACGGTTTCGGTACAATGGAGTAAAAAGGCAAAACAAAAATGCAGAAGGCATTTTCATAAATGTCTTAAACCTTGTATTTTTCGAATAAGTTTTATTAATAAAGGCATAGAACCAGTTTATTTGTAATGCACTGACAATAGTTTTATTTACAAAAAGACCTTGCAATATGTTTGGTAATTGTACCTGAATTAATTTCAAATTAATTTGCTATATTTCAGATCAATATATTTGTTTTCCTTAATTTTAATTAACCCTAAATTTATTCTCATCTGAATTATAAATTATTGATTTCCGTATAAAATAAAAACACATTTGATTTTCTTTTTTAATCAATGTAGAATGTGTAACTTAAATTTAAACAGATTAGTGCTCCGACTCCGAGGACAAGAAATTAAAACCAATACGATATGATGAATGTCCAAAAGATGGAACCCACAGACTGTTTTGAAATGGGGTTGGATAAATGTTTTGCTTTTAAAACAGTGTGTGTGTGTGTTTGGTTGGGTGACAGTTGTAGGTTACAGTTTGACAAGAGTTTAGGGTGTGACAAAAGCACAATGTTGTGTTTTATTGCGAGTGTAGACAAATATAAGTAAACACTTCGCAGTTTGAATGATGTCCTATGAACAAAATGATGGAGTATGTTTTTTATGTTTCTCTCTCTCTCTCTCTCTCTCTCTCTCACACACACACAGTTCGATTGCGCCACCCGTGCCTCTCTCTCTCTCTCTCTCTCTCTCTCTCACACACACACACAACACAGTTCGATCGCGCCCGCGCCTCTCTCTCTTTCTCTCTCACACACAGTTCGATCGCGCCTCTCTCTCTCTCTCACACACACACACACAGTTCGATCGCGCCTCTCTCTCTCTCTCTCACACACAGTTCAATTGCGCCACCCGCGCCTCTCTCTCTCTCTCTCTCTCACACACACACACAACACAGTTCGATCGCGCCCGCGCCTCTCTCTCTCTCTTTCTCACACACAGTTCGATCGCGCCGCCCGCGCGCCTCTCTCTCTCTCTCTGTCCGATCGCGCCGCCCGCGCGCCTCTCTCTCTCTCTCTGTCCGATCGCGCCGCACGCGCGCCTCTCTCTCTCTCTCTCTGTCCGATCGCGCCGCCCGCGCGCCTCTCTCTCTCTCTCTCTCTGTCCGATCGCGCCGCCCGCGCGCCTCTCTCTCTCTCTCTGTCCGATCGCGCCGCCCGCGCCTCTCTCTCTCTCTCTCTCTCTCGCGCGCACACACACAGACACACTCCAGCGTTGCAATCTTGACATCGCAGCCTGTTCATTATGCTGCGTTCACATCGTAGCGGTCAAATCGCGATATTGCAGGCCGTTACATCAGGTCACGTGAGATCAAACGACTACTCGACAACAAAGAAATTTGTCGACGATTTTTTATTGTCGACGTTGTCGACAATGTCGACTAATCGTTTCAGCCCTAATCGCGTACTTTGTGTGACATCTGCGTTATATTATATAATTTGTAAATTAACTCATGAAAAGTCAGCTGCATCTGAATTCACTATGAACACTGACAGGAGGCTGGAGAGTAATGTAACATTACGTGACAAACAATTGACTGCTGTGCAGATTTTAGTCGGCTTTTTATGAATATTTTACACAGCTCAGACACTGAGTGTAGGAACGATCTCTCTACGCATTAAGAGGCTTGCTCTTGCTGCTTTGAGCTGTGCATTCATATCTCTTGAATAACAGCCAGGCTAAGCACACTGGACTTGCATCTAATTAATTCATGAGCACTTTCTCTGGTCATTTGAAATAGGCCATTATCCTTCTATACATGCAAACCGCAGAGGGGAGGATCATATGAAACCATCCTTCCGTAATTATCTTGGGAGCTCTATAGTAGAAAAATAGGATCCACTGACACTCTTTAGACAGGGATGAACAAAGAGGGATAATTGTGGACTAGTATGGAGCTGTTAGTCCTTGACATTGTCATTATTCACTATTAAATTTGAAAAAAAAAATGAAATGAGCACGTTTTTTTTAATGGTTTTGCCGTTATTGAGAGGGAAATTATGTGGGAACTTTTAGTTAAGTGCTTTGAAAATTGTAGATATAATTTAACTTCTTTTAGATTTCACTATTTGTAATTCTTTCTACACTGTCCTCACTATACTGTTATGTGAGGGGGTATGTCTAAGAGTGTGTGGTCTTATTTTCATATATGCTTTATACATGAATGTCTTACTGTTTTAGTTAACTGTGAAGCACTTTGGGCAACAACGTTGCTATTAAATGTGCTATATAAATAAATAAAAGTTGAAGTTGGGAATAAACTTGATTTTATCCAACAGGATTTGATTGGATCATTACATCTTAGATTTTATTAGGAACAAAAATTTGTTTAAAATAAAAAAAAAATAGAAAATTAAACATTTTAAAATAATGCGGTTACAAAATGGTTACAAAGCCCAGAATGAACATTATGCCATATTTTAATAGCTTTGAAGTATGTGAGAAAAACACAGCAAGATCCAGTTTGTTTTGTGTACAAACACTTCTTAACCAACAGCATAGTGCTACTCGATGAGCAAGGCGAGAGTGAAGTGTGCTCTCACTCCTACTCCTCCTACAGAGGTCAATGTCTGTGTGTATGTGTGTGTGTCTGGCTGCAGTGCAGCAGAAGTAACCAAACCCCTCATGAGAAGAGTCACTCACCCATAGTTTGCTCTCATAATAGAAAGCATCCAGCAGTTTGACTATGTAGTGATGGTCACAGGAGGCAAGGATCTCAATCTCCACCATGTAGTCCTCTAGCTCCTCTTCTGTTTTGGTATCGATCACTTTTGCTGCAGCCAGGATCCCAGTCTCTTTGTTCTGAGCCTGTGATAAAAGCAAACAGTGGAAAACATTCAACAGGTAGCACAGGCATACAATGGCTTCTATGATGCTGTACAGACCTACTATTCAAACAGCAGCTCACAAGCCACATGCAATACTTTATTGTCAGTGACAGGGGCTCAAACTTGAGGATAATTTTCTTTAATCTTATGCCTGGTTCAGATTACACGATTTTAGCCCGATTTTGGCACGATCCGTTTGACGTAGGGTGTCGTGGGGATTCGTAAACGACAACGGGCGTCGGGACGCAAGATTCGATCGTATCATCTCGTATAGTGTGTCATAGTGGGCGACAACCTACGTCGCGTCTGCGATGCTTCACGACATCACGACAAAAAGACTAGCATGTTTAATTTTTTCAACGGTCGTCCACGACGGGTTCCGTCACATGTATGAGGTTAACAGCGCTGTTTTTGTAATATGTTATCGCTGTGGCAAGCTAGCAACATTATTTTACTTGTACTACTGGCTAAAAGTACAAATATTTTACCTCAAGTTCTCTTTGGAGCATTGACAGTTATTTTTTTCCACATCTATGTTGATTATGGAAAGTGACAGCATGAGTAAGATATGATGTGCAATATATCGAGAGACATGGTCAGACATAATTTTGGCCACATAATTAAGTTTGGTCTTGTAAAGCCTTTCTTAAAGTGAATTTCGTTTTGTATAAATTATATCTTAATTTTAATATTTTTTTCATAAACAAATTGCCCGGATTTAATAAATAAGAAGTAAATATACAATTATAATCATGACATGGAGGCGCGGGCGCTGTCCCAGCACGTGAACTGGAGCGCATCTCATCATAAATTAACCAAGACTCAGCGCATGCCTCACTGTCCTCACATAGCCTATGCAAAATATTATCTAGGCTATATAGAAAGCTTGAAATGTCTTTAAACGAAACAATTAAAACGAAAATAAACAGGATACTCTCTGATTATGTAATCCATAGGCCTACGTGCATTTCTCTCTATGGCGCGTGCACTAGATGCTGCTCGTCAATTTCATCTTTGCAGACACTGACACAGAAAACAGTTTATTAATACAAATAAAATAAAAATTGCGATTTTTTTAAATAAATGTATTTAATTTCGCCCCATACTGTCCTCCTCGAGCAATCCAGGAACATGTCCATTGTCGGGTTTTCTTTCTTTTTTTTTTAACGTTTTTCTGAACACAGGACAGCCAATACAACACTCGCCGTCGTTAACCTGAGACGGCACGCGATGACTGGTCAGGAAGCAACGTGTAGTCTGACATGTTTCTTGTCCACGACACGACAAGATTTTAGGAGTCAAAATCGTGTAATCTGACACAGTGACTATCGTAACAGACAAAAAATTCGTGTAATCTGAACCAGGCATTAAACATTTCCATCTGAGCTGTAATAACTGTCAGTGTCGTTGTGAGTTACATATCTATGATGCCCCTCTACTCGGAGCACACAACCACTAAGATACAATCAATAACTAGAAGCTCAATTACGCTAGTCTCAGCCTCAGACGTCATGCTCACGGACTGCCCACACTCCTTTCACCTGATGTCTGATGCATATGGCAGACTAATAAAGAAATACTTCTACCTGATTTCTAGGAGTCTAGGGTTTGGCCGTCTTTATGTCTAAAAGGAAACAAATCCATTTACTTGAAGACGGTGATAATAAGGGCTTCACATAAGCTACTAAATGCTGGGTTTCAAAAAGGTAGTGAAGGTGAATTTTAAACCTTTTGAAATCCAGCAGTTAGTTGCTTATGCAAAGCAGGTTAGAAACATTAAAAGATATTTAATCGTTTTTTTGAGGCACTTAGTTGAATGTAAAAAAGATGTTTGTTTACTTACAAGATACAGGAAAATTATACTTTTCCAACCTTGGCCCACCCTTTACCAACATATGAAGTGATTCCTAGGTGATACTTCATTTTATTAGCTGTATGTCCTCTCACATCTTTAATGGAAGACCAGGTAAAGTACCTTACTGAAAATGGAATACCTGCAGCATGTGAAAGTACTGATGCTGCAATCCCAGCCGCCTGATTAATGATTGTATTCGGATTACCTGAATTGTTTTATGTGCACAAAACATGGAGAGAAGTGTACAGAAGGCGTCTGATGGTTGATGAAAAGCAAATCTTTGAAATAATCGGTGCTTAGTTTTAGATGGATAAAAATTCAGAGAACAAACATTTCCCGAACATGAGCTACGCTGCCAATCACAAAACATTGGGCCAGCTAACCAATCACAGCACATTTTGTATTTTGGATGGAGGGGTTTCATCGAAACAGTACCTCGTACATTCGAGATAGACTGGGGAGTGAGGAGCTGTAATACAAAATATGGGAAAAATAATGCGTTTTTTTTAACAATCAAGAATGAAAACATATTCTAGTACACCCCAAAAACAAAATCAAGACTTAGTAAAAGGGCATAACAGGAGGACCCCTTTAATGGCATGAGTAGCTATGAATAAAACTATTGATAAAAAGAAGTAACTTGTCTTCAACCTGTAAAATGGCTGAATGAGAAACAAATTTCTGAATGTACCCAGAGATTAGCCTATTGCCTTTGACCTACTTCATTACAAAAGCATTTTCACAGCTTTACTCCAACAAGAGAGACATTCAGAATGAAACTTATAACCATCAAAGCACATTGGCCTTGCTAACTAACTAATTTTTTACAATAATGATTGAGTAATAAGCCAACAGACGTCACTTTGTAACTGTATTATGAAATTCTGGAATATTGAACATGAGATATGTATTTGATATAAAAAAAAATAACAAATATCTTGTGAAAGATTAGCCCCTCCCTGTAACCTGCAACTGATACATTAGCAACAACATCTATTCTTTAAAAAAAGCAGAAAAAAGAACAACGGAAGAAAAACAAAAAGAAAAGCGGAAGCATGACAGGGTTACCTCATCTAAAAGGCGCGTCAGAGGCTGTTTGAGGAAATACATATCTCCATGAAGCTTTGAGGTCACCCCTATGAACTACAATACAAAAATTAAAGTGTTGCAGTTGTATTCCGTAAGTGTTTGCATTAGCTAACAACTCCAGAATATTCTATTCAAATCAGATGTGACTAATGACGGGTGTAACACATTATTCCATTCAACCATCCTCCATCGATGCCAAGGAACAGTTTCTATTCTGGGATCAACCTCTGAGTGTTTACAGCTACCCGAAAACAGAGAAGAGAAGAGCAGACAGAGAAAGGAAAGATACAAGTGTACCATGAAATGTGTGAGTGGACCAGAGTTTAATGTAGCAGAAAGTCTCTCTCAATTTCACTTGTACTGCTTCACGCCCGTTTACCCTCGGACCAACAGGAAACTAACACAACCTCGCATTTCTGAAAAAAAAAAAACATGCTAAAGAGAGTAGGGTTAATTTGGTTTCCATTCTTGTTCCAGTCTGGCCAGGTCACACTTCTCATAGTTTATCAGAAGAGGAAATCATCATAACTGTATTGTACTAGTGCTGATAAGAATACTAACGTGCTGATAAGAATATTCAATGACAGACCTATCTCAATGCTAAAAGAAAGACAACAGACTGGTTAATAAAACCAAATTCAGATCATGCGGTTTAAAATCATAATGGAATTGAAGTCGCAACAGATCTTTTCTTTCCTTTTCTTCCAACGTAAAATTGTGTAATGGATATGGATGATCAAAAAAAAAAAAGAGGTGGCGACTTGGTTTATCAGACAAATTGTTCAGAATAAGTTCTATAATATGGGGAATTGTCATTTCATACCGACTTTAAGTTAGCCACATAAATCTCAGAAATCTAAAAACCTAAACTTGTCAGGGAAAACATGTAGAACAGAGCTTGATTTTATCCATCTGGAAATGACTCCAGGTGGTTGTTCATTATCAGGATGGAGCCATATCAAATTTCAAATTTTATATATGAAATTTCAAATATCATATTTTGTTTTGAATGATTAAAGATTACAAAGACAAACAATTGTTTTCCCCTTTGGAATAACATCCACTGATGAATCTTTCACTGACCAGGAATACACATTCATTCACTGATTATTTATTATTCAAAATACAGTACAGCAGTGTATCTCACCATAAGTAAGATAGGAATAAAAGACAGCAAAAATAAAAAGAAACAGTAGTGAACCTCTGGTAAACCACATGCAAATGTGGTTCAGATGTTTATCAAAGTGTCCCACACCCCCAGCATCACTGCTAGGCAGGACAATCCTGCTGATTCACACAGATCAACCTCACCACACCTCTGCATGAGATCCTACATTCATTCACACAGAGCGTTACTTCCTCAGACAACTTATTACAAACACTTATTTCAGAATAAGATGTCCATAAACTTGAGATAGAGGCTACTGATTATATTTTGTGGCTGGTTTTGTATGAAAACCAGTGCAGAAACTTAAATAACAAAGACTAATCTATCTGCATTTCAATCATGTCACTATGATACCTCAAAGATGTGTGTGTTGAACAATTTATTTAGTATGTCACACCCAACTTGTGGTGTCACAAACACAATGCATTCCATAAACAAGAGCAGTATGGAAACATTCTTCATCAGATTGACGTCTGAAGCAGGCCGGGACTAACATGAATGGTGTGAATTCAACTAGCCTAAAACTGGTTCTACAACACAAGCAAAACTACATTAACTTTGAGAATGTAAAGAGATTAAATAAAAACCAAATACTAGGCTACTTAGTTGTGTTTGACTCTTTTTGTCCAATTAAATTGTGTTCAATTGAGAGTGGAAAGTCTGTGTGGGTTCAATAACTACATTCTAGAGGAAGTTGCCCATGTTCAGGCTACGCCCATTTCTTTACTTTATCTACTGTCCTTACAAAAATATGCCATGGTAACAATTGTTTCTGCCAAAATACCATAGTTGCTAGTGCTACAGTTATTCATAATACTGAAGTCATCAAGAGATTCATCAAGCAGTTTTCAAGAAAGTGTCAAGTGCTGGTCAGGAAACAAACATTTAAAACGACATAAAAGTAAATATTGAAAACATTTACACTTTAGAGAGAACCGCCCCTTTAAAATGAATCAGTAGAGTGAGAGGGACAATGCTAATACCCACGGGTGACAATCACCTACTGGATGATGATGATATTTACCTTGTAGACTTTCCCAAAGGCTCCATCCCCAAGTTCTCCCACGATCTCCCACTCCTCCTCTGGGTTGATGTCTCTGTGAACGTGCTCATACTGTTTCTTCTTCTTCTCCGTGCCCAGCTTAAATATCTTCCGGAAATTGAAAAAGGACATCTTCAAATGGCAATCTATATGTCTGTCGGTTTAAAAAAAAGAAATGACACGACATAAATTGTTGTATTACCACTGTACTAAACGAATCACTCGGGGAGTTGGCTAATGGGCTAGCTGCGGATGATCGATTCCTAGCTAACGTTAACTCATTTAACGTTAACTGTACAGTTGCAGACAGCTCCAAGTAACATTAATCCTGTGAATGGCGGCGAAGGTATTAGTCTCTCTGAAAGTGACCGAGGTCAGTCTTTATGTGGCATTTCGCGTCTCCATAACATTGAATCATCTAGACGAGCGACTCCTTCCACACAGGGATGGAAAAGTAACAGTCCACTTCCTCAGCTAGCTTCACAACGGCTACATGTGTGTGCTTCTCTTTATTTAACTTACCTCATACGTTTGACAAAAAATAAGCCTCGTAGTCAAACAAGTATTGCGTATTCAAATATGTCGTTTAAAAAAAACTACGGTACAGTAAAATCCATAAAGGTGGAGGCGATTAGGTAGTTAGCACACCGTAAAAATGCGGAGCGGATGCTGATGACCAAACTCCTGTCTGCGCTCTGTCAACCGTTTCGATAAAACCGATTGAACAAACTACAGGACACCAGCAGGCCAGTCGACACTGTTCGCGGTGTTGAAATTAATGTTTATCTCGCCTTGCTCAATGGTCGCTTGGGTCTCTCGTGACTAACTTCTCGAGGATGTTGCGGGGGGACTCAAGGCGCGTACGTTTGGATAGGGAAGGCGCGTGCCCGGCAGTGGAAACACTAGCGCATGCGCAGTTGGGTGCTGGCCATGCAGAGGACAGTACTGTTCTGACTTAAAATTAGTAACCTAACCAATAGTGGTAGCCCCCTACCAGTGGTAGGAGATTTGATTCGTCCCATTTAATTGAATCCTCACCAATAAATAAATAAACAACTATTGCTCCTTCACAGCCCGCACTCGTAAGCTCTGTAATTAGGCATATTTGGAAAAAGCAGCCGCTGTTATGGAAAAAGTCTTCTCTTTGCAAAAAAAAAAAAAAAAAATCCAGTTCTAGATGGCTAAACCGAGATGCCTGTAGAACATCTAAAAATCTCAATCCTAACTCTTTATTTTTATACAGTTTTAACCAATGATCTCATACATAGGTGTTTGCTATATTTTCATTTTGAATAATCTTCCACCGGTCGGCTCAATTGTTTCTTTAACTTCTTGGCTTCTTTTTACTAGTGACACGCTGTCCATTTGAATATTTTTTTAAATAGCCTAGCCCTATATCATATAGGCCTATGTTTTTACTTTGTAACACCCAAGTGGTGAGAACAGGCATACTATGTCCCATACACTTACTGATTGTCTGAACGTGAATAATGAGTTTCAAGAGGCCTAACATTTTCTAGTTTCACAGAGGTCTAAAATGCCTAACATTTTCTTAATTATCCCAAACTACTCTACAAAAAGAAAAGCTATATCTAATCAAATATACTAAGCCTACCACACGGTTAAATAGGGAGAGACGTCAGTGATTTTGGCTCAATTACACTGCGTAGGCTCACTTTGGTATAGATATTTGGAAAAATGACTTGTAAAAATAAGTGGCCATACACTGACATCTACTGGGGAAAGTAGGGTAATACAGAAGTGTCACACCTGGAAATGTCACTCATGTAGTAGCTTTCTCATAAAGTTGTGGGTTCTCCCCAATGCTCTTATTCCTGAAAATGGAGAATGAGGATCGAACAGTGGGCAACATTTTGTCTGAAACGCCCTCTTTTGAAGAGCTGGAGGATATATTGCATGGGGGTCAGCTGTCCTGTAACCATGTCGATGAAGTGTGGCCTAATTTGTTTCTGGGGGACATGTAAGTGCATAAGTCTGTGACTTCTTTTTGATTCGTTGATTAAAAGAAAATATTAGCCGTTTACTATGTCATTCTTTCATAAACAGGTACATGTCTCATGACAGATATGGCCTATGGAGACTGGGTATAACTCATGTTTTAAATGCTGCACATGGTAAAATGTGTTGCAAAGGAAGAGATGATTTTTATGGGACAACTGTGAAGTACTATGGTGTTCCGGCCAATGATCTGCCTACATTTGATATTTCACCTTTTTTCTACCCTTCAGCACACTACATTAATGATGCTCTCAGCACAACAGGTGGTATGTAAAAACATTTAATTTCCATTTTTCAAATAATATAAAATAATACACTGGTTAGTGTAGTAGTTGTATTATTTTATCCATTTGAATTATTAATTGATATCTATTTTAATTTTTATGAAGATAGATAGATACATTTGTTACTGTCAGATTCACGATTGTATCTCTTTTCAACAGCTAAAGTGTTTGTGCATTGTGCTGTGGGAGTGAGCCGTTCAGCTGCTCTGGTCTTAGCTTACCTAATGATTTATTGCAATTACTCTCTGGTGGATGCCATCTTGAAAGTGAAAGAAAGAAGATGGATCTTTCCAAACCGAGGATTTCTGAAGCAGTTAATAACTCTCGGCAATGAATTAAACTACAAGGCACAGTCAAAGTAGCTTGATATTTTTTAAACAAGCATGCAATTCAGAAATCTGTAAATTCTAACATCTAATAACATTTAAACAGTAGGCTACTCCTGCAGTGATCAACAACAATCATCATTAACATAATAATAAAAAACAGCTTTGTGTTGTACTTTGGTTGGATGTAGGCTATTTGTAGGTCTCTCTCTCTCTCTTTTTTTTTTTAGCAATATTTAATTACTGAATACCCCCTAATACTGGGCACAAATTAAACCTCAAATACAATCTTTGATATAATCTTGAGCTGATCAGAATGCAAATGAAAAGCTGATAAGCAAACACTACTCTGTTTTTCTCTTCGTTCCACTATGTACAATACTCCATGTTCACAGATGTTCACTCAACACAATTGTCACTTATTGTCCCGTTCTCTCGTCATCGGATGAATCATCCATCCCTTGTGAAACAGATCACAGTGTCCATAGAAATGGAACAAGCTAGAATGGCAATAAGAAATATTTTTTTAAAATAGGTTGGGATTAGCGGCCTAGACGTCAGTTAAGATATGTAAATAATAATTAACAAATCGGAGCGCTTTACAATGTTGTCAAACCTCGGGCTATTAAAGTTTTCAGTATCATTATTCTGCTCCAAAGCACTGATGCAGTGCAAATACGTAATCACGCGGTGCTTGTTACTTTTTCCTACGCTAGTCAAGATGGGCCAATCACAATACGTGATTAATGTTACTGGTGCAGCAATTTTATTCAATAATTTTATTAAGACTGTCAAGCTATAAGTCAATTTACATGGCAGGTACAATGCCTTGGAATTCACATATTAATTCCAATATATTGGTTATATTTTTTCGAGTATAAATGTCTCCAGTATGAGGAAATACGTCAAAAGATTTGCAAGCGCCTCAATGAAGGTTTGGACTTTCCGAGCCACCGGGCGCCCCCTGCCCTGGTCATTCACACTATTTGTTGTACGCACACAGGCGTCTATCAACATCGCAGAGCTGTGATGGTCAGCGGTATCTGGTGACCGAGCAGCGTCATAAAGAGCACCTGTTTGTGTGGATCACTACGTGCCAACCCGATTATGCTCCTGAACCCCGGGAAAACAGCAGAAACTAATATTCACGGGAGTAATAACCATTAGTTTGATTTGGGTCAGTTCAGAAGAATGACAGCTCAGAAACATAAACACGGACTCCTGGCTATTAAAGAGTTAGAGAATGTTCTGGACACATGTAAACTTGATCTAACTCCAGTCGACGAGGTCTGGCCGAACCTGTACATCGGAAATGTGTAAGTACCGGTGGGCTAACGTTAGCTAGGCTATACCTGATTATGTGGTGTCGTACTATTGGCTCTTATTTAAAGATTTATTGTTCGCAAGCTATGTCAATGTGGTTTAGATTTAGTTTATATATTTAAGGATTTGAGAAGATACTTTTCTATTCAAAGTGACTTATTTGATTGAGATTCAGTCATAATGTGCATCCCTCTAGTTAAATCAATTCTGCAGTTGCTTCACTTTTAATACTATAGTGGTTGTCCTGTTACATTACATTACATAACACATTTTCACTTTTTTATAGGGCCATTGCTCAAAATAGAAAAGCTTTGCAGAAAATGGGCATCACTCATGTTTTAAATGCTGCCCATTCCAAGCAAGGCAGCATTGGGGACCAGAGTTATTATGGAAATACGATTGTATATTATGGCATCCCAGCAGAAGACACTTCATCATTTGATCTTAGTGTGCACTTTAAACCGGCTTCTGATTTCATCCATAAAGCTTTGAGGAAGAAGAATGGTAAGTGACCATAGTCAGTGATGCTAATGTGATGCTAAACAAGTCGATCAAAATGCACTGGGTATGAATTTGAAGTCTAACACGAAATTCACAATTGTCAATATAGTTAGGATACAAGTATTTCTAAAACATTTTCCTGTCATAAATAACCCATATGAGACAATAACTAATTTTAAATACAATTTAATTAAAACTACATAATTTAGCATAGTTCGAAATTTTACATCATTTTGAGGACAGAAAAAGAAACATGTTCTGTTGTTAAAATACTCTGAAAAAAGCTGCATTTCTTCTTTTTCTCTTTGAACTCCCCTCTAAACCTGATAACTTATCTTGATTCTGAAATGCTTTATAATACAGATATCCATATTTAATGAAAAGGTTCATTTCAATAGTATTAGCAGCTCCTCCGTCCTGACCATTACGGTCTGTGTCTTTTATCCGCAGGTAAGGTGCTTGTTCATTGCATCATGGGAATGAGTCGGTCTGCTACTCTGGTTCTAGCGTACCTTATGCTGCGTCAGCGTCTTACTCTCCGCACTGCCATCCAAACGGTTGTATTGCGACGTGCCATCTACCCTAACAGGAACTTTTTGAGCCTTCTCCTTGATTTGGACATTCAGCTTCAGAGAAAGCGAATGCTGTGTCCTATTCTCTGACAGAAAAACAACACAAATGTAATGAACACACAAAAGTACATGCATTCATTTTATAACTAAAGGGTGAAGAGGTAACAAGCAATGATATGTTTACATTATTATGATATATCTATCTATATATATTTATATACAGGTAAACCAAAATTTATTCAGACACCCTCAACAATTCTCACATTATTACAGTTAATTCGCTATAGTTTAGAAAATGGTAATAAAATATGACAAGAACTCAGAGTCATCAAATCAGTTGATATTTCACTGGTTTTGACCATCCTTCTTTTAGACTGTCTCACAAATGAATTAGGTTGAGTAGCTGTCAGCTGTTAAATTTAAGCACAGAATTATATAATACCAATTTAGGTCAACCAATTTCCAAGCAATGCTTAATTTTGTACAGTATGCAGTGTAAAAAGGTCGCATTAGCAATTAGAAAAACAAAGGTTTGCAAAACATGGTCAGGTTAAAGTGTTTGATTAAATTTTGGACCCAAATTTGTATAAATTTTACTGGTAGTCCACTGTATGAACAATTTTTGGGTATAATATGTCACGGTTTACTTTATTTTGCTATCCTCACTTACATAAATGAACTATAGTGTTCTGCACCCACTAGTAAATAAAAAATTATATCGGGTGTCTGAATCATTTTTGGTTTGATTGCATATATAGTAGTAAAACATGTGCCTTTCAGGTTTAGGGTAGGCCATCTTTATACTTTTCCATACATTTACAGGATTATTTTATATATAATATGAGAATTTAGCTATAAAAACACTTTAATACTGAATGAAAAAAATATTTAACTTACTTGACGCCTGGCATGTTTGCATAGTCATATTAACACAGGGGATTTTACTGTACAATGTAGTGTAACTGAAGAATTATGTTGAAGAATGGTGTTTTTTGTGAAAATCTGTTTGATATATTCAAGAACCACAGCACATAAGTGCCACATGCTGCTCACACAGCAAATAATATTTAACAGTGGAGTCAGTATTCAGCATAGAATACCAAGTTAAGCAGTATTAAATGATTGAATTGTGGTTCATTATTCGGCTGCAGAGAAAACACTCCCTGTGAACAGTATTAGCTTTTACGTTGCTTTTGGCAGCCAAATCTGCAGATCTATACGGGCCAAGCACAACATTCTTCTGTTGACTCAATCCTAAAAGCCTTGTTTAAAATGACTGAGCAGCACTCGCTGATTTGATTTTTAGTGCACCTTTTTGTTTTAATAGCAGAATAATGTGTTTTATTCAGGTCATTGATTCTCAGAAGTTCCTTTGTTACCTTGGAGAACATTTACTGGTGTATAAACAGTTTAGTCAAATGCACTGTATACTTAAACCATTTAATTGGACATGAAACTCTATTGACCATGAGGAAGATGAATATTCAATTGGTCACAGTATTTTGAAGGTGTAACAACTGCACAAGTGGATTCAAATACAGATGTTTCATGAACAGATTCAAACAAAGTGCCAAATAAACTTAATTTGTATCTGTATTGATTTAAAAAAATAAACAAATGTGAAAGTGCTTTGTTTTTGCATGTTAGTTAGGCAAACCCAATGATAGTATATTTGTGAATATTTACCTGTATACAAAGTTCATAATAATTGTGAACATAACTAAATGTAATTTCTAACATTTCTTGTTTTATATAATACATTTCCAATCATTTACCTCACATGTTAAGATATAAGCAAGTTATGTGTCAGTTATAATATTAACTAGATGACCCTTTCTAGGGTAGGGTATAACTTTATTCATCTATTCTACTGTACTTTTGCTTAATTTTCCCTTTGTGCTTCCGACTGCTTCCAGCAGGGTTCAGTGCTGTGCCATGAAAAAGATCAAATTAAAATCTTGCTGTTTTTTTTATGCTGTGTGTCCTCCCATAATATTTTCCTTTTTTCTTTTCATCTGATATCCTTCATAAACTACATCAACACAAGCCTCTTTTGTGAAGTTCAACCACATAAAAAAAAATGCTACATTGATAAATAGATTATAGATTCAAACCTGTCCTTTATCATTCGTCAATGACATATCATCATGCAAATGTAATTTAAGGGAACCGTAACCAACCAAGATTGTAATAGAACAGTATTAACCCACAGAAACCTCGAGGACAGAAACTAACTCCCCTGGACTGTCGTCACACTGACAGCGTGACCTGCAGCTGTGCAACCAGAGGAAGCAGGACCCACACGAGTCCCCGGACATACTTCGCTTTCAGAGAACATTCAATTAAGACACTACTTTGCTTCCTGATTAGCTGTTTGGCATACACTGTACGATGATAAATCATGGAAGCAGTTGAGAAGAGAAACAGGCAACAGACACAAGCTGCTAAGCCAAGTGTGTGTATATATATTCTGCTAAGCGAAGTCATCTCCTGAATTGACTGGAGGAAACAGAGGCACAGAGGGGGTGATGTTGATGTCCACATTAGTGTCACAAAAGAGCTTTGGAAAACAGATGCATCTGTACGTGATTACATTGTGTCAGTGTTTTCTCAGGAAAGACTGTCAAGCCTGAGATATCATGGATAAAAAGAACAAACAGATCAGCCCAGCAGCAACATATACTTTGGCTGAAACTGCTTTGAAGAAATAGCAATAGAAAAGCATAAAAACATACACTGTGTAAGCATTTTTAATGTTTTTTTTAAAGACTCTATTTTTATTACATTGTAACATTTTATTACAATTTATTACAAATACAGTAAATATATTTAAAAAATATATATATATATATATATATATAATATATATGATGAATAGAATGTTCAAAAGAACAGCATTTATTTGAAATAAAAAAAGTAGGCCTATATATCAGTGGAAACGTGTTTACTGTCACTTTTGATCAATTTAATATATCCTTGCTGAATAAAAGTATTCGAAATTATTACTGAGCCCAAACTTTTAAACGGTGGAGAAAATGTTACTCTGAAGGAAAACATTTTTTTAAAACCACATAAGAAAAGCATGCTGAATGATTCATGGCCATGACAAATTTGGACCACTTAATACAAATTACATACAATGCATTTCCAAATAACAATTAAATAAAGCCAGTCAGTGTAGTCCACTGCACTGTATTATTTGATTCAACAGGACAAGGACTTTAAAAAAGAAACAAAAGTCTATTAAAATCCTTGAAACATACTGTATTATCGTAATTTATTCGTATACAGTTTGTGGTTTCAGTAATAGTAAGTAATAAGCAGATCTTGAGAAGGAACAGGTGTATGTGGCTTTCACACCCAAGCCATTAATTCCTTTTTATTAGCTTCATAAAACTGTAATTACTATGGGTCTCAAAGCTTATTTTACCGGCATGGAAAGAACAACTCTTAGTTAAGTCTTTTCCTGTTTTACACAAGTAGCATTTGAGCACTAACTAAACAGTTTCAGCTGGAGTTCAAAAAAGACAGTGTATCTTTGAGAGGGGTATCTGACACGCTCCAATTACCGAACATGTCACCGCACTTGGATGTGCAAAGATCTCACCATTTATCAGACACTCGCCCTCAAGGCAAATGAAAGGAACATCTGGATTTCAAGAGTGTTTAACCTAGCAGCTGGCGAGACCGTGTGATGATGTGTATTTCCCTGCACAATGACTCATGATAAAGATGTATTTGTCCAATGAAAGCCACTGATGACCCACCTTTACCTTCGTCTGCACTGCAAGAGTGAGTTACAGTATTGGGAGTCTGGCCAAGATATACACAATATACGCAGCCAGAACATGCTCAAAAGATCTTTGTCTATAGGGAAAGAGTCTTCTAAAAGCAAACCTGACTGCCCACTAAGACCTGGAAGAGCTCTTTGTATCCAGGGAGGTTTATAATTATACACCATTTAAAAAAAGAAACAGCCTCCAGAGACATATCTGTGGACTGGCTGTCAACAACGTCCCTGACCAAGGAGAGAAGAGCAGGCAACCTGAGAACAAGGGGGGGAAAAAGGGCCACCGGCTGCTAAATGTAAGTTCACAAAAGGAGGGGAGATTTTAGAGGCTTTTAGAAAGAAACATTTTGGTGTTTTTGAGAGCTATTATGAAAGCTAGCCTCAGTGAATTGCTCACAGCTCTGGTATCGCACGTTTTCTTTCCCACACCTGAGCTGTAAACATGTTTGCCACGTCAGTCAGGAAATCTTAAGTGGAATGATATTCCATAAAAGCCGTCAGTATTCATTTTAATGATGTTAAGAGCTGAATTGGAGTGTCAGTGAGCTCTTAGCAACAAGAAGATTTCACAAGCAACAGCCACAGATGGGCTCAACTAGTCAAGTATTATATATATATATATATATTTAACTATGGGCTATTTGAAATAAAGAGGGATAGAGAATGCATCTAAACTGCGTATCAGGCATAACAACATGATAATATCCAAACCCTTACTGTAATTTTTATTTTATTTTAATTTTTTTGGGCCAGGATGTCTTTCAAGGAGCTGTGTGCCTATGAAACCCCATACGTTACTGAACTGCAGAACTTCCTGTTAAGTGACAGACGGCCCACTGGACATGTCAACCAAGTGTGGCCTAATGTGTACATTGGCAATGAGTGTGTATTATTTTTTTCTATTCAAATGGAAATTCATCAAATGTACAGAACTACAGATGTTCTCTGTTTTGTTTTGTCAGGGTTGCGGCACGTGACAAGTCAATGCTGTACAATATGGGGATCACACACATTGTGAATGCTGCTAGTGGACCCCCTCATGTCAACACTGGAGCCCGCTTTTACAGAGATATGTCTATAGATTACTATGGAGTGGAGGCTGATGATTCCTCAGACTTCATCTTAAGTGTTTTTTTCTATCCAACAGCAAGGTTCATACGAGCTGCACTGTCAAAAAATGGTGAGTTGGCATCCTCATGAACATGCTTGATGCAATATTTTCGCTATACCACTGGCTAGAATAACTTACAGCATAAATATTCAGTATCTTTACCCTGCTTGGGGAATGCTTCATTTTCCAACCTGCCATTGCTTCTCGCGCACTGTAGTTCGATCATTTCGACCACAAACGCTTACGGGCGCGTTCAACGCATGCGCACTACAACTATACTGTCATACTATTAGCCTACTAGTAACGTGTTTACACCTTCGTTAGACGTTTTTGTGTCCATTTCCCGCTCCCTTTTGATTCGTTTCACGTGCATAAGGGAAAATATTGTTGGAAGAAGAATCAAAACTTTCGAAATTGAACCAATTGCTTCAAAAAATGTCTCACTGTTTCGAAGCGCTCAAAACTCCAAAAGCTGATGGCACATGCGGGTCAAAACTGTGTAAATGGAACGTGCTGACATAACGTGAGTTGGTGAAAGTGCCTTTTGCTGACATAAGGTGAGTTGGCTTGGCCGGTTTAATACATGCTCCAATCCACCAATTCATAAAAAAAGGTTTTGAAGCTTCATGAAGCAGTGTTTAGAAAAGCATCCATCATGTCTAATGGCACTGAATCATTCTTTTGGCTATACTAAAAGTAGCATTTGCACTGTCTACGTGTCTTGCATTGATTTCTGTTCTGTTCTGTTCTTCAGGAAGAGTGTTTGTCCACTGTCTGATGGGAGTGAGTCGCTCTGCCACTCTAGTGTTGGCCTTCCTCATGATCTGTGAGGATCTTACTCTAATGGAGGCTGTTAAATCTGTACGGCAACACAGGGACATCTGTCCTAATCCTGGCTTCCTTAACCAGCTTCGACATCTTGACATGAGCCTTGTCCAAGAGAGGAAGAAAAAACTGGAAGCTAACAAATTGTAACTGAAAACTTGGTAACAATGTGATGAATCCCATTTCAAGAGCATGTCCCTTAAGGGCCTCCTCCCCTATGGCCTTGTCCTAGTTATTTTGGGCCAGATCTTATTTGCTAATATCCAATGTAGTGCAATGGCAAAGTGGGTATCAGAAGGCAAAATTGAAGGGCTTCCCCATAAATAGTAATAACCTCCACAGGGCAGCAGGGTCACAAAATAAATGGCAGGTTTTTAAATTTCTTCCAGATGAGATATACTTTGAACTTGTTTCAAAATGAGCCAGCAAGCATGTTTGGTTTTTTTACTGGAGTGAAATGAAACGGTTGTGGCTTGCTCTTTATCATGGGAAGGTGGAAGAGCCATGCATGGCTACATGTCTTAAGGGTTGATCCCCTGTAGTGAGTTTCTAATGGGTATCATATGTTCCAACATATTTACGGTTTCTGCTCAAATCCATTGGTGTTGTGTCCCACGGATATTGGTGAAACTGATGACCAAACCAAATTGTGATGATAAAGCATTTAAATTTCTCAGTCCAGTGGGACAACAAAAAAAGCACATTGTGTCCTTTCTTTTCTTGTTGCTATTAAATCAATTATGTGTTGTATTGTTTTGATAGAGGATATCCGTTTATTTTCTCCTAATTTCCCTTTGGACTGTGAAGGCAAACATGATTACAGAAGCAGAAAGGTCAAACTAATATGTGTAAATACAAACTGTTCCATGAACACATGCATTGACTTAACACAAGATATAAAGCTATATCATTGATTCCAGAGATTTAAAAAAAAAAAAGAAAAAAAAAGGTAAACAGAAAATCTCCTAAAGACAAAACCAATGCGCCATCTATATCGGATCTGCGGCTGACTAACTGACAGCCTTTCGGACCTGTCAGTCTTACTGTATCTGGCCCAGCCTGTATATTGGAGATATAATACTCTGTTATCACAGTCTTGACAAGAAAAACCAACTAACCAAACCTTTAACTACAGTTCGATTTATGAATGTAAATGATGTAATCAAAAACATGACAGACATATGTTTAAAAGCTGGTCATTTCAGGTCAATGACTCGTGATAAAGTACTTCTTGCTGATCTGGGAATCACTCATGTTGTAAACTGTGCCGACGGACCACAGCATCAACACAGTTCTACTCAGACATGATGAGTATAAGTTAGTGTGGAGTCGAGGCTTGAGATCCCCCACTGTTTGATTTGAGCCAGTATTTCAGCTCTATTGCATCCTTCATTAAAGCTGCGCTCACTCAAAATGGCAAGTCTGACTTCCTTGAACTTTTACTGATTAATTTTGTCAGTGATTTTATAAAATCTAAATCAATAAATGGAGCAGTGAAATATGTAAATTGCAACCAATGTCAGACATGGAGGCAAGAAAGTGCTGGTCCACTGTGCATTGTGTGCAATGGGAGTCAGTCGCTCCAGAGCGTTGGTCCTGGCCTTCCTCGTGTGTGAACCTCACTCTCACAGACACCAACATCTCTGTCAGATTGAACAGGGACATCTATCCCAACTCAGGCTTTCTAGAACAACTTTCTGGACAACCATTTGAAGATACCGTGAAAAACGTATGTGTTATAAAATGTTATACAAATGTAATGTATGTATATAAAAAAATCTATAGATATATAAATCATTTCTTATTTTGTGACAATCACTAAAGACTGACTGCAAAAAAAAAAAAAAAAGCTGAAAGTGTGTCAATAAGGCTGCATTTATTTAATCAAAAATACAATATTTAATAAAATTTTACAATTCACAATTACAAATAAAGTTTTCTACTTTAATATATTTTAAAATGTAATTTATTCCTGTGATATGAATTTTCAGCATCATTACGCCAGTCTTCAGTCTCACATGATCCTTCAGAAATCATATAGATTTGGTGCTCAATATTTTTCTGAAAACCTTGATACATTTTCAACCCTGAAAAATAAAATAAATCTTATTGACACCAAATTTGAAACAGTACAGTGTAAATCATGACTAATGTTTTGACGCATGCAATGGGCTTAAAAGTATGCAGCTTCATATCAAATGATCTATCAACTAAACAGAAAGAAGCTAGACATAAGAAGAGCAGTGCCACCGTCTCAGACATGAAGGATGAAGATCACCCCCACTGCCAGAAAGCTTATTTCTTAATTTTTTTTTACATTACACGCATATGCTAAAACATATTTAAAAGGAGTATATAAAACAATGTCGGTCGGAAATATAGCTAGCGACACTAATGTTTTTGGAACATATGTGCTGGAATGATTTGAAATTCATGAAAATTAAGACCTCGTCTCACAGTAATAGAGCTGCTTTTGTGGGAAAGAAAGAAGATTTCAAGGTTGAAGGAATAAGTGAACCTGACAAAACAGTAAAAGGAATTCAACATCACCAATTTAATGACTTCCCTGTCAAGGTGAGTGATGGTGGTGAAAAAAAACATCCAGTGCTGATGGTTTTGAAAACCATCCCTCTCCGGAGATGATTCATGTGTCCTTTTCACATATCTGGGAAGCGAAAAGCAATTACCATTCCATTTGCAGCGGCCAAGCTCGCATTACAGAGACTGTGTTAAACTCGGTTCAAAAAAGAAACACCTTTTGGATTAAATTACAAGCACAGCTCTACAGAGATTTCCTATTTTTGTCAAATTTAGTCACTGGGCGCCAGGAAGGACAGCTGCCTGTAGGAGGGCTCGCAGCAGGCAGTGTAAGGAGGGAATAATTGGCTGGTGGAATTGGGCCCAGGCTGTACCGTCTCCTCTGGGACAAAAGTCAGATTCACTGGCCTTTGACTGAAGCTGCCATCTTCCTCCCTTGTAGCTGTCATGATCCACAAACATGACAACACAAGCACGGTGCGTGATGAGAACATGAATTATATTCAAATCTGCATAATGATGTGATATGGGCTTGGGGTAGGCCTATATCTGACGGGTGTCTTATGGACAAATTTACTCGTGTTGATTTTAAGTAGTTTTTAAGGAGCAAACATGCTGTGCATAGATATAGGCTACCTACAAACAAGCTTTCCGTTCATGTTCAGGCGGACAGCGATGTACCCCTTTTCATATTTCTGGTTCAGAATAAATCATTAGGGTAACTTCTAACATACGTGTGAGACCACATCATACACACAAAAGTTTACATACACCTTGCAAAATGTTAATTTGAACAAAATAAGAGGGAACATACACTGTAGGCATACAACATGAATGTTATTTTTACACATTCCATAAAAAAAGATCCCTAATACTGTGTCGTTATATGATCCACAACTGTTTTTGTTTTGTAATGGTTGTTCTTGAGTGTTTGTCCTGAGCAGTTAATCTGCCCTTCAGAAATATCCAGCAAATTCTTCAGTTTTTCAGAAAACTTTTTGAATTTGAAGATCAAGGTAAATTGTACTTATAATTTGTATTCTGGGAAACATTCAAGTATCTTCTGTTGCTTCCGAAGGGCAGTAGCCTACTAAATAAAAATATATAGGCTATATTTAAACAAAAGAGAAAAGAGATCTTAAAAGAGATCTTCATCCCGTTTAAAAGTTTTCACCCCCCGGCTCTTAATACATTGTGTAACGTTCTCTTCCGATTATATAATATACAAAATATGTAAAAAATATTTCTGTAAAATACACTAAAAAAAGAAACATTCAGGGTCAACTGAATGGGTTTCTTTCACGCCAATGTAGGCTACATATAACTGTGTCGTGAGAAAACCGCTTTCCATCCCTCAAGCGATCCCACTGGGGTAGGCTACTCTCTTTAGACTATCATGTTTTTGTTTTAGTTAGCTTACATACATTGAACCCCCATTGCACAAAAGGCTTTTCCGATTATTGAAATATTCTTCACACACACAAAAAATATTTTAAGAACGGTTAACATGATGGTTCTTTTGTTTGTGTGTAGGCCTACTTACTATAACCCACGTTTTTACTGTAGGGCTATATAAAGTCTTTGGTATAAATGATGGAGACCCGATTTCTCACGTCATCACCACAGCGATAGTTGGCGATGCACACTCAACTTTATGCAAATTATCAACAAAGTGGAGTGGCGACAACCAATGGGAGCGCAGACAGTGATACCTGTCGGATCGATCGACTACTAGAAATGAAAGTTTGATGATTTAAATCACACAATAGTGAGGCAGCAACAGTACATGCATCTTCTAGACCAAATACCTGGTGCTGTGTGTGTGTGCATGTGTGTGTGTACAGCAAATGCGCCACTCCCCTCATCAGCTCCTGCGCTGCATGTTACTAAGGTCAGAGAACTCAGATCAATAGCCTAAAAATACCATTTCAAATGTGCAGCCTATTCTGGGCCAAGCAAACATGCCATGTCTCGATGCATAAGGACCACCCCAGGCTGTTAATATTGGAGCCAAGCACCACACCATTAGGGGGGCAAACATAATCTTTTTTTCATGTTAACCAAACAATCATTGATACACTAAGTGGGATATTTTGGAAATCCAATCTTGTGTTTGAAGAGAGGGGAACAATTGTTCAGACTGCAGGGAATAGTGGCGGTTCAGGCCTAATCCTGAGATTTCAACAGGCCCTAAACATAGTAAGCAAAGTTTCAACAAACCAGCCAATAAAATCTATTTGCATCATCTATTGAAATGGGACATCTGTTTTAACAGCATTTCAGCTGTCACATTAGTATAATCATGCATTCTTACAATACAGTTAAGACACTGAAACTCAAGTCTTCAGTCAAGTGTTTGCCTTCAGGCTGAACCACTAGACTGCAGATTTCTTTTTTTTTTAAAAGAAGCTTTGACAGCTTAGTTTACAGGTCCCTTATTACCTGCATTAAAACCATACAACAGGCAATTACAAGACAAACACATTAAAACAAGACAAATGTTTCATGACGTTTCTTTTCCCCTTTCTCTCCAAGGAATAAGATTCATATTGTTCAACAATGGGAATTGAAAATTAAGATGGCATCCAAAGAACACTTACACCAGTGAGGATTCATTCAGAAAGCGACTGTACATGAGCATTTGTGGAAGAACTGGAGGAATAGCTTTGGCTAAGATCAAGAGCTTAATGTATTAGATCTGGTCCATACCTAAATTAGTAAAAAAAGAAACAAAAGCTATCAAAGGTACTGTAAAATAGATTAACATGTAAAAAGGTTTACCTGAGGTTAAAAGTGAGGATCAAGCATTTGCTTCGACTTTAGACGGATTGAAACCATCTTGAAAAACAAGGTACAAAACGTTCTCAATACGGAAGAGAGGAAATGGAATAATGTTACTAATGCTACCTAGGCTTGAACATTGATTACTATGGAGTGGGGGCAAAAGACTTCACTATTTTAAACCTCTCCGAGTTTCTCTACCCTGGAGCTCAATTTATTGACCATGCACTCAGCAAAGCATAAAGTAAGTAAAGAGAGACAGGGCATGTTAAATCTCTTTAGATAAGAGGGAAGTAACAGGCACTCAAGGACTCAAGTGAGCCCAGTAGAATTCAAATGAGAGGGCCAAAAAGCAGAACTGATGGAGGCAAGTGTTACTGATGCAGATTCTCCATAGAGAGAACAGCGCCCTCTTGAAGATTAGTGCCGACCTATGAATTCATCACTAATATCAGTGATCGAGATACATTTTGATATGTGCCGATACAGTAAACTGAACAAAACAAAATCTGTACTTCAGGCTTAAAGCAACCGTAAGCAAGTATTTTTTTACCTTGAACTATAGGTTTCAAAATAATGCTGATGGTACAGCGACTTCTAATAAGGCAAATGGCTTCGGTTTCTTTCCCACGACAGTCCCGTCTCAGGATAGCATCAAATAAATACATCTCATGGCAGGTAATTTTGCAACCTTGCAAAACCTCTCTCTGCTCTGATAGTCTATACTGTCAAATATATATTATGTGCAACGTGGCCTATCATGTCATTTGGCCTAACATTTCATTACACACATACACATTCAAATGCTTTTGAAATCATTTAGTTTGACAACAAATGCACATGTACAGCCATCCACAGCAATTACGACAGTAGTATATTTACAACAGTGAATTCCACTGTCGTAACACAAAACTACATACAGTTGCTTTAAATCCAATTAGTTCAACATTTAAGGCATGGTTGAAGTTTATTGATAAAGCATAAGGAAATATGCAGCACTTTCTTTGACACACAGCCAGCATGTTGTTCAGCTACGTGATCTCTGGGTATTTAATGATTAGTAATGTTTGCACAGCAGAATAAAAATAAAAACTTTTACTAGAAAAATTAAATATTTGTGCTTTACATAGTGTACTAGAGCCAAAGACTATATTTGTTCATTTATTGCTATGAGGCACTTGTGTGCAGTTGAATTAGTGTCTTCCAGCTAAATTTGTCCATCCTCTAGTCAACAGCACCTGTTTCTCCATTCAGCGGTCTCTGCACTTAAGATTGTTTCCAACCATGACAATGCATCTGAAAATCTGTTTGCTGTAATAGATCCTTTCAAGAAAAGTACACGTCATGATAAGCTTGAGATCATGAGAGCATGAAAACAGAGTCCATACACACTTTTAAGTCTGTCAGTGGCTCATCATAATTTATTTTCTGCTAAAATGTACAGCATTTAAGTGACTGACTAAAAAGGTAACTCATAAATACAGGACTGTTGCTCTGTTAATTAGTACAGTCAGGATATCCCTCTTACGTCAAACTGCCATTCTGTACAGGTACAAAGGCTACAAAATAAGCTATACAAACAGACACGATACAATTTACCTTTTTACATGCCATCTGTTTTGTCTATCAACAAGGCTACTGCTCTACATTTCAGTAAAATATAAATCAGATGTTTTATAAAGATAAAAAAAATCTACAGATGGAATGAAAATGTAAGTTTAAAGGCATTTCATAAAAGACCAACTTTGGAGTAAATTGACACTCATAATATTTTTGCAACTCTGCCCCATCTGAAATGTTTCTGTTTGCCCTTCCCCCTTGATTTAGATTTCTACATGTACAAATACTGACATTGACTGTTCTTCGCTATTGTGACAGAAATTGCTTTAAATTGTATAAAAACAGAAAGCTGCCTCAGGTAAAGAAACTTGTTATAAAGTAACAAATTATACACAATTAGCAATAGAACCTTCCAAGCCGACCATGACGATTTTTTTCAAATCTTTACAGTATTAGAATCAACAAAAATAGAGTTTAATTTTTCCTTCCATATGAGGGAAACCTAACCAAGGCCATACATTTAATATAAAATTGCTTGCTATTAAGCACAACACTGTACAGTACTACTTTGATGCACTGTCACTAACAAAGACGTTATAGCATGCTAAGTATAACCTTACATTTAAAAAAATATAAAAGTAGATTTACAATAATTTAAATAATATGAAGGCATGAGTACAGACTTACATATATAACCTTGCGATTGCTAAAGGTACATTGAAAAGGCTCTTTTGTCCAAAAACATACAATGCAGGCACATTTAAAGGTTCCATAATGCAGGTTCCAACTTAAAGAAAATGTAACCTCCATTCAACTGCAATGCAGTTCAGGGGAGATTTATGCTTACACAATGTTACATTTGAAATCTTATGCTGTAAGGCTTCCCATAAATAGGGGAAAAAAAGCTAAAATTTAGCCAATAAACAAAACTTTTTTTGCATTCTTACCAAGTGCTGGTTCTTTTAGAAAGATCCATAAAAGCGAACATTAACCATGAAAATAAGAACAAACTAAATACCTCAAGTCAACTAGCTGACTTTGCAACATCATAACCCTTTACTTTCAGGTCGTTGATTATCGTCTCATATAAGGCCCGTTTAAGGGTTGTTTGGACATGCCGGTATTCACATAACCATGATGACCTGCTGGGCTGTACATCATATTGCCATGGGGAGGAGCCTGCATGGGCTGCTGTGGGTAAGGCTGGGTACCCATCATGCCCATCTGCATAGAGTACTGTGGAGATTGATTCATATAGGTAGGATTGCCATGGTAGCCACCGTTCATCATAGGCTGCGTCACTCTGTAAGTGTTCATCGCCATATTGACGTTCACGTTCATCGAGTTGACGTTGTATGCCGGGGCGGGCATGAGGTTCACCCCCATGTTCATTCGTGATGGCATAGCCAGCGTCCTTCCAGGAGCCTGCATGGCTACGGTCTGAGGACTCCTACTATACATCTGCTGCTGGTGGTGGGGCGTCAGAGGGGCCGATTTGGAGCGGATGGACATGGGGTGGTGATGGTGATTCTTAGGGCCCATTTGCGTTTGCAGTCTCTGAGACGGGGCCAGGTTCATGTTGGGTGTACCCATGTTGCGCTGCAGCATCATGGGCGGTGGAGTCATATTGGGTGGAGGAGTCACAGTAGCCTGTGACTGAGGACCTCCACCGGGTTGCGACAGAGAAACCAGCGCAGGATTGTGAGGACCGAGCTGCGTGGACAACGAGCCGCTGTTGTTTGCATAGGATGAGATGGAGTGCGAGGCAGAATGGCTGAAGGGCAAGGAGTGGTCCATGATGGTATTGGTGAGTTGCTGTAGCTTATGCAGGCTGAATGTAGCTGATGGTTGACCATAGTGTCCACCTCCATACTCTCCCTGGCTCATTCGGTCATACAGACCCAGGTTGCTAGAGGGGTTGTTGGATTCTGGGATGTCGGACAGCTGCATGGGTGGAGCGAAGCTGGGCGGCATGGAGCAGTGTGACAAAGGTTGCTGGTACTGGTGTTGTGGGTGTTGGTGTTGGTGATGTTGGTGGTGCGGATGATGCTGGTGATGGCTGTGGTGGTGACTGTGGCTATGTCCGTGTCCATGCCCATGGCTGTGCCCATGTCCGTGCGGATGGCTGGGCTGCCTCTCCGGCACACAGCCTTGCGGAGACTTCACACTGCATCCCTGAGGGGAGCTCATGCTGGTTTGCTGGAGCATGCTGCAAGCGCCAGTATTGTTCACCACAGGACCGGCCATCTGCTGGGACACAGCACAGCTGCTCTGACTGTGGCTGCCACCGGAGGAGAGGTTGCCATAGGAACAGCTGCTCTGGGAGGAGGCGCCTGCTCCTGCTCCCGTGCCACAAATGCTGTTACCCAGCGTGGAGTCATAACTGCTGGGATTCTCGTAATTCTCAGTGGTGCTCTCAATGCTACCCAGGTCACTGAAGCCACTGTCCACCACCTGCTGAGAATGGTCCGACACCGAGGGCACATCCATTATTGGGCTGGTCTCCATGTTATGAAGCGAGTGCACTGAGACGGTGCCCTGATCGGGGCTGATCTGCGTGTAACCACTTTCTAAAATGGACACCGCTGGACTATTGACTGATCGTACAGATTGGCTCGGGTGAGAATGGACAGAAGACAGAGGGCTGCTGTGATCTGACTGCTGGCAGTCATCCACGGGAGTCATCTGAGGGCTCTGCTCGACGTGAACATACCGCTGTAGGCTGTGGCAGGCCTCTTGAGTCTCCACACAGTCCTGAAAGTGCCTCTCTTGCTCAGATTCTTGAGTGAGAGACTGCACAGCTTGAGCAGTCTCCATGTCAAGCTCAGGGCAAATGTTATGGTCCTCTTTTATTGCCGGGGTCAACGGGCCCATATGCTTTTCTTCAGGCCTCTGACTGTTATCCTCTTCCTCGGTTTCCGAGTCTGGAGGATGATCGGAGTCCACAGTGTCTTCATGTTGCATGTCCAAGCTCACAAGAGTGCTTTCAGACGGAAGCTCCTCAGAGCAATGAGGCGGTGGCTCAATGGGGCTTGGCTGCACTTCAGGATTTTTATTATTATTATTAATAGTTGAAACTGGCTCTGAATCTTCAGCAAGGTCTTTTTCTGTTAGTGGCACTGGGTCCTCTATTCTTTGTTCATGACTATCGTCTTCATCATCTGCATCGTGATCATCCACATGAGATTGTTCTGGCTCTTCATCCTCTTCCTCTTCCTCTTCTCGTTCACCTGAGACCTTACCAACCCTGCCTTCTGGTTCACCCTCTGGCTTCAGGTCCTTGACCTCCTCTGTATTTAGAGTTGACTGATCAGCATCATCTATTGGACCTGATGTGGTCTCATGAGCACAGGGAGAATTTTCCACCGTGTCAGACTTGTCTGTCGATTCATCCTCATTTACTATGTGAGACACTGGTGGCTCTGGACTGTGGGGCTCTGAAATGCTAGTGTCCAGTTCTGTGTCCTCTGGCCTGGGCTCTCTGAAGGACTCAGATGGTTCTGAGAATGAGGCAGGGCTGGCATCCTGCTCCTCCTCTGGCTCCTGCTCCACTGTGACCATTGGTGTCTCAGGCGGTGTGTAGAGGTTGAGCTTAAAGCCTATTTTGCGCTCCTTTAGTCTCCATTTGGGAGGGCCTCGTTTGACACCTTTGGGCCAGCCTTTCTTCCGTTTTATAGGTCGAGGATTGTCCTTTTTTACTGCTTCAGAAACGACACAAAAAAGGGTTATATATTAATTTATCTTTTAAATATGCAATAAAAGCAGTATGCTGTAAATGTTAACATGTATGCTTTACCTTCCACATTCCCTCCTTTAGATTGATTTGAGTGATTGTCATCTCCATGTCTCCTTGGCCTTCCAGGCCGACGCACGGCCACTCTCTGGTTTTTCTCCTCTTCCTCATCCTCGCTGTCGCCCCTCCTGCTGGGCTGTGGCAGAGGACTTTCTACATCAGAGTTTTCGAATGGCTCATCTAGCACCTCTGTTCTCTCCGAGATGGTTTCTGTCGTGACACTGCTGTTGATCCGCGTTCTTCTCCGCCCTCTCTTCCGTCGCAGATTTGATGCCCGCTAAAAAACAACAACATACATTTAAGGGGGCTATTCGCTTAGCAGAGAAGTGCATATTGTATGCTTGAGAACAACTTGCGCTTGAGAATGGAATAAACACAGGGAGATGTCAAAGACTGTTAGACTTAACAACTGTCATAGCAAGAGTTTGCCACTTTTTTGTTAAATTGTCCCTGGTGCCCTTTAATCCAAAAGCATAGGTTTGGGGGAGACAGATACGGTCAAGGGTGATGCTAAACATAGGGAAATGTGGCTGCGTTGTGAATGGGTTGCTTCATGATCTAAATGCAAAAGCCCATAATTTAGACCACAGTACCTACACCACAGGCCATTCATTTGGAAAGCTTAGCCTGCCCAAAACCCCAAATGAGAGTGTGCTGAATCAAGCTGACCGCAAGATCCTCACAACATAATCTCCCCCAGGCATTCTGGTATAGCAGTACCCCAGTGCAAATAATCTGCAAGATTACTTGGTGATGCAGAATTAAGATTTCCCACACAAATCATAAAAGCAATATTGCTTAATTATGGACTTAAGGACTGATGGAAATTTCTGTCTGACTTTGGATGTTTTTTCCATCCTACTAAATATGCTTCCTAAATGCTAAAGATTTTCAATGTGAAGAACCATGATACAAAGAGAACTAAATAAAAAAATGCATAAAACCAATGATTCTGATATTTACCTTTCGCTTGAGCCCCTGTCCAGACTGGGACTTGATTGCATTGTCTTCATTACCGTCGTCATCATCCTCATCCTCATCACTGCTGCTGTCTTCACTCACTTCAAAATCCTTCCCAGTGCTGTTTGCAAATAGTGGGTCTGAGTATCTTCTGCTAAAGTTCTTGCACTTGGTTAACGGAGGTCGTGTGCTGGTGTAGCCCATCCCCATAGTCAAATTCCTGATTGATGCACTACAGTTTGCACGACGGTCTCTTGCCTGTTGTTCCACAAAAACACAAATATGAGCTTATCTGAGCCGCTCATACAGGCTGAAGCAAAGCAGACAAATAACATCTCAGTTATCTACACTTTGCTTTTACAGTGCCCCTGCAGAGCAGAAATTGTCTCTTGATTAGCCATTGATCTCAGCAACATTTATTTTTAAGCAGATATGGAAGATTACATTTCATGGGACATTCAGAGGCATTAATAATACAGAGCTTTGATTTAGGTCACTCAGGAAGCTGGGTTACTGTTGGAAGTGCTTTCAGCTATCTCTGTGAACTCACCCTGAACTCCTGAAAGGGATAAATTTAGCTCACTTTTCACACAAGCATCATCTTGTAGCTAATAATGCAGAGCTAGGGATAGAACGAGTTACCTGTGCTCATCGTGATCTCCTTGATCTGCCTATTGAATAGGTTTCAATTAAAAACAACCTCTGATTTTAGAGACGCCGAACAGAACAGTTTTACCAATTATCATCACCTTACCAATTATGTTTGAGTTCAGCATTATGCAAAAAGGTCAGGTTGTGTCAGAGGCCAAAAGGATGACTAAAAGGGCATTTTACAAAATCTGCTGTGTCTGTACTGCAATATCTGCAGCAAACATTAACATAGCAGACAGAACACAATAATTTGATGCAAGACAGTTGTAATAGTAAACTGGACTGCAAGTCACCCTGTCGAACATGCCTCTGTATATGCTAGGAAAACCACCTAGACTCTTAGAAGAAAAGGTTCTATATAGAACCTTAAAAGGTTCTATCGGCGCTACGTATTTGGAACCCCTAAAAGGTTCTACACTCTTAGAAAAAAGGGTTCATTGGGGTTCTATATAGAACCATAGGGTTCTTTACTTAACTCCAAAGAACCTTTTATGCTAAAAAGGTTCTATAATGATTTCTTTTGGCACAAAGGTTCTTTATAGGCTATTATTCATTCATATATTACATTGTTCTACAACATTTTAATTGTAATTAAATTATTGTTTATTAAACTGTAGTAACTTAATATCACATTTTAATCATGCTGATTTTTGGAGGAGAAAAACTGAAATGGCACTCTTCGTGTGATATTGATTAACTACAGAAAATGATATAAATATATACATTTTCTAACCCCCATATCTTGAATTTTGTGATCATTCACATGCATTCATAAATACATTTTAGGGTCTTGATGTTTGTCAATAATATGAAATGTTTAATCCGGAAAGGACAAAACAAATGATAATGAATGAACCCCTAAAAGGTTCCATATAGAACCTTTTCTTCTAAGAGTGTAGTTGTTTGTTGCATGTTTATATAAAGAAGGGTTGCAGAAGATTTAATCACTATGGATTAAGCAAACATTTAAAAAAAAAAATGCAGACTACTTTGGGCTCTTTCGACATTTGAAACTGTATAGGTATACCTATGTTGCTGCCATAATAGTCTGATATTTTCTTTGTTTGTAGACGAGTAAACAAGAAAGAATGATTTTCCTGGCAAACAAACCTGAAAGCTCTGAATATAAATCATTATTGAAAGCTTATTGTAGTGACTGTGGGGTATGGCAAAAACGTGATTTTACTTATTTATTTGTACTGGCTCAAAAATTTATTTGTAATGTAGAATTTAACAAGAAATCCCTCATAGTCTAGCTTTAAATATAAGAAAACTGCACTGGACAGACAAACAATTAAAACAGGGTTCACTAAAAGCAGGTGTGTTCAGTCCCTGATCAAATCATCATTAAGCCTACCTGTGCCATAGCACTCTTCAGCTCCCCTGGTGGGCTTTTGCAGACTGAAACTGGAGTCCAGCACAGGCTGTCAGGGTCAACCTCATGAAGCCTTGGCTTCTCTCTCAGTCTATCCATGTGCTCCTCAATCAGCTGATATCTTCGGATGATTAGAAACCTAGACAAACATGTTAGGAAATGTATTCAAAATGCAGATATCTTGTCTGATGTATGATCAATTGTAATTCTGTATTATTAAATAAAGCCAAAACTGTATTAACCCCCCGTCCGTCCGTCCTTTAGAGATGATAAAGTACACTGAAAGCATGTGAGTGAATTGTCAGATTGACAGATACCACCACAGTCAAACCCACCTGCCATCCTGGAAATCAATCATGTTGAGCTGCTGAAGTGTGGTGGCGATGTCATGTGGACACATGCCCGTGGCTCGGCTCACTCCCCTGATGCTGACACTCTTATCTGGGTGGTTGTGCAGGTACTCCAGTATGACACTTTTCCAATAAGCCAAGTAGGACAGACGACCCAGATCAGATAGAGGCTTCTCTGGGGAGCCAGCCTGGCCCTCTAGCCTGGAAAGTAAGTAACCTGGAAAGACAGGAAAAGAGACAAAGAGAGGAGAAAAGACAAGATTGCTTATGAGCATTGTTTTTAGATCGGGTTTGAGTGTCACTTGGACAAAACAAAATCAACACAATCACAATTTATGAATGTGTTGTAATGTTTTTATGCAGCTTCATAAAAGGCTAGAAGCATGATATTTGAATATTTTACATATAAATAAATGCAAGCTTTTTATCAGAGACAAACTGTTAATTATAAGGAATCTAATGATTATGGCTTTGATTTTGATAGCTTAAGACTTAAAGGGATAATTCACTCAAAAATAAAAAAAATACTGTCATTAATTACTCACCATCATGTCGTTCCAAACCCATAAGACTTTCGTTCATCTTCGGAATACAAATGAAGATCTTTTTGAAGAAATCTAAGAGCTTTCTATCCCTACCCCACAGCTACGCAACTGACACATTTACGAAAAAGTTCATAGTCAAAATCGTAAAACTAATTCCATAATTTTCTGAGGAGACTTGATTGCTTTATATCTACCGTCCTGCAGTGTTTAGCTGATAAAACCCCACCAGCCTGTAGCTTTCTAGTTATCCTAAAGACACTGCTTAGCCTGTTCAGGTGGGTTGGAGCTAAACTCTGCAGGACATTGGCCCTCCAGGAACCCAAGATGCCCATCCCTGCTTTCTATGATGAACAGATTGAATTTAGGCTTTTATTCACATATAAACTTTGCTCAGCAAACTTGAACAGAAGCTCAATGCACGAGAACAAACCTCATTGGTTCTCGCACGTCAAGCGAACATGCTTGAGCTTCTGTTTACCACAGCTGATATGTGAGTTGGTTAAGCCTAAATTCAATCTATTCATCATATAAAGTGATTGTGTCACTTCAGTTTTTTTCAAATTTTGGACTAAACCTTTTTCATATGGATTAGTTTTACGATCTCTTTATGAACTTTTTGAAGCGTTAATGTGTCAGTTTGTGTAAGCTGTCTTGGAGGGACAGAAAGCTCTCACGATTCATCCAAAAATATCTTATTTTATTTTAAAAATAAATTTATTGTTTAATGTGTGTTAAAATTTGTGTTCCGAAGTCTTGCGGGTTTGGAACATCATGAGTGGGAATAAATAATGACAGAATTTAAATTGAGCGAACTATCCCTTTAAGCTCTTGCCAAAGTTCTTGTGATGTCAATGTTATATTTAAAATACCAATATTACAATATAAAAAAAACAGAGCAGAAAAGACAGAAAAACTTCAAACCAGCCCAGACGGCTGATAACCTGTATTTGTAGAACAAACCCTGGTTCTGAATTGCCGTGGCTAACCAATGTGCTTTACAAAGTATCATAAAACAAACACACATACAACAATATAATATAATAAACAAACATTTTTGCTAATACTTTAATTTAAATATGACTTCAATTTTAAAGTGCCTCTTAAGATGTATTAATTTGCAAAAATTACTACACTGATATGTTATGATGCTTCACACACAACTCACAACTAGTAGAAAATATTTCTTCTTTTTTTTATTGCTTAAAGTGTGAGCTGATTTTGTGTTTTAGACATACAAAGTCAGAAGAGACCGAACAATTCCAGATTCTCTATTGTAGTCTTTTGCATTTAAATTAAATATGCAAATGCTCTTCTGATTATAGACAGAGCAAACTAAATCAAAATATTCACAAGCCAACAAATGATATAATGCACTATATTCACTGTATATAAAGACATGCAAACCCTCTTGATAACTAAAATGACAATGAAATGAGCACAACAAGCCATTCTTCCCATTTCATTATAACTGTCTAGTCTGAAACAGTAATTTTTTCCTTTTATGCTGAGTACAGAAGCATCTGTTCATGATACAAACAATCTTATGCTCACATCTCATAAGATTTCCAAACCAGTTAATGAATAACTTACTGAAATCAATGAGAAACCTTCCAAATCCTTGCCTTTGGTACTGAGGCATGATCATTATGCAGGAGACATTGTACTTCTGCTGGCAAAGCTTTTCCTGTGGGAGAGAAAGAGAGAAAGATAGAGTGTGTCAGTGCGCTGCCAACGCATGCAATTCACTGCACCTGCCGTTCTCCTGAACTGAACCAAACATAAGCACACAAAACCCTTCAAACATATTGCAGAAATGTTCAGATACAAAAACAAGCACCATAAAATAAACCCATCTTTAACAACCCACTAAACAACCCGCTGTTACTCTGACTCCACTGTCATAGAATTAGATATTTAATACTATATATGTAAGGGTAATACCTTTGAAAAGTATCCTACAAGATGACAACCCTTCTCATCATTCTGTGTCAGAACGTAGAAGAGAAATGGCTCAACGTCGTAATAGAGCGTCTTGTGGTCCAGAAAAAGCTTTGCAAGCAAACAAAGGTTTTGGCAAAAGATTTTGCTGATATTTCCATCAACCTAAAGCAAAGAGGAAAAGAAATGGGAAACCATTAGAGATTCAGATTGCCCCACAAGGGCAGTTCCTGCTAGTGGAGCACATGTAAAGATCAGAAATCCTAAACATTCTGCAATTGAAGGTCTTTAACACTTTTAGAGGTCTGCTAGGATTATGATGCATTTCCTGTTCACTAGAAAAAACAAGACATGAAGTCCTTGAAGAACTGACTTAATCTGACATGATTAAAAAATGTAAGACCAGTTCTCATCCATGATGCTGAGATGTGCCTTTCAACAAGCTTGGCACTTCATAGCCTTTAATCTCTGGACATAACCCCTCTTGTTTTAATTGCAAATGCAGATGAGATGAAATTAGGATGCGAATGTAGTTGTGCATGAAGATTTAAAAGCCAGCACTGACCTCAAACACAGAGAGGTTATCCTTCCTGTAGATCTCATTAGCTGGAGGGTGAAACCACCCACATTTCTTTGAATGCCTCTGCAGAATGTCCTGGCTTTTCATGTACTTTAAGCAGAACTCGCAGAGATAAAGCTTCAGTAATCTGAGAAGGTGAGCAGCAATTAATTATAACATGAAGAATGTGGCATGAGTTGCAAGAGTAGGGAGTCTAACTCTAAATCACATACTAGTTTACATTTGCTTAAGGCTATATCTGGCAGACATTTAAAAAATTGCTGTAAAAACTGTTTTGGAATAAATTTCAGACTTACCTTGAGTATTCTGGAGGATATGGTGAGGAATACCAAGTTTGTATTTCATAGTTCCCAAATTCAATGAAAGGAGGGGATTGTCCTTGATCACCAACAGTTTTCTGTTTTTGAAAAAAAGTTTACAAGTTAGAAAAAAAATGTCTTTGAAATATTTAAAAGAATTTTATTATTTTAGGGTGGTCACCTAAAGTACGAGGAATAGCAATAGTGATGCTTGCCTAGTAAATATAGACTCTCCTCACCTTTGCTGTGATCTCCTTGATGTGTCTGAACACTTTCAGATCCTCTTCAGCCACATGGTCATTGAGTAAAATCATCCTTCCTTCCTGTGGCTCTCTTCTTGAGCATCTCTCGGCATTAAAGGCTGTGAGAGGTCAGAAAATAGACCTTCAGAATTTGTGTGCAGAATGTAGTACAACAAAAAAAAACAACAAAAAAAAAAAAGATGCTGACGCTATAAAACCCAAAGCTAATATAAACAAGCACTAACCTTAGACTTAATACAGCATTCAAAATCACAACTGCTAGCATGCAAATCACTACAGTCATGGAAAGGACAGCTGATAGGAAAGGCTCATATCAACATTGCTGGCCAACACACTAACCTCAAACCTCTAACCACACATCACAGTTTGTTTCTAGGCAACAGCGACCTCTAAACAAATATTCCATTTGTGCAGAGGTTGAGAGGGAACCAAACCAGGAGCAAGGGTCATTTGAAATGCAAACACTTTACATTAAAGTGCTTGTTACCAAAGGGAAAAAGCATTAATAACTATGGTTTGAGAGGCAGGTGTGAGCAGCATGAGGACGTGAGCAGAGAGCAGAAATCTAAGGCTTTAGTGGCTTCAGAATTAATAAATTATTGAAGAAAAAGGTTAAAAACAAAAATGCAGAGATGCAGTATTAGTTGAAAAACAAAAATCCATGTTACTGAGCTTCTAAAAATGAGGAAGATGAGTAAAACGGTTTAAAGATGAAAAAGCTAGTCAGCCGTTCGGAGGTTCAGGCCCCTGTGCTTACCATGGTTTGGGTCTGGTTTAACTCTTCCGTCTGCCAATCTGCCCTTCCCTGGTGTGTTGTTCTCCCTCTGCGGGGAGGCCTTAAACCTAAACCTGCCTAGCAGCTTGTGCTTTCTCAAGAAAGGAGTTCGTTTGAAATGGAGTGCCGACTTAAATGGTCGGCCCCGCTTGGGCACCCATCCCGAGGCCGAACCGGATAGGGATGCTAATTTACTACCGAAACCCTTGACAGGTTTTTTTCCTTGAAGCTGCAGGGACGTTTTGGGAGAGGTGGAAACGTCCTGGGTGCGGCGCGCTCGCTTGGGCGGTGCGTAGCTGGGGAGTCCCTTTTGCCGGGACTGTCCCTGAGTGGTAAAGATGTGAGACAGTCCATCAAATAGTCCCTTCAGCTGGTTGTTGCCTGGGAGGCTACTGAGGGATGGGCCGCTAGACTGGGAGGAGGAGCTGTGGGGGGAGTGGGCGGAGGAGGGTGAGGATGACTGGGTGGGATTCAGCGAGATGGGGCTGTGTCCTTGCGAAGGGGACGGGGTAAGGAGAACACTAGATGGGGAGTTTAACCTCACACCTGGCGTCGTCACGCTGGCATGGTGTTTCCGATAGCCCCGCTTCCTCTGCCTGTGCTGATTCGAGGAGCCCAACGCTTCACCGCGCAACCGGCGACCCAAGGGTGATGGTGTGAAAAATTTGGAAAGCCCGTCAATGAGACCTTTGGTTTTCTTGTTGAATGGGAGCAACGTAGTGAGGGTGGGTGTGGATGTGAGGGGGTCAGTGAGACTCCTGCCGTCTGTGGTGGGTATAAAGGTGCTTGATGAGGGTGGGGTACAGAAAGTGCTTATGGAACCCCTACCATGCCTTGCTTTTTCAGACAGCTCAACGGATCCTGGACCACCACTGTCAGACCTGTGAAAACAGACGATAGTGGCTTTTAATACACAAGCCACAAATGAATGAGAATCTGTGTGCACATCTTGACTGTGACTAAGCCTGAGCCTTGGTTTGAGAGCCTGATTTCACAGCTTCAACAACACGTTCCACCGTGTCTATCAGTGCTCATCAAGCCTTTAGGAGAGATGTAATCCCTCAAGTCTTGCACATTTAAAAGCTTACTGACCCAGACTCACCCAGTCTGACTGACAGCGTTCTGAGTGAGCTTCACAACACATCCATATGTTATAATTAGACTTGCAAAGTATGCCCCAGGCTAAAAGTACATTGTAGCAGCCATGCTAATTTTAAACCTTGTGGATGAGAGGGTATGAAAACCTACATATACTCTCAAGGAAAGGTTGTGAAGGACAAAAATCAGAGTAGGCCATCAAAAAGAGCATTTACGGTTTAGGCAACATACTGATGTGAGACCTGTAACCTTAAGCCTGAAGCACAAGGAACAAGACAGATGAAATGAGTTATCGTACATTGTTGGATGTGCTAGATTTTTTCTTGGCCTTCCTGGCTTTGCATATCGCCTTTTGATCTGGGCCGCTGTCTTGTGTAGCAACCGTTTTCCCTCCTGTTCCTTTGGCCTGCATACTTGGCAGATCCACATTCCTGGGGGAGGTCCAGGGAAAAAGAGAGAGAGAGAGAGAGAGAGAGAGAGAGAGAGAGAGAAACAAAAGAGGGAGAGGGAGAAACAAAAGAGAGAAGCATTTCAAGTATGGTTCATCATATCTGCAGCCGTGACACTTTTCAGATATGTCTTTGTAGTACTGAGCAGAGATGACCCACTGTGATTTCCCCTTTATTTCCACAATCTTTAGAAGCAAAGGAATAGAACAAAGAAAAACAAGCTTTCTACAGGTAACAGACCAACAAGGAAACACTGAATAAATGTCTTTGAAGTTTTGTGGGGAGCTTTTTATTGACAGGACTTCAGCCTTCAACATCCTCTTTAGAGAGGTAGATATCAAATAAATAATTTGAATGATTAGATCGTTTGTCATATTTCGCATAACTAAAGTAAAATTGTCATGTCCTTTGATTTTTAGTATAGAACTAAAGCTCTCAGATATCTTGTGGAAATACGCAGCACTGATTTGTGCATGAAGTGCACTACAGAAAGCAAGTTCACAGTGGCAACCAAATAGAATTGTACATAAAGATATATAGGTCAAGCATTATTCATTTTCTGTATACCTGTGATCTTGACATGAGATAAAAAGAATAAATGAATATTGACAATGTTATACTGAGAAAAAAAGAGAAAAACAATGTATAGCGAACTAATATCCACCTGAATATATTTTGCAACCCCAAAAATAAGTTTGTCAATTAGACAAATGGTTTTATATCACGGTAGAATATCACACAGAGGGCCGTTCACACAGGAAGCGTTCTTGTAGCAGGCGCCATTCTGTTAGCGTCTCTCACTTTAATTGTTTATTTTTTGTTATAATTAATCAAACTAAATAAACATGTTAAATTAACACTCTGACATACATGTTTTAGTTAAAGCATTTTCTTTCACCCATAACAAAACCCAAATGAAATTTGATGGGATTTTTAATGGCAGAATGTCACCTCTCTCCAGCAGTTACAGACATTCAGCACTGAAGGCTCTTGTAAAATTAAGTGAAACGAAAGTGCTCTATTGAAACACTTTATGATGCTGCTCCCTTTTTATCTTGGCACTTACATGGCCATTTCAGACAAACTGCCATTAACTGAAAAGGACAAGCAGTCATTTGCAAGCCAGAAGCAAAAATCATTAACAACGAGAGAGAGAGAGAGAGAGAGAGAGAGAGAGAGAGAGAGAGAGAGAGAGAGAGAGAGAGAGAGAGAGAGAGAGAGAGAGAGACTAAATAGTGCAGGACGTATCATCTTACGATTATGTAACCAGAAGCCTTTGTATAATGCCACATTTAAACGGCTTCACCTTGAGAATGGAAAAATCCACAGAGGCAAACAAAGGCCTAATGTACCTTTTGGCATTCTGGAGAGCGGTGGGTCACAACACTCCATATGGAAACCCCTGTCACAGGAGTCACAGAAGAGCATCTCGTCCTGAATCCACACGCACACACAAAAATAAGACGCAAAATACACTACACAAGTAAACAACATCCTGCAGTAAGTGTCAGAACACAAGCAGCGCTCTGACACTATAAAAGATGTCAGCAGGAACCTGGCCAAGGCCATCAGTGCATTTGAAAAAACTTACAGCATTCTTCCCCTGAATCTGACAGGAACTGCATGTTTTGCATTCGATGCATTGCCAGCGCAGGGCCTTGACATTTGCAGTCAAATCAGTGGAGAACTTCAGGCATGATGGATGGCCTTTGAGGAGAAATGTGGAATAAAACAAACAGGCTTTAGAGAGAGTCTCCAAACATGCTTAATTAAAAGAGCGACATTACCTAATCCTTTAACTTTGGCAGGAAACACAAAAGCCCTTGCTGAAACATTACAGGATAAATGTTAACAGAGACTTAATCAAGCAGAGAGAGAACATCAAAAAGAAACAAATGAAAGAATCCCCCGACCGTGGATCAGTTAAATATTTACACGTGGCATCAACAATGCGAAGAACCATGCGTGAAGACTTTCCAAAATCGATGTCTAAAAGCACTGTTTTATCAAACACTTCTGAGCAGCTAATTAAAGATAATTTGTTCTTAACGAGGCAGAAATGGTACGCGGGTACACCATAATGGCAGTCGATCTGTTATAGTCATGTAAAAGCATGCACTCCTGTCCCTGAGGGCTGCGAACCAGCTGCGGTTTACAGTGGGAGCACATTTTCTATACTTCCATGAACACTTAATGAAAACCACCTCTGCGTTGTTAAGTCAAACTCAGCCATAAAAATGTCACTGGGAGAACAATTCCTTGTGGCATTTCAAAATCACTGTTCAAAACAAATTACGACATAAGAGCAGGTAATTTAACAGGAACATGGCAATTCTGTCTGGAGGAGGGAAAAAATAAATAAATTAGAGTAAAAGAAACAAGCAAGCGAACATGAAGTGGGGGAAAAAACATTTTATAAACTACACCTTTCAACTTGAATCCATCTGTGATTGTGTAAAACCCTTCTGCCAATACTTCTACAGAATAGACAATTTTTTGTTGAAAAAATTCACTCTATCCTCCAAGCATCTTGAGATATTTTACCACATTTCATAAACATACAGCCCAATGCCAATAATCCCAAACAAGATCACCCTCACTAAAAACACTTACATATGGGATGCCATCATGGAGACCTGAGGAAGCCCTCGCCAGGGTGTATTTATCATCTATCATTAATCACCACTAGTTTTCCCTCCTAGCAGGATTTAACACTAGAGGGTTGTACTAGTGTAATAACCTTTTTTTTTTTTTTTTTACAATTTTAAGAGTGAACCATTAAATAATCAAAAAAATAGATAAAGGTTTTTTTAACAGGCTAAATCTAGGCCGAAAATACGAACTGCAAATTAAGCAGATTGGACAACAGAAATTTAGACATGGAGAAAAAGAAGTGTACATGTAAAATTATCCAGGTTTAAACACATTTAATGTAAACAAGCTGATGAAGATGATATCTTGCCGGTATAGTTGAGACGTGCACTGTTCTGAATCTGATGCGAGATGAGATGCATGCAGAGAAACGCAGGCAGACAACAAACAATACTATGTATCAATCTCACAAGACTACGAAAGCTTATTGCGGACAAAATTCAAACACGATTGCAAATTCAGTTCAGATTTGCCTTTCCTAATTGTGCATGAACAATGTTTGTGGTTTTCTTTTGGATCTTTAATAAAGAGCATTTCTTGTTCTTAGACTATACACATGCACTTGCCTGCCCCATGCAAACAGACTAACCAACATCTCATGTAATATACTGTAGGGTACAGACATTGTTTAAAGTAATGATAAATCAAACGATTATTCATTAAAGGGATACTTCAGGATTTAGCATTAAGCTTTGTATTAGTAGAAAACCTGTAGTATTTTCGAATTACCGTGCTTTCCACCCTCATATCCCCCTGAGACGAGAGAGATTTATGTATTTGTCTGGAAAAAAATGTGAAAGACTTTTTGGCCAGAGGCTAAAGACTACAGCCAGTAGTAGGGGCTGTCCCGCATGTTCTCAACCCGCCCATAGAGGGTGGGACCTCACTCACAGAATATACACAGTGTCAGCCATCTTTTTTTGGAAGCTAAGCTCGCAGGCTCTTGTTCTGTGGAGAAAGCCGAGTAGTAGGAGAAAGCTGAGTAGTAGAGGAAAGCTGAGTACTAGGGGTTACGGGTTACCATCCTCTTTTTCCCGGACATGTCCGGCCGTCAAGATCTTTCAAAATGTCCGGGATTCAGCTTTTGCTTTCTGCAGTCGCCATTCATTGTTTACATGCACACCTTTTGTTTCAATCTTACTGAATTCATTCCGATTGGTGAATCTGAATGTAGTGTTTACATGAACGCTACACAAGAGATCGGTTGATGTGCGTTTTAACACTGCTAAGAAAATTCCCGCTCCTCCGTGAGAGATACGAGACCGGTGCGTCTCACAGGTGTCGCT
This sequence comes from Semotilus atromaculatus, assembly GCA_031834385.1. NCBI lineage: Eukaryota > Metazoa > Chordata > Actinopteri > Cypriniformes > Leuciscidae > Semotilus > Semotilus atromaculatus. The sequence continues at coordinate 25,504,857 of JAULUF010000025.1, read as the reverse complement.
CATCAGTAATCACGCCACCGGCCTCGCGCCGTTCTCTCATGGCCCTCAGTCTCGTCCTGCTCGCCACAGTAAACATGATGAATGGCGACAGTAGAACGCAAAAGCTGAATCCCGGACATTTTGGGAGATCTCTGGGCTGACTCATCACAGAGACTTACTAGTAGCCTAGACTTGTTTAACTACAGTGCTCTGTTACCGGTAGGCGTGGCCTCCTAGGGCAGCGAAGCAAGTGCATTCTGGGAGTTGTTGTCTTTCATCCACATAAGCCAAAAAATTAATTTTCTGTCTTTTCTCAGTCTAGACAGCTCCAAATAAAAAAAAATTAAAAAATAACATTTCTTCTACATAAATAATCCATTTTAAATACACATTCATCTTTCCAGAGGTGAAGTATCCCTTTAACTAAGGGCGGCGCTAACAAGTTATCATGTTACTTAACCACATGGTCAACCAACACAAAATAGGTGTAGTTTTAAAGCTTAGAAGCTTGGTCATATTCCCTATATTCACTGTAAATCCATCACTTAACAAGTGCTTTTAAATTTGCTGATATTATAGAAGTGCTCTATTTTCATAGCGTGAAAAAATAACTGCTTTACATGAAAATTTGATTTGCAAAATCAGTACATAATAGATAGATGTTTCAATTTCACAGCTGGAGCACGTTTGGATTGGTTTGATCGTTCAGATTGACAGTTCTTGATTTACCATGAATAGACTAGGAGCGCACATCTGAAACAGTGCTGGAAGATCATCACTCATCAACTAGGATCTTGTTACTTGTTTGTTCTATGTATTTTTATTGTGGTGTTTATACATGCAAGTAGTTCTCATGTTCAGTAAAATCACTTGTTTGGAGGTTTTTTTGGACCCTTGTTTAATTAGCCTATGCTTCTAAATAAACGTGAGCTCGCTTCATTATTCTTCGGGTGTCTGCTGCACGTGATTTGCGCATTTGCGCATTGAGCACCTCAAAACGATGCAGTCTAATGATGACCTTGCTTAATGGGCCATCGATAAGTTTTAAATGATCGACAACTAATCGATAGTTGGTTAATTGTCATTATCTCTTGTATATGTCCTTATGTTATTTTGATGGAACTATGATCCATTTTCCACACAGGTAAAGTAGAATCTCAAACAAGTTACTATGGTTTTTGTTTTGATCTCAGTGGTCCTGAATTTACAGTTTTTGTTTTGGCCCAGAACTTTCATTTTGGTGCATCACTATCTCTGACTCTCTCACTTCTGGAATTGATTCAATCACATGATTATGAGTTGTCAACTGACAATCCCGATTTAATAACTCATGAACTATGTCCCATCACTCCCACAAATTTGAGCAAATATTAAAAGAAAATCTCTGGTTTGGTTACAGCTAACTGGTTAGTTACAAAGTCTGAGGGTGCATCTCAATCAGCTCCCTAGCTTATTAGGTCGTGAACCAGTAGATCGTGTACACAGATTAAATGAGGATTCTATTTCCAGCGACATGACAACGTCCTCATTGTACAACATCTACTACATCAACATACTACTGGCATTTATGAACAACTGTAGATCTGATATCTTTTTGACATAAAAAAAAATAAAATAAATTAAAGTACATAATGATAAATACTTTGTTACATGTACATACAACAATTCAGCTGTAAATAAATTATAAATGTTAGCTATATGTTCATTGGCTGAATAGATGTAGGTTTATGCTGAAAAAAAAAAAATAGGCTAATGATTTGCATTAAAAAGAAATTGCGTGTTATGTGTAGTGAGTTGGCTCACGTGATTTATGTTTTGCTCCTCAGAACTTCAGTTAAGGAAACAGTGAGCATCGATGCCCCCTGGTTTTCACTGTGCATTCTGGGACTTTTCAGGGAGCAAATGTTTCAGCACACTGGAAGAATTTTGCCATTGAGACAGCCCTTAAACTGACCACCTCCTTGATCAGTACCCTGACTACTAAACTAGGGAGCTGATTGAGACAGACCCTGAGTCACACTTCAATCAATAAAATTCTTTGCCAAATGGCCAAAAGCAAATTACATTTTACAGACTTTCAGATAATACACTGTCCATCTATGGGCATGGCTCAGTGAGAGAGTTGAAATACTGGTCTTACCGCTGCTCCCACAGTCAGCACAGGACAGCAACTCCTCTGGCCTCTTGTCTCGATTGGACTCCTTTGTGCCCAAACAGAAGCTGCAAATGGGTATGGGGTCAGCACGTGGCTAGAGTGAAAAAATAAAAGAGTATATTTTTAATTGATGTAGACTTTTAATTTAAATAAAACTGGCAACAATGATGCAACTTTTTTTTATTATTCCTCAGATAAAAACACACAAAAAAGTATGGTTTACAAAGTCTACATGTTTGACAAGATAAAACACTAAAGATGTACTCAAGCTAAACCCCCTACACACCAAGTGAGCTACGGCTGTCGCGGTGAAGGAATTTTCACTTGAAGAGATTTTGAGTGGCTCAATATTGCGATACGCAATATCACCATTGAAAAAAAAAGAAAAAAAAAAAGTATTACAATGTGATCAGCTGGCACGAAGACTAAGGAGATTCAAAAACAAAACAGGTTTTATTAATAATTTAAACACTCTGAATGAACATACAGGAGAATAATGCAAACCACACAATACAAGATCTGACCAAGAACAACTGAAACATGTGGCTATACAAACATGGGTAGAACAAAGGAAAGTAAACTAGACATGTGAAACTAATACATAACTAAAGAAACAAAAAAGACGACAAAATCAGTAACCAGTGACACCAAAACTAAACAGCAGGAAAACAGGAACTAAATGAAACAAAATGGATGAATGACAAAATAAGGGTTCACATAACATAAAATAAACCTGACAATAAGCTTGTTGTGCTATAGTTGTGCAGCCCTATTGTATGTAGAACTGTTAGTTTCGACCATTGAATTGGACTAGACTAGAGGCTTTCTAAACCTGCTGATATCTCTGCGCATTCAAGACAGGCTGTCAGTGCAAGTTACATCGTTACACCAAACTAACTAAGGTGGCTTTTCCACTGGGCTTGTTTGCTGCGGTCCGAGCCCGAGCGCGATTGTTCCCGGCACCCCCCGCTGCGTTGGTCTGGTTTCACACTCAACTTGATTCTATCGAACCCTGGTGCATTTGCGTGCATCTTACGTCGTCGCAAACGTGCACGGCGCATGATAGAAAACAGAACGTGGGTCTATATATTGTGGGTTTTTTTATTAATTCTGTGCTATTATGCGCAGCTGAGTGAACAATACAGGTTTACTGTGAGTGTTTGTCACATAAGCTGGCTTTCTGCTGCTTGCAAACGGACTCTTTTGAGGAGACAGTAGATTTCAAAATTTGTTGCCCTGATTCCACGTGATATGCGCGAATACAGGCTCAGTGTATCCAAGGTAAATCAACAACACTATCATCTCTTACATGTGTTTTATTTAACTAAATACATCACAATCAGCTAAAACGCATGCGCAGGTCACTTTACTTCCTGAACAAGTGCGCACCCGAGTCTGTGTTGGTTGCACATTCACGCGAGCCGCGGCACGGTTCGGGAGCAACCAAACTCAGACCACCTTCTCCAGGTAGTCTCGGGTTCGGTTCCCCAGTGCGCACCCGGGTCCCATGACAGCGTTCACATTAGCGCTTTTTCATGCGAACCGTGCCCCGTTCCGAACTAAACTGCCAGTGTGAAAGCCCCCTAAGTCTTTGAGTGAGTCATTTAACTGTTCACCATTTATTTTTTATTTTTTTTACTTTGAGCTCCAATTTTCAAGGCTCAACCAAACAGCAATATATCACTTCATAGAGACCAAATGACATTGATTCAATGCACTGACATTCAATGGGAAATGTTGACAGGATGCTATGCTGCATTTTTTTTGGAATATAGCCTATTAATTGACAGAGAACAGACGCAGGTAAATTGCACACGCTCAATCGATCTCTTTCTCCCTCACTCTCTCTCTCTTTAGGTTTGTTTAATGCAAATCTATGGAACCTCTGTACAAATCACATTTGTCTTAAATAAAAAAAAGCAAGCTGGCAAAAAAAAAAAAAAGACATTCTCACCTTTTCATTATTAACTTATGTAACATTCAATACACATGCATGAATTGTAAAACAAGGGCATAGCCTTATGAAAAAAAACAATGAAAAAACACAAAAACAACAACAACAACAACATCATGTAAACATCGCAGGTGTGGTGTTTGCTCCTGCAGTTGACTTGTCAAGTTGTCAGTATCGCTGTATTCTAATATTGTGGTTACCGTGACAGCCCTAATGTGAATAGCTTTAAGCAATGCAATGCCTTAAATAATATTTTATGTACACATACCAAGATCAAAGATTTGAAACACAGTACAACGATTATTACACAAGGCACATGAGTGGCATAGAAAATGAGTACAGATTGGAAGATAAAAGATTTGGCAGGTGTTTTGATTAGCTTTGTTTGAATATTGAATGTCAAACTAGACAGGTGGTTACAAACCCAGGGAGTCGGCTAGTTATTAAGCATGTGATTATGGAGGACAGATACACAGTGCCAGATATAAAGCAGCTCCTGGCAGAGGCCAGATACAAACATGAGTTAAATCAATCTCAAATCACTCAATACCAAACGAAAAGGCACATTGTGAAGTACATTCTAGGGATGTCAGACGTACTTCAGTACCAAGTATCAATACTAAAATAAAGATACTAGTAAAAACAAAACTAGCCTTTCTGCAGTGTACCACAGACTCAAATTGATAGAATGCTGTCTGACTCACAGGCGGCTGTTGATTTTGGCATTAACTGTCACCACTATTGCACTACACTGCAATTTCGTTGTTAAAATGAAAGCAAATTAAACGTAAAATTAAATAATATCAACAATTAAGTTATTTTTTAAATTTGTAATATTTCACAAGATTACAGTTTTTACTGTACTTTTGATCAAATAAAGGCTGCCTATGTGAGCAAAATATAGCCTAAATAAAAGGGATAATTTTCTCTGAAATGTTATTGCAACAACCCTAGTACATTCTGGCACTTAATAGTGCAGTATGGTCAGGTATCCAATATCTCTGGAGGTCAGATACTAACCCAGATGCAGAATCCACGAGACATGATACCACAAAGAGGAAATTAAACCGAAATGCCTGTTTTAAATTTAGGATGTGTGCTGCATTTGACTACTGTAAAGATTACATTGTGTAAAAGCCTTCAAAAAGGCAGCAGCCAATTCAACCAACATGCATACATGCAATAAATCTGGTACTGCTGATGAAGGATAAAGGATGCCCAGCAGGATGTGTCTTGAATTGTGCACGTCACCACACACACCGCCTTGCCGTATCACCGAGCGCTGTGATACACAACACTGAGCCTGTGTAAATATTGGCAATGGGATGTTATACAACTGCGAGAGGTGTAGCCAGTGCCCTCTGAATGAGGGTAACGCAAGTTGCTGATGCCAAAAGAAGATTAGAGGGAACCGAACAGGCTCAGTGAATAGCTCTCAAGATAAGACTGTATCTTTCCTCCAACGAAAGCCTGTGGCATGCAGGACTTGTGTAGTGGAGATCAGAAAAAGGTTACATGGAATCTGACGGGAAAGTCTGCCACCCCACCCTCACATCTTCAAACTGTTACATCTAAATCTCCAAATGGTTGTGTAAGCCCATTCAAGCCTGAGTCCTTAGATTCTGCATCACACGCTCGCAAAAACACACCAGTCTCCCGAGAAGAGAAACCGGTAGAAGTTGAGAGTAAACAAGCGAGCAATTCAGCTCAATTCTCTCCCAAAAGGCTTGTCAGCAAGAGACAGAGCGATCCGTTGGGGGATGGTGTATATTAGATGCAGATGGGGCATTAGAAGATGGAGCAAAACTACATCTAGTGGGTATGTTCTCTGTACCATCTCAAGAGAGCCACTCAGGCTGAGCCCCCCGCTGTGCCGTGTTGATAAATATTGAGTGTCTGTTCTGGTGAGAAACCTGTTGAGAGTAATGCCAGATTAATTGTTTTATGCAACAGGCAATCAATCCCCAGCCTATTAATCATTTTGGCAGACCATCAATTTGCAGATGGGTTATTCATAAACATTGCAAGTTTTCGTTAAGTACCAATTGAAAGGCTCCAATCGATGGCCCCTGAATGATACGTACAGCTCTTCATACAAATGACGAGTTGGTTAGTGCTCAGAAATAAATGTGTGCTCATAGCCTATAAAGGGCTTCTCTCCCCGAGGGCAACATAATCACGATATGCACAACACAAATCCCACCATGCACATAATGCTTGACCTCAATTGCCTCCAAACAATAATTCTGTATTCACGCACAGAAGGGGAAAAGCACAGGCACCGCCGTCTCATATAAATACAAATAAACCCTCTGCTGCAGCTCTACACACCACCACATCATTCAATATCCTTTGCACTAAACTGATTTCAATGGCAGAATTTTACTGCCTCTTGTTCTTGATTTTTTTTCTGTACATGTGCATAAAGATAAAATAAAAAAACACTGTGAAAGCCTGGAATGTTTGACATTGAGTTATATATGATCTGAGAGTAAGCTACTTGATATGTAGGGAAAAAAAACAAGAAAAAACAAAACAAAAAACAGGCAGATTCCCACATGACGACTTCTAAGCACTCAATGCAGAATTTTACATATATTTATGTCCGTGTAGCCAACATGTCATTGTGGTAGTGATTATATGCACTATTTAGCCTAAGGGTCAAATAAATCCTGCTAGACAAACCGAACAATTTATCCATGAACTAAAACTAATTTCACGTTTTCTCTCCACCGCAATTTACACATACCGGTACTTTTTAACATACCTTCAGTTAGACCTGCACGATTCAGGATAAATTGAAAATCATGATTATTTTTTATTTTTTAACAGAGATCCCAATTCTTCCACGATGCTGAATAGACAACTAAACAAAATAACATGCAATAAAAAGCTGCAGTCTGTTTAAAATGTTTAATTAATCTGAATTATTTACTTATTAAAAAAAAATGTGTCTATGACTTTAATGACTCTAAATACTTGAATGAATGATTCAATGACAAATACATTTAACAATCACTTGCCACCTGGTGGCATAATGTAATCGATATAATCATTACAATTGTTATTTGAGGTCCCAAGTTACTTTCAAATGTATTTTGATCACTATCAGACCTATAAACTTTTATCCCAGTATTTCTGTGAAAATCTGAATTGTTGTAACAGAAACAATGATACTGTGTGGTTTAAAATACTGTTTGTGAAGCTGTTTTGTACCTTTATTGATAACTGCTCTCTCTATAACAGCACAGCGCCGACGCAGATATGAATGTTTCAGTGTGATTTTGTCAAAGGTTTAATAGATGCAGACAAATCATTGTCATTTAAGAATGAAATCCTGGGAGTGTTTGAATCGAGATAGCGGTCTTTTAACGATTAATCATGCAGCTCTACCTTCAGTATATATTTAGCACCTCTGAGAGTGTCAATCATAAATACATGGGCATTTACTGCTAACTTAACACAGACACGTAACCAACCGGCTTAATAAAAATAGCAGTAGATCTATATGGGTTTCTCGATTGGCAGACACTTGAATCTTTATAAAAATGGATGGTCGAACCCAAAATTAAAATTCTGTCATTTACTCACCCTTGTGTCGTTGCTAAGTTTGATTTAACACCATTGTATCAGGTTTCTGGTTCAAATAAGATTGCTTCATGTTAAACAGACTTGAACCAGTTACTCTTTGACTTAAAGGGACACAAGGCAGAACTGGGTGTTTTTTCTCTACGACGCCCCCCCCTGGTGTCTGGTAGTAAATGCTTTCAAACACACTGTCGTAAAAACGAACTGTTGTTCCTCCCCCTCGCCACGAGCAACCCAGCTGATCAGCTGTCAACCCAGCTGAGCAGGAACCGGCTATTTCAAAACCAGTTATGTCTCCCGAGGTAAGAAAAGCAATATTTTCTTTCCAACTGATGGCGATTTTTTAATTTTTATTGTGTTGTCATGCATACTAGTATTTTTACCGGGAACGAACAATATGAACAAGGCAAACTACTGCTTTCGTGTTGTTGTTTTTTGGGGAGAGTGGGCACGAGCATAAAAAATATATATATCGGAGGCTAATTTGTCTAAATTTATATTAGCAAGGTCTATAAGTTCATCTGGTAGAATGACGGTTTACCTTTGCTTGTCTAAGAAAACATCAGAACGTTTTTTCTAGCTCGATCATGATATGTGCAACATGTTTATTATTGCCTATTATCAGACACGTTGACTTAGGCCATCGTAATTCAACTCATTTCTGTAATGTACGTCAACTGTTTTGTGATATTGCAACGTCAACCTCAGCCTCGTCTGAGTACACAAGCTAAATTAGACACATAGAAGGGCAGCATCCATCTAGCTAGATCAAGCCAAAATCTCCGCTAGCCATTTAGACGCGGGCAGGATACACCGGTGTCTTGATTTGAAGAATTTGATATCTATTTATTTGCGAACGAAGTTACACATTTAAAACCGACAGAGGAACGGCCAAACAACTACAGAAATTAAATGTGTTTGCTAATGACAATGCTAACATCATAGTTATAGTACTATGCGTACTAGTAAGCCCGTAACAGACAGCGATCATAATAAAAACCTTTACAGACAATAGCAAACATCCTGAGGTCACAATTACTTGAAATTTAAATATTAAAACACATTTTATTCCAAAGATACTTGCAAGTGCAACAGCAAAAAGGCCAGCTCAGCATCCGTTTTGCAGGCTTCTGTTTCTCTCAGTTTTCGCCATTCTGAAAAAGCCGGTCCGATATTTACTCGAGTCTGACTTCTTGCTCGGTCAGTCTCCCGTTTCCTCTTTCGTTGGTCCTCCGACAACGATTTCCTAGCTTTCTGCTTCATTTTTACAGGCTCAGCCATAACTCAATCTATCTTGCCCTTTGCTTATAGCTAGCCGGTGCTTGAATGGGGGCGTGTACGTGTGCAGTGCCGTCAAGCAATTCGTTACATCGCGAGACCTGATATCACGCGATAGGCCTACTTCCTGACGGCGAGGCCGGCGGCCCGCCGGCCCAAAGTTGCAAGTGCGGTTTTTCCGCTCTCGAGCACCAGGGGGGTGCGAAACCACCACCATTCAACCCAAAATAAGTAATATAACCATTCCACTGACTCTGAAGCTGTTCAGTTAAGGTAAAAAAGTTACTTAGAGCACCTTTAACTTGATGATTGAAACATGTTATTTCAAAATGATTCAATCATGTAATACAATCAAACAGGACTTTCACTTCCAATCATGCTTTGCAAAGAGCCTGAATTGGGAGAGTAAATATTGAAATAAAGTGTCATTTTATGAATTTTTTAGCAAGATGAGAAAATGGAGAGACGTGTTAATATTTAAATGTTCTATTATGTTGGTATTTAAAAGTTTCTGTTATGTTAGTGGTTTTGGGGGTTACCATTATGGTGAAGTGTTGAGCTCGTGCTTGACGACCTGCTAATAAGAATTCTAATTGCTTTAATAATAAAGCAACCACTATGGTAGTGCTCTGAATGACACCAGTTTAATTTGTTTTGTAAATCACAGGAATAAACAAGAAGCATCAATTGTAGGATTATTTGAATAATTCAATTTGAATGAAAACCATTTAAGTTAAAGCTGCAGTCTGTCGTTTTTCCTCTGTCACCATCTCTGTTCGAAATCTGCAATTGCAGTTATTCGTGGAATTATCATCTTTACGTGGGTTGTACATCGGCATGAAACAGGGCGGATGAACACAGTGTTTTGAGGCGAGTGCTGTCAATCACCGCGCCATGTGGATGTCATTCAGAATCACAGATTCACTTTTTGAAAGTTTGACCAACATAAGAATTTTCACCGGAAAATGTCTTCTGAACAAGTAACATCCATTTTTGTTCTGATCAACTAAGGGGGAAAAATGATCGCTTATGTCGAATTATAAAGTATAATGCAAATTATACTTTCTCAAATTGTTAATGTTAACAACATCAGCATTGCGTGACTACATTTAATGTGTTTTACGGTTACCTGTAGTTCAGAATTCATATTCTCCATAATAGCTAAATGAGAAAGGCACAACAAAAGGAAACTACATAACTGTGTGAATTAAGCAAACAATTGTGGTACTGTTACACGATTGAACTATTGAGATGTCTTACTTGTCCAGCAGAAAAAAAGCCATCTCTGTGTTTTGAAGGGGTTCAAAATGGAAGCAGAGTTCACGCACCTTTCAAAAGCCCTGCCGATGTTTATTCTTGTGTTCGCATGAGCCGGTTGCAGTCTCTGTTTTTCTCTAGCCACTTTAAATCCGAAGTATGAAGTCTTTTGGGTTTTATAACTGGTGAATCTCCAGTTGACACTGATGATTGTCGTTTGGATCTTTCTGGATCCGCCATAAGTTTAATTATGTAAAGTGCTGCGAGAAAAGGCTGTACATCGCCCACGTCAACATCCTCACGCGCAGTATAGCCGGCAAGCCGATACACCTGTGTACAGATGTGACGTAATGACGCAAAGACATGCTCGAATTTCCCGCGGAAATCCACCAGTACCACTGGAATTAAAATCATTATTACAAGCTAACCGGTTTGAATCGAGCTACGGCAAGCAGATAGTTTTGAACACTGGCTGAATAGTTTTTTTTTTTAAAAATAATTATTTTGGATTATTTTTAACTAAAAAAAAAAAGTTACAGACTGCAGCTTTAAGGTAAACTAAAACCATTCATTCAAGTTAAATGAACAATTGATTCTAGGCAGTTGTACATGGTTGATTTACTCAAGTGGAACCACTGTCCATGATTGAATCATGTTCAGCTAAACAGCTATTTTGAGTATAAAAGATGAAGTTGAGAATTTTTGTTTGTGTTTTTTGTCCATACAAATGGAAGTCAATAGGATGTAGGGTTGGGTATTGAAAACTGGTTCCAAATTCCCCAGAACTATGGATTTAATAAGACACACACATTTCAATTCTGCTTTTCAATTGTCCACGAATGTACATTTTAATGTGATTTTAAACTTTTCAAGAGCAGGTTGACACGAAAGAGAACTATTTGGTACCCGCATGCAATTCTGTACTGTGCACACATCCAAAGCACTGGCACAAAAAGCCAACTCTTATTAGTGTTGCACGATGCACCGATACTTCAAAAGTATCGCGATTCTCGGAAATTAAAAACATCAAGATTCCTAAATGTATTAGTATCGATCCTTCTAAGAATGACCGCGTTCCAGATTTGTAAAAGACGCATTTCATGTTGGTGTGCGCTTCCAGTGCCTCCCTATGGACGTCTGTGTTTCAAAAACCTTTACAAAAGGATGACATTCTTTTTCCCTCTCTGCTGTGCGTGCGCTACGCGGTTTGGAGCAGTCTCTGTCTCGCATGCACGCTCGCTCGCTCTAGATTCCGGGAGATTTTAACTAATTTGCGGTATATCTAGTAGATAATGAGTGACTCAACAGGTAGATCTATAGGCCTAGATAAACTCATCTTTCAGGCATTTGACCGACCGGGTTGACACTTCAGCGTGAGAAATCGGGGGTGTGGTGTGTGAAACCAATCAAATGCGTGTGTCTCACGGCCAATGCGTGAGAGTTGGCAGCTCTGCGGGCATTATCCTCATCGTGGCTAACCAATAGCCTATGGCTAATTCAACATCTCTGAAAACGCAACATTCATAGATAACGTTAATAATTTGCAAGCTGAGATAATGCTGCTAAATTTATAATTTTTTTTACCTTGAATGTCATTGCTCTCATTTATTTTTTATATTTTGATATTTCATATTTTGTTCAAATGTTTAATATCTGCTTTTCATATGTTCATTTATTAGTGTATAATATGATTAGAATGCTATCGAAATCGCAATTCTAGACTTAGTATCGGTATCAAAACAATAATTTTGGTATCGTGACAACACTTAGCCTACTCTTGAAGCGTGAATACTGAGTAGAGTTCTCTTTCACGTCTTCTTGCGCTTGAACTGACAAACACAAAATTGTCCAAAATATAGCAGCCTAACAAATAGGTCTGCACAATTAATCGAATTTGTCATCGCGATTACAATTACGGATGCCACAATTATGTAATCGTTTAAAGGTGCAATTACAAAAAAAAGTTCACTTACATTATTCTGTGTGCATAAGATGTGTTTTTTTTACAGTTTTTTACAGATGTGTTTTCTACAGCTTATCTTTAGGGTTTTTTACTTTGGTTTGGTTTCTTTAAAGAAATAAAACAATACATTTGACATTTGAGGCTTAATGCTATAGAAAAGCAAAAAAATAAGTTTTTCAAGAAGAGTGTTTTCAGCTTGTATTTTGATATGACAAAATGGCATGCAGTCGCTTCAAACAATGGCATAAAGCTATTCAAAACATTATTCAATGTAAATTATGATAATCGTAATTAATAAATCGCAATTACAATTTCAAGGGAATAATCGACAATTATGATTTTTGTCATAATCGTGCAGCCCTACTAACAAACCTTCTGGCCTTCTGTGTCAATGTTAATCAAAGAACAAAAGTAAAGAAAAAAATTCAGTTGTGTGCTTTAGCTAATTTGTTTTTTAAATTTATATCAGTTTAGTTTTTGCTGTGGTTTTTTTGTTAACACCATACTAGGCAAAAGTTCCTTGTGTTAGTGTTATTCAGGCAGCAGATTTTGGTTCATGGTATTCAGTTGCAACAATGTTTTGCAAAAATTCAAAGAAAAGTTTGATATCTAAATGTTTGTCTTTTTATTTTATTTATTTTTTTACCTTATTGGAATCGAAACAGATTATTCCCAACCCCTAATATGCCCTGCCCACCAGTGTGAGCCTTTGGACTAAGCTAAGTTTGGAATAGCACACTTTTCTACATTGTTCATAGAGCCTTTAGTATACCCAGGTGTCCTACTAACTTTGCCAACAGCGCATATATCATGGTATCCCACAATGAAATGTATTGATTATACATTATGTCCAGTGTGTTGGATTAACCAGAATTTATATCAGTGACACTTTTTTTTTAACATACTTCCTGACTCCTATGATTGATGGTTGATGCTGGCAAAAATGTAATGAGACCATGTGACAATGTAGCTGTTTGTAATATGTAGTCTGAAATAATGCCTCAGTATTTGTTTAATACTATTACAGCTTCATAAAAAAATTAAGTAAAAATAAATGAGCATCTATTTGCTTATACATTAGACTAGGACACATTCTTGTGTTAGTGAGAGCACAAATATGTGCTGGCTGGTGACTACACCCTACTGAATATTGTGAGAAATGTGTGATCTGGAATGTTTACAAAAGGAACATTCCACAGATGACACAGCATTCCCATCTAAAACGGGCAATAATATCGTGTTGAAACACTCAGCTCATTAACTCATTATTTAAGGCAACATCACAAAAGCTACACCTGAACATGCCTTTCTCAGTTGTTTTGTCCACTAAGTGGAGCTAGAGCACATCCACACCAGACTGATGACAGAACGTTCTGTGGCGTGTTTGGCTCTGAATTAAAGGCCAGTGAATCCTGACTGCAGCCGCTGCACAGGGAACAATCAAGTGCTACAGGTGCAAGTCTGCAAAAACATTCTGCAAAACGTGTGGCTGTGATGACCGCAGGGGTGTGTACATGTCTTAATTTGAACAATGCAGAAGTGAAATGCTGAAAGGAAGAACATGAGGTTCTCTCTGAGGTTTCAAATGGACGTAAAAATGTGTTATTTGTAGTATGTGATGCTGCAAATTTACTATTCTAACCAATCTCAGGACTGTTTTTTTGTTGTTTAAATAAAGTTTAGTTGTATAAATAAATCTTAGCATATAATAAATATAAACAAATGCAAAATATATGAAAGTTTTTTTGGAAGTTGATTTGATTAATAAAATAATGATAAACAAATTCTAAAACTAAATCTGGCCTAATTTGATTAAAGTCAGGACTAATGAGACACCCAAATTAAAACTACAGTGTGAATGAGCTCTCATGCAATGAATTACCCTTAAAACCAACAGACAATTAATACACTGTTTTGTACACTTTCAATGAATGAACATCCTCCAACATTTGTTATTCAATAGGCCTTTAACATGATTTGTTGAAACTACACAGCATTGCAAGATTAGTGCATTGGTTTAACCATTGAGACATATTGTTTTATAAATAATAACAAAATACTTATATGCACAAAATGAAATAGAGGAATTAGTGGAAACGATTAATGATTACACAGCCATGTTCTCGTAGTTCTCCTAAGCCTTGTAAGATGAAAGCACTTTAAGAGGCACAGGTAACTCTTTGGTCTAGGTAAAAGTTATTGCAATAGTAATTCAAAGTAATAGTAAAAGTTAATTCAATATTTCTCCATTCATCCACCATGTTCTTACTTCCACATGAGGCCAAAGGTTGTGAAAAACAAGCAACATGAAGTTAACAAATATATCACTACTAGGGACAAAAAAAAAAAAAAAAAAAGAGATGAATTTACAGACATCTATAAGCTAAAGCACTGCTAATTTATGATGAATATATAGCTAACGTTTAAGGATGAGTCATTCTCTGTTCCAATACCGTGAAACCGTAACGTTCGAAAAAAGAAAAAAAAAATCACTAAGCAGCAAAGTAAACATGGGCTTCAACCCACATTAAATGTGACTGCTGTGCCTCTTATCTAAGCTTTTTGAGATCCCACCTTGAATACCCACAAGTAGGAGCATATCACTTTTGAATGGTGGCATATATGCGGTTATGCCTTGCTTTTTTATCCCATAACCAGTCACTAACAGTAATTGACACGTAAATTGTGTGTCTCCTGGCTCAGTTTGTGAGATCCAAACCAGTGACATGAACCATCATCTTTCATGTGGTTTGAGACCAAATAGAGTCAAGAAGTACGATTTTATTTAAGCCTGACGACGTCTCATGCTTCAGCATGAAAGAGGAATTTAGGGCAGATCTGTTCTAACGCTGACCCGTGACTCGTCCCATTACATTTTCCAACAGCTCTATTAGCTCATCCAGGCCTCTAAAGTCCAGCAACTTAACGAGGATGGCAGGGCTATTACATTACCATTACTTCATTCAGGTCAATCTGCCCGAGGAACAGCAACATGGCACACGTTCAGGTATCGGAGACTCAGGTTAGCTAAGTGACAATTACTCCAGCTCTAATTAAGCCATCTCCACTTCAGGCTGTGTCTGACCCTTACTAATTATGCATATATGTGGTGGCAGTGGCTTAATGCTTAGGGACTTGAGTTGTTAACACAAAGAGAACAGGTTCAATGGCAACAAAAATCGATCCAGGAGCTCTAGAGTTACAGAGATCTCAATCTTGCACTATCAATAGTGACATTGAAGAGACCACTAAGCCCAAACAGCAAGAAAAGAAAACTGAACTATTGGCCTTGTGTTGCAGTGTGTTTAACTAGGGCCTTAATGTTCATCTCTAAAAACATTAGAGTATGAGTTTCTTCACATAAATCACAGGCTCATTAATGTGCAAACAATATGATTGAACAGTTAGCCTAAATTTATACCAGATGCATGGAAAGAAAGTGATACTGCTTTGAAAGTCACAGATGATGGAGATGACAACAAACTGCACACTGAATAAAAAAAAACCCTGTAATAAAATTTACCTATGTTGGTTAGTTAACTTAAAGGGGTCATCGGATGCAAAATTCCCTTTTATATGGTGTTTTTGGATATAAATGTGTCTTTGCAGTGTGTGGACACAACCACCATACAATGGGAAAATATCCATTCACTCCTTTTTTTTAATCCTCAAAAAGCCTAAACACTCTCAATAATCAAGCCGTTTGGATTTTCTGAGCAATATGATGTCATAATGCTTATGCTCTGCCCACGACTGCTGATGGACTGTCCCGTATTAGCATATTTCCGCCCTCAGCCATTTGTAAACTGTCTGCCAAGGCAGGTTGCCCAGGCAGCACTTTATGTGTCTTGTGTCCACACACCCCATGGAAGAGAGGGGTTGGTGAGCAGCTGCTCAATATCATTTAAAGAGACATGCACCAAAATGGGTCACTGTGAAAAGAGCTGTTTTTGAGGAGGTAAAAAGGGTGTTGTTGTACACAACCATTGAGGAATTTTAACCAAAGTATGTTATAAACTTTACATGAAGACCCTAAAGAATCAAACCAACTTATGCTTAAAGGGGTAATTGGATGCCCATTTTCTATATCAAGCTATTTTCCTGCAAAAGTTCTGCATTAAGTAGTTTAGAACATTCTTCTGTACTCCGACAGCTGCATCAGTAAAAGCCCTGTTCACAACACCAAAGACTTACAACTTTATACAAATGCAGAGCTAGCCTACTTAATACAGCAACTAGAAGTACCAATGGGATAGAAGACAGTGGAAAGATGGTTATAAACATCACTAGCACAACCGCAACTAGGAGGAACCAACCAGTGGCAAAAGGCACCAAAGATTTTGGTGGTGTACCACTGACACCATTCAGATATGTGTACCTTATATCTCAGATTAGCACCAAACATTTGATTAAATACTTAGCCTAAACTGTATTGCAGAACTGCATAGTTAGGCTACATGTATAAAAATGTTAAAAAAATAAATAAATAAAAAAAACACACAGTATAGTGCTTCCTATTCATCAAAAGGGACTGAAAAAATATAAATGACAATCACTATTAAGTTTATTATACTTGTTTAGTAGAGGTGTAAATCCGACGGTTCTTCACAAAACGTTCTGATATCAATTCTTATAAACAGTGATATGATATTTGTCAATACCTCAAAAAACTCTGCGTTATGATTACGATCAATTCGATCCAAGGGTAGGCTATATCAAACAATATTATGTTCCTATACACAACCCGTTACATTTTTAATAAGTCACAAATGCAACCAAATGATGTAACATGAACATTTCTCTAAAAATTGCACATCTTGTATCATCCACAACAAAAAATACACTTTCGTTTTTTTTTGTTAAATAATAAAGAAAAATTAATAAATGGAAAAAAATAATAGTTACAAGGTCATCTGATGAAAGTTTATGACATGACAACAGTCAATCAGTCTTTCAGGCTTCTGAGCTAAAATGTGCAATGTGTAAAATCTAGAGCTAGGTCACTTCAACCTGCGGCAATAGTGTTGTCGAGCCCTGACAGGTGAGTTTAAACGAGAATGCACGCGTTGGTGGTGGTAATGCATTGAGGTACATTGTGCGAAGATGTCAAAATAAATCTCTTGAAAAACAAATTATATACATTTACACGTTGCATCAATAATATATTGTATCGTCGTTAGTCATTCGTTCGATGTATCTTTCATTGCGATGTATTGTTCCACACCATTGTTTAGGTAGCCTATAACAAAGTAAAACTGAAAGGTTTACAAGACCACCCCTGGTTAGGCATCACTGCTCTACAGTCCCATTCAGACTGTTTGATTAATTTTAAGTTGTACTTTTGGTTGCAACTAAACTTTTATGGCAAGATTCTGAGGTTTCTTATGGAGACTAAAGTAAAATGCACTGCTAAGACCAAAATACCACAATGAAATTTCTAGAAAGTGAGCTAATTGCATCAGCCACAGCTGGTAAACAGTGGTCTAGTACTGATTCAACACCATTACTGAAGAACAGATGTAATCACCAAAGCTTTAACGGACCTTCATTGAATTACTATCTTTTAAACTAAGCAAGAGTTTCAAGAACGTCAAAAAGAGAGGCCAGCCATGAGATCTAATACACCTTAAACGCAAAATCTAATCCCGCCAGCTAATGGGACAAAAGAAAGCCGGATTTGGCCCTCTCTTTTCTCATAATTTAACCCCTCACAGAATATGATAAAGAGGCCTGGAGCAGCTGCAGACTGACCAGTCCCCAAGCACACAATTAACAACAAAAGAGCTCTTTTAATGCATTGAGCTAATCAGCAGCCAGCCCACCACTGCAGTCCCCCTGAACCATCTGCAAGACGGCAGACCGTCTCCGTGATTGTGAAAAAAGGCTGGCACCATACTATCATGTCCTAGGGTCAATGAAGCACATTGCTTAGCAACAGTCAAGCCCCCGTGTACGGAAACCAAAAGCTTTTGCTTTCAAAGAGCAACTCAATACGAAGTGGACAAGGGAATGTGCTCCAAGATTTGATTACCAAATGGCCTCCGATTGTTCACTGACCACTGTAGGAAAAGAGCATTAAGAGCCACCAAGTATGGACCTTAAGTGACCAGCAAGTGATTGACAATCTTCACAATTTTATTGGTCTATAGACTATTTGTACATTGTGTCTTAATATGTGTGACATGAAAGAAAGGCTTATAATCAACTATACATAGGCCAAACGGAAAGACAAATTTATGTAGGCTATATGAAGTTTGGAAAAGACAATCTGCAATACCATGACTGATGTAGGACTAATCTAAAAAGTATTCTATTAAGGTTGAAACTTTTTAAACAAATATATCAAAGAAAAGGAACAGACAAAGTTGAGTCCCAGTTGAAAACAATAACCATAACGCAGGACACCAGAAGGGGGTTAACTAGGTTTCTGGAAAAATGTATAACACTGACATTATGGCTGTTCTATCAATGTCAGTTTCACATCTTCAGTGGAGTTCACAACAGGGCTCAACACTTGCCTAGAACAGTGTAGGCATACCCATCATTAAGCTTGCAAAGTAATAACATAAAATTTAAATAAACCCATTTACTTTATTACTACACAATAAAGGTCTTATTAAAAAAAAATAAAAAAAAACTTTCAGCACTTGCTCACATAACAAATCTCTCTTACTTCAATCAACCACTCTCCTCCAACCAGCTCCATTCGGGCACATAACAGCTACTTTTCACAAATCCAACCAACTTCTAAATGACAAAATTAAGTCACATTCTACATTTTCACTCATTAAATACACTGTAGGCTAAATGTTGTACATTACAAAAGTACAATGGGCTGCAAATGAGACTTAAGATTTTGAAATATGGAAATAGCACCGGTAAAAATCATTGCAGAAAGGTTTCGATTATGAAGCTGTAGGACAATATTCAAGCACAGTAACTCGCAAAAGATCCCTCAGTCAAATAACACACAGCTACTCCAACATCTGCAGCATATCATGCTCTCATTTAGAAAACTATCTTGGAGCAAACCAAAGATGATTTGGGAATAAAAACATGGTCTTCTCATTTTCACAGAACATTTCAATCACACAATGTTAAAATCAAACCCAAGTTCACTCATGGGGATGACAAAGCGGTTTGGGGAGAATGGTGAAGAAACCCTTTACCAAAACAATGAGTTGGGCTATGGTTTTGAGATATTTCAACAATTTAGGACAACAAAGCCACTTTTGTATAGTTAAGCCCTGAAAAGCAACAAACAACTGACTTCCTACAGTTCCTAGATGTTACAACCTCTGAATGATGTTGGTGGCTCGGGTAAGATAGCCTAGTTCATGTCAACGTATGAGTATTCTTGTGTACACTAGGCATTTGAAACCCTGCTCAAGTCTCTAAGTGGCATCTTAACTTGTTCGGCTTCATACTGTCAAATGCTAATATTATGAGGCACACAACACACTGTTCTCTTTTCATTACCCACCATTGTACTGGTGAATCTGAGGGTGAGATGTGCCTCATATTGTCGTCTTCAGGCTGTCTACACTGGACGCAACAAAGCGAACGTTCCAAATATATTTATCCTTTGCGGCAGAAGTTATGCGAGCACAAGAGTATGGCAGAAATAGAACGGGCATCAGTTTACTGTCAGAAAGTGCTGTGCCGCAATCCAGTGTATTCAACTGAGTGACTATTTGCTTTTGTCGCTTCATATTGGGCTGCTCGCATCTACTTTAGACACGTTGTTTTGGTGGTTGTGACGTTTAAAGTAGATTTCTCATCTGCTTTACGTTTACCTGGCACTGGCAGTCCTTTCACAAACTTGGCCATGCTAGCGCAGAACCATGCATTATTGATTAATTATTTTTACAAGGCTCCTGCACAATACTCAATTCTGATTCTTCAAACGCACCACCTAGCGGTCTGCTATTCCACGACAACAACTGCTACAACTGATAAAACAGAGGCATCTTGAGGTAGCTAATAATGTGTCAAATTAATAAGCCACATAATAAGCGGGATCATTTCACAGTGGGGTCTGTATCACCCTGAAGAGGTTTCATTTGCATAATCGGCTGACTGTACACTATCCCTTAAAGGGGAAATGAAACATCCATGTTTTGGCACTGGTAGTAGCTACATATATTAGAAAAATCACTTTGACTAAAATTTTATTTAAAAAAAGTTGTTAAAACCACAGATATGACCAAATTAATAATTTCTAGCTAGCTATCTAGCTTGCGAGTCGCCATTTTGGAGTGACGTCACAGCCTACGTAACGGGGTTGGTTGGTTCCGTTGGTGAGTGAAGAGAGTGAAGCGTTCCTGGATCGGACTCAACACGCACTTGATTTGAAATGGTGGAAGACGAAGTTGAAAGACCTGTTGAGTCCGTGCATCCCATTGCTTATGCATTTGAGCCTATACGGCGTGGGAACCGAGCCGAACCGAGCATAGTACGTCGCTATGTCGGACAGCCGGTGGTGGACATGGCCGTAGCCAGCTATGAGGCCACAGAGGTCCGGACCTCGGTCGTTTTTTTACATTAAAAAATAAAATTTCAAGCTCTCTGAATGATTAATTAGCCGTTTAAACCACCTCATACAAGTGTTTGCAATTCATTTTGCTGCGAGAAGCTAGTGCAGTGAACGGAGCTTGAGAGCGCGTTGTGAGTGAGGGCGCAGCCTCCGTGTTGCCAGATCCACCTAATGGAAAGGTGGCAATAGTCTTCTGGACTCGTTTTTCTGATTTAATGTCACACTTTAGGAAGTTATTAAAGTGGAAAGTTGCATGTTAGGGTTCGTGATATATTAGTCTTATTTCCAAAACACAAGTTTTCAACTTATTTCGGATTATTATTTTTTATATACATTTCATTTTTGCTTGTTTTTCGTAGCAATATCTGGCAACATTTTACTGTCGGCATTAAAAAAAAAAAGCTTATAGAAGAAATGTAATTGCTGACAGGAAGATACCACATTCGGTAAGACAAACGCAATGATCATCGTGATTATCTGTAAGAAATGTATAACACTATCAAAAATAATAACATGCATTTGTTAACGAGCCAGTGTGATGCAAACATGTATGAGAGGTTTGAAATGATAATATGATAGCAGATGAATGCTTTTTATGCGTAGTTTAATGTTAAGTTTTATGTCTTTCACTGCGTTTTACTGAACTCAGCCAAGAGCCTTTAAAGCCAACCAACCCCATGACGTCACAGGTTAGAATACTGCACAATGGCGGCGCCCTTGCCGCAAAAGATATATATAGATGGTTTTTCTTTTTTCTTTTATATGTTTACATTTGTCATGTTTCTTATATAAGTGTTGATTATAATGGAAATCCATCTTGTAAATCAGGCGAACTTGATTGACTGCTTCATTTCCCCTTTAAGCCTTGCCGTACCCCCCAGTTTGGGAACCACTGCTAAAATTAAATCGGTCTAAACTTTCATTTTGGGAGAACTATAAATAATACTTACTATGCCACATTTATGAAACAAACGTAAAACCGTTTCCACACAAAACTTTGCATTTATCAATATGGATGAGAGCGGTGGCTACGCTCAAATCTCATGTCAGGTTTCAACTTGTATGTAAGTTTTTAAGTTAGCGTGAACTTGCGTGCAGTAGGGCTGGGGGATATGGCCAAAAGATCATATCTCTGTATTTTTTGGTTAAATGGCGATATACAATATAGGCCTATATCTTGGTACTTTCTACATTTTTCTATTTGGATAAAGAAAATCTGTATTTATTTTTAAAATATTATTTCACATCCTGCTCAATGATATCCAAACAATGTTGATATGAAGGATATGGAAACAAATATAGTGAATCTAATGTAGGCTATCACCTTAGAGATGTGACGGTGATAAAATTCTCCCGCCGGTTAATTGGCTTGTGACAACACCGGTAATATAGTTTCCATCGGGGGTGGGGGTAAAAAAAAAAGAAAAGAAAAAAAAAAAGAAGCCGTTAAAACAACAGTCCTTCTGATGTAGGCTACATTCATGTTTAGCCTATTTAATGATATAAATTAACCAAGGAAAAGATGATCGGTTCACGAGCAGCTTTAACTGAGGCAATCTGTCACGACACATTAAAGAGCCACAAAATAGTAGGCCTATTTATGGTTTACTTTTCTTTGACCAAATTTTAAAGTTGAGACTTTATTAAATGTTACCTGCTTGGTCATGTCTGTCAGCGCGTCCTCTATGTATTTTTCACAACATTAATAGCTATAAGCACATACTTGTCTTGCAGCAGTCTCGCACGTGCTTAGAGCTTGTGTGAATTGCATGTATAAAATGAAGTTAAGGAATAACCTCGATCCATCAGGAAACCCCACATAGGTCGGTGCATTTCACTGCGCTTCATGACACTTTTCTCTTTTGCGTGAAGAAGCCATTCGCCGGATATGTTAAAAGATAGCGAAGTGCAGTAGTGCATTAATGATTATTAGGATGCTGGTATAATAAACATCCTGGCGCCGGGTCTGAGTGAGTAATTTACTCTTATATTGTGACACTAAGACCAGCCCCTTCTGCAAATGACACGTCCCATTTGCTCACAAATCTTTACTTTTAAGACTCGTTTAAATTTGACTCATTTAAAACTGCTCTTATGAGGTCACTCGACAAAACGGACAGTTTGGCATAATTTGTGTGTGTTATGGTTCGTTCATAGCCTAGAAAGAGAACTCGATACTGACGTGCGTTTTTTCTGTGGGTTGTTTGTGTGTGTGTCACATAGGCACAGACAGCACGGTCTAATTTTGTCTTGTCGCGCTTGAATGATTTAAAAGCATTTGCATTAATAAGAGCATGTTTATACAACGCTAGTCAACGGGTGACAGAAAAAAAACAGATACTGCGTTAAGCGGTGCCGCGGTGGGCAAGTAATGAAACCGGAGTTGCGACTGAACACTGTGTAACAACGGTAACACCGACTATCGTAGCAAGCCTATAAATGGGCAAAATGGTGGTTAAAATCACATTACAATCTAAAAACAAAAATAATGCTTTTCATTCTAACATTACAATCTAAAAACAAAAATAATGCTTTTGTTTTTAAAATGACAATTATATTATTAGCCTGCATTTGATATGGTATTGCCTCATTCCATATCGTTTAAAAAAATAAAACAAAACAAAAATCTATATATTTTACAAACTCGATATACTGCCCAGCCCTAGCGTGCAGCAAAGTAAATCTGGTGGACAATTGTAATGAGATCATTTTGATTATTTTCCTGACCGAGTCTGACAACCGAAGCTTGTTTTTAATCATTAACTGTTAAACGACTAGAATAGATTGTCAAATTGAAATTAAATTAGAATAGATTGGTGTCTGTGACCCATTAAAGGATTAGTTCACTTTAAAAAAAAACTTTTGCTGATAATTTACTCACCCCCATGTCATCCAAGATGTCCATGTCTTTCTTTCTTCAGTCGAAAAGAAATTAAGGTTTTTGATGAAAACATTCCAGGATTTTTCTCCATATAATGGACCCCAAACGGTTCAAGGTCCAAATGACAGTTTCAGTGCAGCTTCAAAGGGCTTTAAACGATACCAGACGATAAATAAGGGTCTTATCTAGCGAAACGATCGCTCATTTCAATAATAAAAAAGTTTAAGTTTTATAAGCACAAATGCTGAGGAAGGAGGATCATATACACATTTTCAAATGTCTGTGTCAGTTTATCGTTTAAAATGCCCATTTCGTGTGCGTATCCTGGGTGTTTTAATATTAAAAAGGCTAAAAGAAAATTTGTCAGGACAGAGGCATGACCTTTTCAACGTAATTGTGTATTACGTGACGTCACGAACGCGCATCACAAAACAGAGCAAGGCGAGCATTTGTGCTTATAAAACTTAAACTTTTTTATTTTTGAAATGACCGATCGTTTCGCTAGATAAGACCCTTATTCATCGTCTGGTATCGTTTAAAGCCCTTTGAAGCTGCACTGAAACTGTCATTTGGACTTTGAACCATTTGGGGTTCATTGTCCCCATTATGGAGAAAAATCCTGGAATGTTTTCATCCAAAACCTTAATTTCTTTTCGACTTAAGAAAGAAAGACATGGACATCTTGGATGACATGGGGGTGAGTAAATTATCAGCAAAAGTTTTTTTAAAAGTGAACTAATCCTTTAAAAATACCAATGTTTTTTTCCCCTCAAGGGTTTAGCTTTACATGCACAAAGAGCAGCATAGATGAGGATTCACAAATCGTCACATTGCGCACCTGCAGCGCTTTCTGTGAGTGCAGAAAAACAGAATATAGGCCTATAAAATAGGCCTAAACAAATATTTATTTCACTTAATTAGCAGATTAACAAAAGACAAAAAAACTGTGCAACAAGTAGTGTAATCTACGGTCGTATTTTTGACACTCTAATGCATTGTATGTGTGGACTATATTTTATTAAATCCAGCGCCCACACAAACACATGGTGCATGTGAAGAATGCTGTTTTACATTTTTGCGGAATGAGAGTGGCAAGCCCAAAGCAGTTTCAGTTTCGCTTTAAATAAATTAATTTTGTCTTGACGTTTGTTGTTTATAAAGAATGCCACTATAGCCTAATATGTATTTTATTTTATAGTTTAATATATAGTTTATCTTAAACTATACAATAAAACAATTTATAGTTAGGCCTATTTATTTTTCATTCTTGTTCTGAATAACGTTATATTTAAAGGATTTGTTGTGGAGTGAGGGGAACTAAAATAGCTTAGGCTATAGTGTTTATAATGTTTGCAAATGTTTTGTGTATTTAATATAGCCTACATAGAATGTAGGCTAGGCTAATTGTTTGCAATTACAAGGTTAAAGGGTGTTTTTGGAGTAAAATTTCTCTTTCATGAGATTACTTCCTCTTCTTGGTTGGGTTAAGTTTCCATGTCATAAACTCTAGGGGCAAGGCTTCGAAAGCATGAATTTTCAGGGGTGTAGCCTAATATTTAAATGTAGATTGTTTTCAACCGCCAAATGTATCAACGTACGATCATTGTTAAGATGGGATTGGTGGCATTATCTGGGATACGAATGTTTCATGAATCACACGTGAACCCTGTTGTATGATGATTTCTTTTTTCTTTAGAGTAATAATAATTGAGGCCCACTGTCACTATCAACGATGCATGTTGTGATATTATATTGTTCACCCCTAACCACAAATCTGCTTTGTACTGAAATTAAGAGGTTCCCAAAAAAAGAAAGAAAACAAGTTTCCATGGTTGTTCATATTAATGGGTAAAAGTTGGATTTAAAGAAGTTGTACGACTTTACACTTGCAGAAACCATAAAACAAACAACAACACCACCACCACCACACATATTCACAGCTTTTTAGTAAAGCCCATATATATACAAAAAGTTCTGGACGTACCTGGTCTCGCTCATGAGGGAGTAGTGTAACAGGTGGGAGGTCGACAGCAAAGAACCCCAAACTCCTGAAGCAAGATTTTCCTCCCAGTCCACCACTGTTCATCCTGTAGAGCGGACCATCCTTGAGCAGCCGCCCGTTGTTAACCGCCCGCTTAGCAGCTAGCCTCAGCCTCTGCTGAAACCTGGGGTTCGCCACAACATTGACCAGGTCACCCTGGCTTCTAAGGAATCTCTCAATGTTCCTTAGAGATGAGCCAGCCGGGACGCCCAGACCTTCGATAGCCCTCCTAAGGATTTTATTCCAATCCACATGACGCAGATCTCCTGCAGGTATCACAGATCCAACCGAAACCGAGCCAGAGCCTCCCAGTTTGAAGGCCGCAATCCTTCCCGGGTTATCCGGGTCTTTGTATGAAGCGCACCCTTTGCTGGTAACCTTAAGGATGGATCCATCCTTCACAGCGAGCTCCAGCTGCTGGAGTACAACACCCTTGTCTAGTCCGTGTGAGGTTGAGACGGCATGGCAAATCCGCTCCTCAGAAGGCCGCTGCTTCTGCCTTTTGATCTTCTGAATAGCCTCAAGAATCCACTCTGTGTACAGGGGATTGGCCAGTTTCACCATGGTGAAATAAGTTGTTTCATCAAGGTGTGATCCATGAATACATTCCTTTATTTTAAGAGCGAACCATACCCATCAACAAACAAAAGCCAGCCATTAGTACATGCCGGACAGGATATGGGATTGATGTAACTCCTCAAAAATTAGACTGGCTCATTTCTTTTCCCTTTTGTCAAAAGTAAAAAAAAAAAAATCCCTTGTCGTTGTAAAATCCACAGTCAGAAGACTAGCTGAAAAATCCTTTTGAATTACACCTGTGGGTGTGAAGAGAAGAAAAACAAATCCATGTTACTTTGCAAAGAAACAAACTCTCTCCGGAACCACTCTAGAACTAGCAAATTTGACCTGGAGGGTTAGGCTAACCAATGCTCCTGCTCCTTAAAAAAACACATCTCAAAGTGAAAAACAAGTTTTGAAAGCACATTCAACCATAACTTCAAAACATCTAATTTGATTTTTTTTAAAACACAATAACAATAAATTGTTAAAGTAATTCAAATTTTTTTGGTAGTATAGACAAATTTGACACGTTAGGTGCACACAAAGGTAATATCAACAGTCCAAAACCAGACCAGTACAACCATGAGATTAAAAATTAACATGTTAAATCACATTGAGATAAAATGTGAACCACTTTATTATAATATTATAACTGGTACTCAAAATCTGCCTACACACACACACACACCTGAAAGCAGCAGCACATGTCTAGGACGCCCATATACAGTCTAGGGATGCAGTTCAATCGTTCTTCACTACAAAACACTGACAACTCGATTTTTGCACTATACTTTTTGTATATATAGCTTTACATTCAGCTACAGGCTCAAATTACAGTATGCCACGGATAATATAACATTTTATTAAGCTCATTGGTTGTGTAAAAGCCCAAACAGCATTAGCAGAGGAAGAACAGTGCTGCGAGCAGCCAGCAGGTGAAGAATTCCTCCGCTCGCCAGCAGCGGCCGTGTAAACTCAACCACAACTTATCTGCCATAATATTGTTATATAAAAAGCCTCGCACACATACTGAGGGAAACACTTGAATCATTCCTCTGAGACATTAGATCCGGTCTGAACAGATCCAAGAAAAGCTACGGTAAATAATTGAATAACGCAACTCGGTTAGCCAGCAAAACAACCATCAAATAACTCGAGTTTAACCGGAGAGGCATGACAGCACACACAGTGTTAGTGGATCATATAAAAATAGAACAACCGATGGTATAACAAAGTATCATTGACCAACTGACACTCACTCGTTGTTGGTGTTAAACTCAAACTTAAAAGTACAAAATACAGCGTTGTTTAAGACTTGACACTTATTTAATCTATTTTGTAATCTCGTCCACACTCTTCCAGCTTTGGTCACAAACTAACGTACTACTTAGCCATGACATTTCACATTAAGAGTCAAGCAACATCCTCTCAAATTCTGATAGCTAATAGAAAACACAGTGTCACAAACACATACTGACATTCGTACTTCAGCTCGAGTCCTCTGATTAAAGCCGAGACAGTGATCTAAAGTCATGCGAATCTCAGAAGCATTCGGCTTCTTATCTCCAGCATCAAGTCTATGCCGGAGCTCAAGTCTAGCACGCTAAGCTAAAGCTGGCTAAATTAGGTTATGCTTTATGACTACTTCCGACAGATGACTATCTATAATTTATGATGACAAAGTCAACGCGTCAATTAACCTACGGTCTCGCAAACCTTGTTTTCTGGACGCTTTAATACGGTGGACAGGTCAGGTGACTTCGCCGCTATGCCCGGTCGCGTTACTAAACAGACGCCATTTTGTTACAATGTTGTAGTTTACATGAATCCGACATGACACTGATTACAACCCAATGGAGTCTCATTAAACCTTACCTTCACAAAGACTGTCCCGCCCAAGAAACTTTAATATTGGTTAGAAAGGGCAAATACTTATCCCTGGTTTGATAATCAAAGTGTCAATCACAAGGAAACGGCTCGGCCTCTCGAGGAATCAGTTGGCTTCATAATCTGTCAATAATCACTTGACCCGCCTCTTAAAGGGATAGTTCACCACAACTAAACATTCGGTCATCATTTACTCACTGGCATGTTTTTCCAAGCCAGTATGACTTTCTTTCTTCCGTGGAGCATAAAATTAGATATTAGGCAAAATGTGAGAAAAGATAGTATCGGTGATTATTAACTTTAAATGTTTGTTTTAACATACAAGTGAATAATAACTGATGACCGTCATTCTACATATCTCCTTTTAGTCATACGGGACTATTACAACACGAGTGCTTGTAGATGACAATTTTTTTTTATTTTTTTTAGATAACTATCCCTTTAATTTGACAACTGATCTTTAGTCCTTACTGCTTATGGAAATTCGATCCCTGCTATATAATCAGAATTAGAAGAGCAGGGCCAGCAGGAATATTTTATCATCATGTAATCTAATGAGTTTAAAACTACTTGATGGCTCTTTAATGTAAGATCACCCGAAACTCGGTCTACACCTTTAAGAAGGCTCCCCCTTATGAGCATCGCACTACACTGCAATATGAGCAGATCGACCTAGTCACACTTTTTGGAGGATAATGTAATGGTGAATAATTAGTCCAAGTTATCCTTGGCATTCCCAGTACTGTGTGCACTGTAATATAATATAATATTTAGTTTGCACTTTACAAAAGACATGGAAGGCCATGAACTATCGAGCGCGCGTACATCCTCACGAAGGTAGTGCACACACAAATACATTTATAAATCCTGCGAATGTCTGGCGATGATGGCAAATCATCCCGTTATTCTAAAACACAAACAAAGATGCAATGATGACTGCTGGTCGTTTACTCGCTAATGTCTAAAGCATGGGAAATGCACTCATATTTCAAGATCAAGCAACAGAGAACAGATAGCATCTGGAAAATTCCATTTATGCGGGTCAAGCCGTAGCTTGCGATACTTGCGCGGTTCGTGTAACCCAATAACCTTAATAGCCCGAATTAATTTCTCCGCTCGCGTCAAGTTACATCACTCACGACAACTTAAACTTGAACGATTAAAACATGCCACCGATAACAAGCCACTCAAGACACCGCCGAGATAAATGCCCGACAACGCTTGCAAAGCGAACATTTACCTTTAAGTTCCTCGCGCGATCTCTCCACACTCCTCGTTAAGCAATAAAAACACGCTTATTTGCGAAGCTGATGATATATGCGCAAAGTAGCCTGATAAATCCAAAGGGGTCTTGTTTGATTCGGAAGATGAACGCACGCGTAGGCAGAGGGAACCTGATAACAACTAATTGAAAGGTTAATCTACATAGGAGTCTGTGACAAAGTAGTACCCTCCCCTTTCGGCACTCCATCAGCCACAGAGGAGGACTAACTCGCTGTAACCGCTATGTGACATCACATCGCTCATTGGGAAACAATGTACATTGTTTCAGACTACATGGCATGGGTGGGAAAAGAGACATAATGTGCTGTCTGTGAAGAGGAAAAGGAAACTTTTAATATCACTTATTGGGATATGAATGTATGCACACAAAATCATTTCCATGTCACCGTGTGCAATTATGCTAGATTTTGTAAATGCTCAAACTAAATGGCAGCGCAGAGAAAAAAACAAAACAAATAAACAAACAAACAAGATATATGATGTGCCATGTTTTTGAAGAGGAAGATGAAACTTTTAATAATCACCCATACAGCACGACACAGATCAATATCATATTAATACATGCATATATGCATAATTATACAAACGTTTCACACTGTTTAATTATATACGACTTTATAATTGCTCAGAAGGTGTTGCGCATTTAATTGATGTTTGTTTGCAATATAAATACCAACATCAAATAAATACAAGGAAATTTGCTTCACCACAACTGGAACAACATAATGGGAGAAAATCTAAACCATTTCCTTTCTAACAAAATTTGCAACAAAACCCCACAAGAGTTTACAAATGCACCTGAAAGCCTGTGGGTTTGCCCTGCGGATGAAAATTTGGTGTAGCGTAGGGCAATCTGAACCATGGACATGTTACTTTTTACTGTGCCTGAAAGGAAAACAAATTGCACACTAAATAAAACTTGAGCCCTGCAGGATGTGGTTACAGTTTGGCAAAAGCCTACATATTGCCTTCCAGCAAAGTCTGATCAAGGTGATCTGACACCAAAGGGTTGTCTTTTTTTTTTTTTTTTTTAGAAACCTGATTTACACAACAGCATGATCTTCTTACAGCAGCTGGTTTGGGTGTGACACCAACACTATATATTATCATAATATAAGTACACTGCCTTTTTTAGTTTTATTTGACCTGTTGCAGCACTATGGTCACAGCTAGCCATTATTAGTTTTTCTTATACATAATACCTGTCAAAGGTGATAACCGGCATTATTTTTTAGCCCGAGACCCTTTTTTTGTGTGGCTATCACAAGTCAGTGTTACTTATTTGTATGCCAAAAGGGAAGGTACATTTGTTTACGGTTTGTGCAGATACGTTGGAATGATTGTATATTTCAACCACTGCATTCATATTCACATGCAGACAGAGGCAGGATAAACACTCAGCACAAGGGTATAACAGTAGGGTAAATAGATTAGATCAGCCTCAAACTGATGACCTTTCAGATACTGGTTTTACTTTTCGAACTACACTGAATGTTCCAACTAAGCAAACAATAATTTTCCTAGATTGCTATACAGTATCTAGATGGTTTTCTTCTTTTAAATAATATAAATATAACAATATTTGCTATTACAGTGGACCAAACCAAACCAAATAGGCTTTAAGCATATTAAGCATCAATCATTATGAAATGAATAAACTTTAAATGAGGTCACAGTGGCTGGTCTTATTCATCGTCTCAAATAATAAACTGTGCCAGTTGCTTTACAATTTTTTTTTAACAATTTTTACGAAATAACAGACCTATAACTAGTTGTATATTGAAAACAATTAGCTTCAGTGCACTTATTGTGTAGATACATCTTTTTACGTTGTACTTTTATATTTTAAAAATACCCGCATGTACTCTTAGAAGAAAAGGATCTATATAGAACCCTAAAGGGTTATGTCAGTTTCTTCATATATAGAACCTTTTAGGGGTTTCTGTCATGGGATCATTTTATGGATTTGGTTTTAATTATTTATTTATTTATTTTGATTACATTTATGAATGAAACAGCTTGTAAACATACTTTACCACTAGGAAAAAAATTAATAGTTAAACATAAAAGTATCATGCAATCATTTAAGATATTTCTCCTTATATAGAAACTTTTTGGCATACATTGTTATTTAAAATGGATGGAGTCAAGAACCCTAGGACTCTATATAGAACCCAACAGAACCTTTTTTTTCTAAGAGTGTAATTAATTTCTGTTTCATATAGATAATTACACTGTTGACTCTACACCTTCCTCGTAAGTCACATTTAAATAGCACAATACAATTCAACCCTAAAACGTATGTCACTAACGATAACCATATCCCATCTCAATAGCAGCAAAAGTGTATGCAATATCCACATGAACATACATGTACCTAACAATTATTTGTATTAAAAGTATTGCAAGTATAATTTCTAGATCAGAAACAACTAAAAGTGTTGACTTTTCTCAACTTCCATAAATGTCATCTACAGTTTACTAACTGAAATTTTGTCCTACAGCAAGACACCTGTGAATCAAATTACTTTTTATAAACCTCAAACGCAAGTTTCACAGGTCTTAAAAACACCCAGCATCATTGTAAAACACACAGCGGGAGGATTAGAGAAGTGGGGGAAAAAAAACACACCACAAGCGTGACTGTGTGTGAGCTGAAAATATGAAATAGTGCTCAAGGACTTTGTCCTTTGCTGTCATTAAGGATTGCGCATGGACTCACGGGTTGTTTAAAACCATGTGCTCGGTGATGCCAGGGTCCAAAAACGTGTTTGTCATCGACAGAACCTGAATCCGCTATAATTGCGGTCACATACGGGGACAAAGGGGCAGCTGTACCTTGAGTCTAATGATGCTCACAAATAGCTGCTCCTCATCCCATATCACAGAGATGAACCTTGCAGACCTGCCACTGTCATCAAGGGGACAGGAAGAAGCTGCAGGCTTTCTAACCATCCAATAGAACACAGAGGTGAGATGCTGAGAGAGTAAAATAGGCCAAAAGTTGAGTCCTGTGCTGAATTAGGAAACGGATACAGTACAGTGATACTCTTACTATTCCAGCCATAGAAAGATATGTTAAAAACAGTAAGAGTAGTATATAGCTAATGTGTGGGTCCGAATTCAGCCCTGGTTCTCTGTTTAACCAAAAACAGAGATTATTCACAATATAATCATATTTCAAGCAATAAAACATCTAGTCTACATGACTAATTATAAGGTTAGGAAAATAATAAAAGTGACAGC
Source organism: Semotilus atromaculatus (assembly GCA_031834385.1). Lineage (NCBI taxonomy): Eukaryota > Metazoa > Chordata > Actinopteri > Cypriniformes > Leuciscidae > Semotilus > Semotilus atromaculatus. Next base: position 25,472,247 of record JAULUF010000025.1, on the reverse strand, counting down.
AGTAAAAGAGCCTCTTTTATTTTTATTTGGCAGAGGTTGTGCTCACAAAACAACAGATTTCTTTGTATATGACACATTTGAGTGTGCTTTTCACAATTACATTTGGTTTACAACAGCAGGACTAGCCAACACAATCCCTCTGAGACTAAATAAGCTTTTGATTTCAATAAAGTTCAAATGATTCGTCTGGGTTTTATAATGTATATTTGACATATCTGCTTTGGTTGTTACAGCAGTATTACCATGTCATGTTAGTAAATGCCACATCTGAAAAGATGCTGGTTATGATCACCACTCCAAACTTCATCACTAAAATGGCTAAAGTAAAAACAATCAATATTTGCAACACAGAAATTCCTCTTTTGTAAACAGTTTTTAACGTGAAATATGTCTCTGTGATTGAATTAGGCCGTGAGACAGAGAAAACAGGCACGTGAACAAGAGAGGAAAGAGGAACAGAAGATAAAAAGTCAATTAAAAAAAGGCATTAATCCTATAAAACACTTGGGTGGCCATATCTTCCGGTCTCTCAGCGGCCCATCACTGGAAGTCAGGCTTTTCTGGAAATGTGCAGCCCGCTTGGCGAATAATGACGTTAGCAGCGTAGTGTCCAGCACGGATGCACTGCTCAAAGGTCTTATCCTGTACCAGCTGAGACAGGAAACCTGCACACACATGCAACCAGACAAAAAAAAAGAGGCCACAAATCAGATCCGGGTGCAAGAGAGTAGACAGATTTAATCCTAATCGAAAGCGTGCACAAACATATGTTTAATGAACGCACACATGAACACACATATCCGAGCGCATAAAGCACACACAAACATATGCCGGCGATTGTTAGCTTCGAAAACATAGTTGGGTATCGATTTTGTTGCATGTACTTTCTTTTAAAAAAATTAAGGAAATCAGGCTTAAGGGGGAAAGGTGATGCAAAAGGCCCCCTTTAGTGATGTGCGATACAGAAATCCTCCAGCTGCCCTCGGGCTCTGAACCCTCCCACCTAGATCTCTGCTCTTTGCAGCAGTGCATTGAAAAACAGCTGGCAAATTCATTTTCCAACGTGGCAGAGAGCTGGCCTCCAACCTCTTGTTGGAACGGATAAAGGAGTTAAAAAAATCAATACGACGTTTGAGCAAACACGCTCACAGCTCTATTAGTCGCAAAGGTTGTCCTGGAAGAGCTACAGGAAGACATGTTAGCAAATCAGACTCTTGGCCTTTGAGAAGCAGAGGGCCACGTAAGAGGCGTCGTATGAAGATAAATTACGCGGACCCGAAAGACCCTCGCAAACAGCTTGATCAACATCGATATTTCTGTTTTTCATGGGGAGCCAAACAGCGTCGTGCTTTACGCGTTTGATGGATGACTTCTCAGTTCAGATCGGAGTAGACACGCAGCGGCTATCTGAATGCGCACTTATTAGCAAAACACGCAGATTAATGATAACGGCTGTGGGTAGTCTGGAAACTCCACTAATCCATCATGAAAGTCATCTATTTCCCCTTAACTGTGTTATCTGAGGTTAAATAGTACAAAAGTACATTGGCGGCTTCATGTGTCTAAACTAAGCCAAATGAAATGAAGTATATATTACTATAGATCTACAAATTGTCATTCCCGAGCAGCTGCACAGGAAATAAATAAGCAATGCGTGTCAGAGCTCTTGCATCACAGTCCAGTTTCCCAGAGGTTACAGATCAGACCTAATCCTGGATTAAATTGTCCTGTCAATAGTGATTTTCCATCAAACATACTTTCGTCTAGGACTATTCTGAGTCTTGGACACCTGTTTCAACAATTCCACATCCATTTGTCTGCTGAATGGAATTTCTTTCTTCTGTGATTTATGCATTAATTATTGGGTTTATATAATAATACTAATAATAAAAGTATTTAATTATTATTATTTTGTTTCTTTAAACATACGTCTCTTTTATACACCTGTTTCAACAACTCAATCCATTTGTGTGCTGACTGAAATTACTTTCTTCTGTTGAACACAAATGAAAAGACAGTGATTTTTAATCCTTAATCAAAGGGGTCAAAATGTTGTTTTGGACACCACTGACTTTCATTGTATGGAGAAAAATAGTTGAAATATCATTAGCATCACCAGTTACACAGAAAAAAGGAAAGTCATGCATGTTGGAAATGACATGAGGGTGGAATAAATGACAACAGAATTGACATTTTTGCGTGAACTACTGGTTTAAAGTTATTATTGGCCTTTGAAAGTATATCTTTATGGTTTAGTAGCACAGTACCTCCAACAAAGGCGTCTCCAGCACCGTTGGTGTCCACTATCTCGCTCTGGTCTATCTCCAAGACAGGGAATGTCTCCACCTTGTCACCTGTGGAAAAGTATAAGCTTGTTAAACTATTGTTGAGCTGAAAAATTAGCCTCATTCACAGATTGGTTGTTCGGCAGACGTGTGAGACTTTCTGCTGTCAAAAATTGTCTTTTTTTTTGTTGAAAAAAGACTTCATTGACTTATAGAATCTCAAAGTACGTTTTCATTTTACAGTAGTGTCAAGCATAGATTAAAAGCGGCAAAAATCAAAGTCAGTCACTGTTTTGTCAGCTCACACACCTTATTTCTTCTTCGCAAACAAACCTAGTTAGCATGATGCTAATCATCTATAAGACAGCAGAGGCAGAAACAAAGTTAGTACTGTGGAAAGATGGAGAAGTTCCCACAAGACATGCAGAAAGAAATATAGGGATGTGTCATTTTCACTTGATGAGCTATAAGAGCCCTGCCTGGGCCTTGAACTCAAGGAGAGGCAATTATATAATTTGGCGGTTCTTCAGCATGACAATTCTTGTGCAGAAATGGATCAGCTCTCTAAAATAGCATTTGAAAGACAGTGTCAGTCTATTTTCTGCATTCACTTTGAATAATCTGTCCCCTTTCAGGCTAAAATAATGTATTAACTGTCCCGCTGTTCTCTCGAATGCCTTCTGCAATACGCTTGTTTTATTCATGGCATTAGCCTCCATTAGGGTTGAATGAGACTGATATAACTTTGCTTTACAGTAAGAACAGCACTTCAGAGAACCCAATATTAGATTCTTGACGACGTTCAAAAAAATTCCACGTGGCAAGTTTGGCAACCCATTCCAGCACCGCGATTTACCATTTGAAACTGAGCTACTGCTGCCTTCAAGAGCACCTGGTTAGTTCCCTACTCCAGAGTTAGGAAGTTGCTATTATGACATGTCACACATTCAAGTCAGACAAAAATGTGGAAGTAGTCAAAACAAAAACAATGGATGTCAAAATTGCTGTCACTTCTGTTATACCATTAGACAAGCATAGCTGAATACTACAGGATACTGCATCACTTTTACACAACATGATTTATGCATTAATTATTGGGTTGATTAAGCTAATGGGTTATAAGGCTTGTGTTCTAGAGGGACTAAACATTTATAACAATGATCGAATTTGCATGAAAATAATAATATGTATAAAAATACTGAAAAATGTTATTGAACAATAATGGGTAATTGATAAATCACTATGAAATAAATGAGTAAATCCCCCCAAATATAGGCAATCAGTGAAGGGCAGGTCTTAAAGGGATAGTTCACCCAAAAATGAAAATCTGTCATCATTTATTCACCCTCATGTAGTTCCAAACCATAAGATTTTCATTCATCTTTGAAACACAAATGAAGATATTGAAAGTCCAAGCAACTACCACTTTGTCACTTCAAAAAGTTCATAAAGAGACCGATTAGTAAAAACTAATCCATATGAATCGAGCGGTTTAGTTCAAAATGTATGAGGAGACTCGATCGCTTTATAAGATGAACAGATTGAATTTAGGCTTTTATTCACATTTAAACATTGATCAGCGAACATAAACAGAAGCTCAACTGAACCTGCTTGACACCTCATTAGGTCTTGCTTGAAGCTCAAACAAATGAGAATGAACCTCATTGTTTTGTGTACGTCAAGCAAGCATGCTTGAGCTTCAGTTTACCATATCTGATGAGTGTGTTGATGAATGTTTATAAGTGAATAAAAGCCTAAATTCAATCTGTTCATCATATAAAGCAATCAGGTCTCTTCAGAAAATTTGGATTAAACCGCTCAATTCATATGGATTATTTTTACGATCTCTTCATGAACCTTTTTAGGTGTAAAAGTGGTAGTTGTGTGGACTGTCAATAATGACTGTCAACATTAAAATATTTCCATTTGTGTTCGAACATGAATGAAAGTCTTACAGGTTTGGAACGACATGAGGGTGAGAAAATGATGAGAGAAATTTCATTTTTGTGTAACTAACTAACTAACTAAGTTTTACATATGTGACACCATATTTTTATTGAAAAATACAAATATGAATGAATGAGAGAATAATTGAATAAATGAATGAATGAGGCATTTACTGTATATAGCGCTTTCATATGTAATACTGTACACCCAAAGTGCTTTACAATCATATCAGGGAATCTCTCTTCTCAACCACCAGCAGTGTGAGGCATCCACTTGGATGATGTGACGGCAGCCACAGTACAACGTCGCCAGTGCGCTCACCACACACCAGCTATAGGTGGAGAAGAGAGAGAGTGATAGAGCCAATTTAGTGTATGGGGATTATTAGGAGGCCATGATTGGCAAGGGCCAATGGGTGGAATGTGGCCAAGACACCAGGGTTACACCCCTACTCTTTACGAGAAGTGCCATGGGACTTTTAAATGACCACAGAGAGTCAGGACCTCAGTTTTACGTCTCATCCGAAGGACAGGAAATAGAACTGAGGTTGAACAAACTTCAGGTCAATGAACCAATTAAATCATTCAATAAAATTAACTGCAGAGTTGACATCCATCTTTGATGTTAACATGTTCCTTTACTTTGTCTACATTACTCTGGTGTCACGAAAGCTCAGAGCATCCCTTGGACTGTGTGTGGTCATTCTTGTGCATGCAACTTAAAATTACAATATTTCAAACTCCACATGAAGGCCGCATGAAACCTCACATTTCCTGACACCAACAAGAGAACCCCATGGAGAAAGAGCTGAAAAACACAAGCCAGTCTTAGCTAGCCCTTGCGATGATTTTTTTTTTTTAGACCATAATCTGCAACATGCAACAACAGACAGCTTTAAAGTATACATTTGCTAACTGCAGTCAGTAAGTGTCAAAGACCATCACTTTATGTGGAGAACTTCACAAAAAACCATCAGACACAGACAGTAAACAACAGAGAATGTGAGCAAAGGCTTTCAACTAACGCAACAATGAGCACTCAAGACACGTCTGCTGCGTGTGTGAGCGGTTTTTCCCTATACGAGTCAGCCGATTGTGTCTTTGATAATTAATTACACAAAAAGCAGATCCTTTTAGAATCAGCTAATTAGCAGCAATATGACTTTGCTTAATTAATGCAGGCAATGAAGCATGCTCGCCCGCCTTCCTCTTGAAATGATTAACTAGAGGATCTTCCGTGTGAATTAAGTTACCAGAAACTCATGATCTATCTATTATTTTGCAATTAAAGATTACAATATTTACATTGCCATTATAGCATGCTTTCTCCCTCGCATCAAACTACAAGAGGAAGCGAGTGCACATGGTCATATGAAGTCTAAATCTGCAGTTTTATTTGAACGGACAAATGACTAAAAAAAATAAAAAAAAATAATGACCAGACGCAAATGAAAATGTTCAAAATGAAACTGTATGTGGTTCCTTCCTTCCTGTTCACAGGCTGACCTGATTCTACTTCCTTTTATGACTCAGAAACAGCACAGCCTGAGAGTGAGAAAAAAAATGGCATTAACTGTTCCTTCCTTTGATACCCATGACTGAACTGAAGAGGCTCTAGACAATAATGGACATCAAACTGACGATTAAGGTTCGTATGAAGCAACGGCACTCTTCAGATTTGTGAGGGAGTGAGCAAAGACGATGCAATTCAGCATGGTGATAATGTAGGTACTAGCACAGGCTAAACCTTCTGCCCCTTGATGACAGGTCACGCACCAGAGGCATGCTGGGAAATGTCTAAACATGGTGAGTCATCTGGAAAAAAATTATGAGGAGATTCTTGGAAGTACATGGAACAACATTAGGTCATACCCAGGGGTCAGAGTCCACAATAAAAAAATATGCTACAATAAAAAGGTATCTTAAAACACAAGAGCACGCTGCCTATTAAATCCATGTAAATCCATCTTGCTGCACAGAATGTCAATACAATAAAACCATGGTGTGTAAAACAGATTTAAACTTGATTTAGAGTTCAGAGGGAGGACCGTGCGCTGTAAGAGTTCGAGAAACATACACTGCCAATCTTCCATCTTGGTAAACAAGGCTGAACTTGCATATGTGCTAGTCCCCTTGCATTGATGTTTAATGGTGCATGTTGCTCTAGGTGGTTCCCATAACCTCACTTTGTTTCCTACAAGCTGCATCAATTGATATGATAATGGGGGAGGACGTGTGAAATGAGAGGGGCTGCACTGGAGGACAAGGCATCCAACCACTTGGATGCCAAATGGTGTCCAGGAGCCTCTCTCAGCTCTCAATGGGGACAATAACAAGAGTTTCAAGGAATGGAGGCAAGAGGCAGATGCTTAGAAAAAAGAAAGATTCACACTACTAATTGGTCCAATAGGATGTTTTGATTACCGTCCTTGTGTGTCATCGTTAACCAACATGCACAGAAAAAATAATATAATATTTGAGTATTGTCTTCCAGCCAAAACTCATGAGAAGGGTTGGGAATCCAGTTTTTTTTTAAACGGTCCCATTAATGCTTCTATAGTAGTTAAGGAAGAAATATTTGGTTTGGGAATGCAATTCCACTGCCAAACTTAAGAGCCATTCATTTGGGGATTACTCTACACTGGGCACACTGTATGTTTATGATTCACTAAAAAGAATCAGTTCAAAAGTGTCATTCAAACGGGAATCAAATGGTTGCGCTGTAGATTTAGTAGCGGTATAGATGCGCCCCCCAAACTGTAGTACAGGAAACCCATCCCCATGGGCAGAAAGAATACACGTGAGAAAACCGTTATTAGAACTGAACATCATGTGGTTCCCTTTTTTTAATTTATTTTTTATGACCTGAATAACCTGACATAACCTGATGAACAACCCAATTCTTAAGTGTAAAATATAAAGCAAAACAGAAAGAGGGTATGCTGAAAAAGGGAAATTAAATAATTTAAAGAATACAAATTTAATAAGAATAATTTCTGAATTAAGGTTTTACAAGAAGTTCTGGTCCAACATGAATGAGGACAATTTATATAAGCACGCAAGAGCAAACTAGGGCAAATAAAAACAGAGAAATGAAATTCCTAAATCACTGCTCTCATTCCTCCCAAAACCATCCTTGATGGACATCTCCTTCCATTTCATCAAACCGGAGAGAACACATCACATCTTTATTCAAAACATATTATTGAACTTGGCTTTCAACATGCTGCTTTGGTTAGTCTGAGAGCGTTCCAGGACCAATTTCATGTTAATGTATAACACAAAAGAGGCCATTGGCAGGGCTCTTTAATAGGCATGGCAATTAAAACTTTGCTGCCAAAACCTGTCTTTGTTGTTACTGGCTTGTGGTCGTCCCTGTAAACACAGTCTCTGGGCAGTTCACAGGGAGTTCCATCGCTTTTGTGGTTTTGCCATTCTTCGTTTTACATGTTCATGCAGAAAGTGAAAATACTTTCCTCTGCGTGACTATCCAGGGAGCGGAAAAAAAGGGCAACAAAGTTACACCTCCCGAGCTGTGAGGTTATATTAATAGCTCTTGTACAGCTGTTTCGTTTTGGTGCTGTGTTTGACACTTGTGTGCTCAGATCAGAAGTGAGATGTTGCTTTCAGGGTTTTGTATCCTTTTGGCACAGGCTTCTCAGGAGGAAGAGGAAACCGCAGCTCTGCTCGCAAAGGCAGTCCAGGAACAAGCATCTCTGTAAACATGTATCGGACTGGCTCAAAATAAAACAGGCCTATGAAGACAAAACATGCATGCATGACTATTAATAGAGCCCAAGCATCAGAAAAAGCCATCATAACATTAACAGCACTGTGGAGTTACGCCAATTATGTGTAATAAATTCTCTTGTTATCACTAGTTATGTGCGGCGTAATATGATTACGCTCGTAATGTGGCAAGCCAAAAGCATGAACGCCTCGGGTCATGCGATAATTACTCTTTTACAGTATCTTAGGCATTGTAGTTTCAAATACATCACTGCGACTTTCAAAAAGTGATAGTCTCCATACCTGAGCTACTGAATGACAAGCTATTCACTACACAATGAGACATGACACAAAACCAATGAGTGGCAGAGATATTCAAGGCCTTCAGACAGCTGCGGAACGGTGAGAGATTATTTCTCTCAAATCCACTTCTCATCGTCTCCAGAGCCAAACAAAAGCTCAGGAGTAAACAAGGATGGCCCTCCTCCTGGCAAACTTACTTGCCTTCTTTTCTCTGATCCACTATCTCAATGCTAGGGCTGGTCAGAGAAACATGAGCGTGACAAACACATTTAACCGCTAATAAAGGGCAACCACCATGCCGAGAGTGGCAGGAGATAACCAGCACAAATAATCAGAGGAGTCTGGGACGGAGAGAGCTTTAAGAGGCAGTTTTGCCCTTTTCAAAGCGAGACATTGATCAGATCTCCTCGCCTCTGAGCCATGCTAATTAGCTGAAGACGAGTGGTGATGATGTCACGATCGATTTGGCGGACGTGCGGAGGTCTTCATCCGTCGCCCTTCCCATCATGAGTGAGATGTTGAAATGCAATGCATATGCTCAAAATTTCCAATCTATGAAACGATTTTAAAAAATAACGAAAATATAAAGTTGTCACAGTTGTGAGATATAAAGGCACAATTATATGAGTGATATATTAAGCTGCAATTGCAAAAGATGTGAAGTTACATTTGAGACATGAAATTGCAATTGTGAGATATGAAAGCGCAACTGAGATATGATATAAAGTTGCAGTTGTGAGAAAAGGAGATAATATTTAACAATAAACCAAGATAATACTAAATCAATGTCGCAACTATGACAAAGCCAATTATGAGCAACAGTCAACAAATGCTAAAGTCACATTGTGAGATGTCAATAACGAGACAAAGCAGTAGTAAGCAAAAGTCTCAATGAAAAATAATACTGCAGTTGTGAGATATAAAGTCACAACTGAGATATGAAATCCTGATTGTGAGAATTAATCTACCTTTTAAATTTCTACTCTGATGTGGAGTAAACAACCAAACTATGGTGTCTAAACAGGAAAGTTCAGGACACATTGTGTCATTAAAGGCATTTCAGGGGCCGTTTATGTAATCAGTCAATGCTACATCTCTTAACTAAGTGTTCTTTAGCTTTTTAAGCCCATCAAAACAAACAGCCACTAACTTTACAGCGTTTCTGTTTTATCTCAGCTGCGTTGAAGGTGCATTGCATTAATGAGACAGAAACAAGAACTGCAAAACCTTCTAGAATAATAGCCCTAACATAACACATGAAAAATATGAAGGAGAGCACACACACACACACACACACACACACACACACACACACAGAGTGTGTGCGTTTATGAGTGCATAATGACCTTTGCTAAGGGCTCATGGAGATGGAGGAAAACAGACTGAAACGAAAAGGCTCCTCTGGGGAGTTCATTATGTGCAGGTAAATCTGACAGCGCATTAGACACATTCCTCCCCGAATAAGTTTCAAGACGAGCAGCACCTCTCCAGGAGCAGGAATGAAAATGTTCCTCTTTAGTAGGATGACAAAAACAAAACGGATTACATGGAGAAACTTCAGAATTATCCGCAACTGACATAAAGGCAATTTATTTATCTTATTCTTAAAGTCAATGAACTGGAAATAGCGAAAGATAATTTCTTTCAAATTGTGACATAAATCCGAGTGAAACGGATTATTGAAGGAAAAATCAAACAAACAAACAAAAAAAGGGCGGCAACTTAGTTCAATCCATGAGTTGTTGATTGGATGGAGGCAGATCTAAATGTGAGCTTGCAGTCGACTGAAAGAAAGTTGAGGCTGAAGGGTTTAAGTGAACCAAATGATTGGAGAAGTCTTTAAAAATATAAAAGAATAATGCATGGACTAATTGTTCATAAGATCGAATCACACGCAGGGTCACGCAGGGTTTTTAGAAAACAGGGTCCATTTTAATTTCTTGCCGACTTATAAAAGCGTCTGCAAAACATCAGGGCTACTTTGGAGATGTACATTTGCAAAAGCAGTCAGATGTTCTCCACGTCTGCTAGTATAATTGCAGGTTTCGGACAACACAACATGTGTTAAAATCACATCATGTGCTTGAGTTGGGACAACCACAACCAAGCCCAGTGTATTCTAGTCAAGATAAGATAAGGACATGGCAACGTCCAGATATCACTGAACAGTGGAACTTACAAGTCAACTGCAAATAAACACACAACTGCAGCAGCCTTTCTCCCTCTCTCTCTCTGCAAAAATGCAAAGACGCCCCTCGTGTTGTGGTGTTAGTTTCACTTCTTGTGATATTAAAAGGAACGCAACAAAGGTTATCTCTCTGGAACCTCAGTTCCAGGAAGTTAAAGTAAAACAAAACACTCATGACACAGTACACAGAGATTCTGCAGCCTGCCCTTGTTGGGCTACATTCCTACACATTAAGTAGTTTGGGATTAAACAGGACGTTTTATTTTGAAAAACAGTCACGAAGGGCACGATTAAGTTAGCTTCATACGTGAACTCACAGAGGAGTGGAAGTACTAATAGAACATCACAGACTCCTCTCCTCCCCGTGATGCTGTCGTCCCTGCCGGAGCCCCTGGGCGACCCTGCACACTCAGCCATCATTAGATCAAAGACCGTGGGCGCTGCGCACTTAATACGAGCCTGTAATAGGTGCACCAGCAGGGCCGCGCTCTGTTCAGCGATGTCACAAAGGTGCTTCATTAAGGGTTCCTCTTCTGGCAGCTTTCATTAAGGAAATGAATGTGGAGGGGCGAGGACAGCCTGCGTTTACGCCGCGAGAGAAAGCCGGCGTGCACAAAGAGGAACTACACAATAACAAATCTGCATCTCTTTGGAACGTCGCCCCCAGGGCCTATCATCCCAGCCTTCTTAATCACCATTAAAACAACTTCATTGTGACATTCAGAGCCTGCTGAATGATCACATCCCCGCACAGAGAGCAAATTGCAAATGAAATGTAGAGATCAGACGGCATCAGAGCACAGCCTCTGGGAGGTTGAGCAAATCTTCAATTCTCTTTTATATTGATGTTTATTGGCGGAGGCAACGGGGAGCAATAACGTCCCTCTCCTTCTCTGTCGTCCCTGCTATCTGAACCCACTTATTCACCGCTCGTGCGATGGATGACATTTTTTATGGCCAACTACCTCTTGCGTGGCGTCCTCGCTTGCTTTAGCATTGGGCGCGTGTTTCGTATAGGGTTCGCCGGAGGTTGCCGCCGACCCCGCGGCTCCTTATGAAAGGGCTGCAGGAGGTTAGCCGAGGCCGCCTTTTTCCTCAGTGTAAAACGCCTCCAGGAGAGTATTTTCTCCAAAGCCGACGCTTAGGCTGAAAGTTAGCTCGGAACAAGTGGGAGCGAGGCGGTTCTGTAGCAAAAGGGAAGGATTGTCTTGTAGCGCTTTCCTCTGATGAGGCTTTACAGGAGTAGCAATTGCCTGAGCAGCCTTATCAGCCCAGGGGGACTAATGCTATTAGCGTTTGTGTGATAAACGCAGCGCAGTGGAACCAATACAGCCAGCTTTGCCACGTTACTCTGGTAACATGTTGTGTAAATTGTATAATACAGAGCTCGACGACAGCTCTGTTAACAACACTTCAATCCTGTAGTGCAGACTTGTGAATAGGATTAGACCTATAAGCTAACAGGGGCAGAGGGACTCAGAGAGGCCTGCAGTGTCATTGGGATGTCATATGTCATTTTACAAGTTAACTTAAAAGTAAAGCCTATAAAATAAAATAAAAACAACCTTAACATATTATTTTATGGTATAGCTTTAGGGTCGGCAACACATATCACTACTAGCAAATGAGTGAAAATGAAGAAAACGCTATATTATTGTTATTTCATTTTGCTGTTTCAGAAATATTGAAATGAGGGTCCAAATGTAACAACATTTCCAAAGTGGCAAATATGAGTAAAATTAAACTTAAGTAAATAAAGTAAATAAACTTTGAGTAAATAAATATGGTTTCAATCTAATTAAACCATTAATTAAACACTGCCAGAGGAAATAAATATGCTTTAAAGAAAAAAAATGAAGTAATGTTCAAATGTTTGAGGTCAGTTAGTTTTTGTATTTTAAAAAAAGATATTAATACTTTTATTCAGAAAGGACACACTAAACTGAACAAACATGACTATAAAAGACATTTACAATGTAAAATACATAAATAATGAAAATTCTAATTATTGCTATTTCCAAAAAAATATTAAGCAGCACAACTTTCAATGTTCATAATAATAGGAAATGTTTTTTGAGCCCCAAATAAGCATATTAGAATGATTTCTGGAAGATCATGTGACACTGAGAAGACTGGAGTAATGATGCTGAAAATTCAGCTTTGCCATCACAGAAATAAAATGCATTTGAAAATACATTAAAATAGAAAACAACTTTAAATTGTAATATTTCACAATATTACTGTATTTTTGATCAAATAAATGCAAAAGTGTATATGTGTATATACACACACACACACACACACATATATATATATATATATAACATGCAGGTTCCAGATGTAGTTTATATCAGGATTTTTATTTTTGTTTTACTTTTGATTTTTAAATGATTTGACCATTTTGGCTGAGAGGAAGGAAAATCTGAACACAGGCTGGACTAGACAAACTGGAAACTTAACTCGCCAATGCATATATGATAACAGCTACGCCAAAACTCTTGAGGGTTTTTGATTCCAGGCAGACACCAAAGGTCATTTACCATGTTTACCTCTTTATTTTTATCCCCCAGGTTATCAAGTGCATTGCAAGGGTGGCTGCTCATTGTGTCCTCGAGAGATTTAAATAATGTCCAATCTCGACGGAATTCATTGTAAGAACACTGTGAAATTCAATGAATCAAAATACAAAAGGCAATAAAAGGCGAATTATCTTGAACAAATGGAATTTAGCCGAGACTGGGCACAGGCGGACTGTAAAACAAGGAATGTCGCTCTGGCAGGAGCAAAAGGAGAAGAAATGAAGAGCAGGAGAAGAAGAGCATAAACAGCTCAGCCTGTCCCCTTACATTCCTGCTGCCTCCCCGCTTTCTACTTCAAACCCCGCTGGTTTAATCAGCTACAACTGTTATGCTTTTCCCACTATACGGTTAAACTTATCCACTCCACAGAAAGATCCCCCACCACTCGGTTACCATAGCAATGTGACTGCAACAGCCCTTTGGATTCAAATTCTGTATCTGAGAGATAGGAGGTCATTGCCAAGGGCGAATTCATTTCACACTGAGCAACATCGGAAGCCGCCAGAGAGAACGGCATTCTATTCTTAAGATGACCTTGTTTGAGGCTATTCACTAATGTTTACAGAGGAAATCTATCAACATCATTTCAACTGTAAATAACTAAAAGTGTTTCTGGGGGTTGTGTTATTTCTTTTTAACATGAGACGGTCCCGATCTAAAAGCGTGATTATAAAAACTAATTCTGAATAGAAGAAAACTGACCCACGCACCTTTGGTCATTATAGTTCCTTCTTTGCCTTGGGTGAAGACAACAATCCTCTGCCTTTTCTTGTTCACTTTGGATAAGCTTTGGGCCTTCTTCGCAATCTCCTCAATATCTTCAGTCTGCATTAGAGAAAAAAACACAGGTGATTCTTTAGATTACAGCCCGGAAAGTACTGCGTAATTAAGACGAATTTACAGCGTAACTTTTGGTAATTATAGTTTACCTATAAAGTACTTACATGTAAGTATAAGGGTACAATATGTAAAGTTTTGTGAATAAAGGGGTAACAACCAGTAGAATTAAAAAATTATTTATACTGTAAGTATTATAGAACTAAGGGATTCTTATTCAACTATTATGATACAACAATCCTACAATTGGAAGCAATTTAGCGAGAACATACACTGCGTACCTTTTTGTAATAATGGTGTACCAATACATACTGTATAGGCTTTTTAAAAATTACAGAGTATGTGCATTTATACAGTTTTTTTTTATAGCAAAAGTTTGGGCTTACATGTTTCAAGGCAAGTAAAGCTAAAACTATTTAAAAAAAAATACTGGGAAATATACTTTACTCTTGTTCCATGTAGTTACAGGGTAAGTACAATAATAATACATACACAATCTAATATCACTGACTCGAAAACCTTTATTTGAAAAACAACTTATTACAGTTGGTCTGAAGCAATAGTCTACGGTTTAAAAAGTTTTAAATATTGTAATTTTTCTTACAAACACTTATCGTTTCACTTCAGAAGACATTGATCCATCCATTGGGGTCGTATGGATTACTATAGTTATTGCAGTATGTGCTGTTTAATGCTCCAACTTTTAGGAACACATGATTTTGGATTATATGTATTCCCAGAGATTATTTATATGTCGAAAAACCTTAATTTGTGTTACTCTGAAGAAGGAAAGTCATATACATCTCAGATGGCATGAGGGTAAAAGATGAGTAAATGGTGTGGACGTATTTCTGGGTGTATTGCATTTTCTTTTACTACATATAATACACAATAGCAAGAGACATGATCTTCTTCTTCAGATTCATCAGTGGAAGAAAGAAAAAGGAGACGAACAAAAGGAAGAAGCCAAACAAGAGAAAAAAGAGAGGACAAAATGTGCTACTTTCTGTCAAGACTTAAGCATTTGAAATGAATTGTTGATTAAAAAAAGTGTTGTAAATCTGTTTTGAATTAACTTGTTTTTCAAATAAAGGTTTCAGAGTCAGTGATATAAGTTTGTGCGTATGTATTTTTATTGTACTTACCCTGTAACTACATGAAACAAGAGTATCTTTCCCCAATATGTAATATTTATTTTCAGTGCACTTTTGTTAAAAAGATTACTGTATAAATGCACATATACTGTATGTACCTTGTCATTTAAAAAAAAAGCCTATAAAGCATGTATTGGTACACCATTATTACAAAAAGGTACCCAGTGGGTAACACTTTATAATAACTGCACGCTGTTAATCATTAGTTAAGCATGAATAAACGGTTAATTCATAATTTATAAAGCATTAATAGACATTAATAAGCAGTTTATAAATACAGCTATAAATGCTTTTTTCTTGATTTAGAAGCATATCTATAATGTGTTTAATAATTGTAATTTCATCCTTTGTTAATGAGTTGTTAGTGGTTCATAAGATTACTTAGAAAGTGGAGTAAATGCAGGTAGTTATAAAGCATTTAGTAGTGGTCAGTTAACTATTTGCGTGAGCTCATCTAAAGTGAGGACTATTCATGCCTTATAAAGCATTTACAGAGGAGATGTAAAGGCTCATTTATCTTCTAAACAGAAAAAAATAAACACAACACAGTGATACAGAACATAGAAATATTTAATGCTTAAAGCATGAATAGTCCTCACTTTAGATGAACTCACAAAAATAGTTACCTGACCACTACTGAATGCTTTATAACTACCCAAATTAACCCTGAATTACAGTATAAATACATTAATAAAGCATTTATTAACAGACTAAGTAACTATTGCTATATGTCTGAATAATAAGATGTATTAATGTACATTTAAATAGTTTATTAATCATTTACTTACACTTTCTAAGTAATCACTGACACCTCTTAAATAACTGGTTTATAAACAATGCAATACTTTATTTAGAAATTATAAATTGATCATTAATAAAGTATGAAAATACAATTATTAAACACATTATAGATATGCTTTTAAATAAAAAAATAAAGCATTTATTTTATAAACTGCTTAATAATGTCTATTGATGCTTTATAAATGATGAATTAACTGTTTACTAATGCTCAACTAATGATTAATAGCGTGCAGTTATTATAAAGGGTTACCCCGAAAGGTACACTGTAAAATCGCTTTAATTACACAGTACTTTCCGGGCTGTAATCTAAAGCGTTACCAAAACGTAAATCATACTTGAGGGTAAGAAGCAAATATTAAGTTATTCCAGATCAGATTAGATTTACTTTAATGCTGTAGCTTGTAAAACATGCTCCCGAGTCATCATTTTACCTACTGAGCATGTTTTGTGACTGCAATTGCCAACTGCTTCTCACTCAGAATGGCTGTTGAAATGCTAAATGTCATGTGTAATCACATCACATCACTCGTGACTCACATATTAATTCCAATGAAATATTTAAATGCTAACAATATACTATAATGACGCATGTATCGCTCAGTGGCTTTAAAGCAATCCACTGATGTATTCAATCTTCTGGCTTTGGAACGGTTGCATTTGTAATGCACTGTAGGATTTCTGCAGCAGTCAGTGTTACACAGTGTTCGGCTGTACACCAATTACATTTCTTGCCCACCGTGGCACCACTCCCACTGTCGTTTTGCTTTTTTATAGAAATAAAAAAACATTTAGACTAGTTCAGTTGGACAACGGACGCTACAATTATAAACTGAAAGCGTCTGCTCTGCTCCATTCAGCACGAGCTGCTGAGTCGCAGCGCAATGCAGCAGGAGTCAGATTTCACTTATCACGTGACGAGTTATCAGAGATGACTGACAGGACAATGGCGGAGGATTTGGTGCGCAACAGATCCTGAGCATCATTAGCCAGGCTTCAATCCAAATATCTTTTTGCAAAAAAGGGTTTAGCGCATCAAAATATTTACCGATATAGCTGATTTTTGGCGAGACAATTTAGTTGATACTTCAAATGTCACAAAAAACAAGTTTGGAAACACTTTATGTCGAGAAAAAGGGCTTTAACACCAATAAATGTGGTGTCATGACAGAATTAGCCAATAGTAATACTACACTACTTAGTCGCGTTCGTGGCTTTGCTACCGTTAAAGCACTGTTTCTCTGTAGTTCAAAGGCACATTACATTTATTATATTCATATTAAATTGAATGTATAATTATTTTTTTACTATTGGTAAGAATAAGATGTGTTACCTCTCAAACATCATTCATCCTTATTTTTGTAGCCTAATTTTGCCTGTTTTTTTTTTTTTTTTTTTTTTTTTTTTACAATCTAATAAAAGTTAATAAGAAAAATTATAGATACAACTGCACCTGTTTCTGAATATTGCAAATTAGGTTAAATAAAGTGGGTTGAATCCAAAAAGCTCTAAATGAATTTAAGAATTGTTTAGACGGCAGCTCTATAGACCATTTAAAAAAGTATCTGGAAAAACAAACAAAATCTGACGTTTTTGATCGATTTGATGTTATTAAACTCTGAAACCAGAACGAATAACTTTTTTTTGCTTGCGTTCTCAGATATGTCAAACTGGCTGAAGGCTTACGTTAAAGATTGTTGCTATATGTTGCCCTAAAATTTTGCATTCAGGACAAATAAGCTGCCCTGTGTCCAAACCCATGAGATTCGTCACACAAATACAGTTACCTGCAGTCCTATCAGAAAAGCTATCACATTTTGTGATCTTTTATCGTGATCTTCTGATTTCCTAATTTAGCAATAGTCCTATTATTTGTGAAAACAGTAAGCAGTAAACTGGTGAATTCCAATTGTCTTATTACTCTCTGCATTTTATAAATATTTGGGATAATTTTTTTAAAGGATAACGTCATTACGTACACACTTTAATCTATAAAAAGGCTAATAATCCCTAATACATTGAAAACTTAATTTCCTTTTAAGAAAAAAAGTAATTCTAGCAGTTGTTTGAAATAAAAGGAGAGAGCCAATGCTCTAATAAACAAGTTGAAATGTAAATCTGATTGTCAACAAAAACAGAAGAAATGCAAATGTGGTGTTCTGAAAATGAAGTCTTCTAGAGGGATTGAGAGCTACTGAGAGTCATTCATTTGGGGATTGGACTACTCTGGTTGCACTGTATGTTTCGGGCTTTCGGGTTGAGCGAACCGGTCATTATTCGGTCCGGGAATTAAATTTTTTTTAATGGAACCATTTCAAAATTAGTACAGACTCTTTCAGAATAGTGTAGTGGAAAAAATCCACTACTACAATTACAATACCCCAAGCATATTTATGAAGATGTACAGAATTATGCTGAAATTGACACTAATCACTAATGAGTCCAATAACGGAACATATTTTGCATTAGACTGGTCAAATATAACTATAGCAACCTGTTGTACATGTTGAAAAACCTGCACCTCCTGTTTTGACCTTTCTTGTATTGCACATCTTACTTGTTTGTCCAGTACAGTCTGCTATTTAAGTGGACTCCAAGCAACCTGTAGGACTACACCACCTCCACGCTCTCTCCCTGGAGCCTCACAAACTTCTGCCTGCTGGTAAAATAGTCTATGATTTAGGAGATTGTGGAGGCGTTCACCGGTATTGCGCTGAGGCATGTTGAGGGCACTGGAGAAGTCAAAGCAGAAGATCCTGATTGGGGTCCCAGCTTTGACCAGGTGGGAGTGGGTTCTGTAAAGCATGCAGATCAGAACGCTGTCCACACCTACAGTGGTCCAAAAGTATTTGGACACTTTTTAAAACCATGATTTCTGTTGCATTAAATAACAAAATTTTAAATCCAAGTGGCATCTGCAAATAAATGATGCTATAATTCTCTCAAAACTAACTTAGTCAACTTAGTAATTTTAACTAATCTTTTAACTAATCTTAAGGTGATTTTTCACGGTTGACAGTTCACACGGGTATCCCAGTAGAGTAACCACAGTTAGCTATCTATGAACATGATCTACTAACATTTGACAACCAAAATGTGGCCAAATACTTCATCTCAATTTATAAAAACTATTACATTTCTTTAAACTTTTCTTAGAAATTGTGCTATGTTTTATTAAAATAAATGCCACTTGGTTTGATATCTTATTAAAATATGCAAAAGACATACTTCCTAAATACACTGGCCATTGTATGTAGGGAAATCTTACAATGGTAGGTACAGACGTTCTGTGTTCAGGGAAATTATATATATATATATATAACATATTAAAGATATTATTTTTTAAATATTATATATAAATGATATATAAAACAAATCGATAATGGCATACAAACCTAAAGATAGTGCTAGAGCAGAGAGAAGTTCTCATATAGGCATGTATGCAAGTGCTTGACGTTTTGGGAATTGAGTGAGATCATCTGCATTTCCTAGTCCTCACACCTCCCAGCTGGCACTGGACAGAAGGCACTGGGGTGGGGGGGAAGGGTGTGGAATGGGTGGTGCCGGTGCTGGGGGGGTGGGTTTGTCTACTGGGTTGAGTGCTGGTGGTTCGATACCATACCCCCCCACCCTGAGTCACACAAAGCCCCAGTAAGAGGGTCTGAGGCAGTGCAACCCCTGCCAAAGCTTTGAGTCTGTCACATGTCCACTGGTCCCCTGCCAAAACCAGGCTACAGAGGCTGCTTGGCCACGGCAACCACCAGCCCTTGACAGTTTTGTTAATGGCGGGGTAGTGTGGTGTCTCAGACAGGCCCAGCTGCCTCATCACCTCTGCTTCATTCCACACTTGACTAAAAGGGTCCGCTTTCCTGCAGTCTGGCCAATCAGCAGAGAGCCGAATGGATTCAATCAGCTTACAGCAGCACTCGCTGTTCAAGATATTGACTTCAGTGTGAGTTTACATTGCCAGACAGTTGTTTTCAAATGCATTTGTTTTCAAATGCATTTGTATTGCAAGCAAAATTGCCTCAGTAATTCCGTTTTTCAAAAACAGAACAGTAAAAAGTCTAAATTTCCTGTCAAGCATCAGGTTTAATGACCAGCATTTTAATTGAAAACAATAGTCCCCCCCCCCCCTCCCTACCCCAACAATTAGGAAGCCATTTCATAAATATGGATACAGCATACTTTGAGGAAGGTTAACAAAGTGTTCCGATCGGAACTGGCACCAGAATGCAAAACTAACTAGATAATTACTACTTCTACGCAAAATTTCACCACAGACAGTACAGGCCTGAGGCTAGATCCAGAAAGCAGGCTTTTTTTTTTTTTTAAGCAGAGCCCAGGGCTCTATAAAAACCTCACTGTTTTACAGTATCAGCTGACTGCGCACTGTAAATCTGTCAAGGGCTGCGGGTCTATAGGTATCCTGTGACGAGAAGTGGCTGCCTACAAGCCTGCCATTATCCCATCATTATAACTATCAAACACATGATAGCCATGAGAGAGTGAAGCTACACTTGCTCATGAACACTTAATCGCTGGGAGACCCAGAGGGGGGGTGGGAATGTACAGGCACCTATGGAGTCATATATTCATATGGAGCTCCATTAAACTGCGCAGATTAAATGTCTGACTTGCTCGAATACCATTACTCATTTATAATTTACTCTTTCTTTGGCCTTGAACAATGCAAATCAGAAATGCAAACTCTGTGTCAAACCAGCTTTTTTACTCCTTGAAGAGCGAGGAGGTGTTTCATTTCAGACATAGGGGAGTCTGCACGCATAGAAACTTGCAAGGCGCTTGTAAAAGCCGAGACGTCTGTTATATGTATTCAGCATACAGCGATTGCCCATTGAAAAACAGATGTTTAGCTGGAATCTGTGGACCCTGAGCTCTGAATAAAAGCCCCCAGCAGCCGTTGCCTACTCGTTTTCTTTCTACATATATATCTCAGCTCTGCAACATCTGCGATCACAGTTTGTCTTTAACCCTGCTTGGCATTTCAATTATGATTACAGTGTATGCCTGTGACTTATTAGAATGCAAGGCTTCATTAGCACAAGTAGAACACCTCTGCAGCTTCATTAGATTAATCATTCACTTCTAAAGAGTCGTTTAATTTTTAGGAGCATGAATTTGGGGGGAGAGCAGGGGCGAGTCGGAAGAGTTTCGGAGAGAAAGTGAGTGAGGAATTGGGAGGTGTGGGGTATAAATTAGCCTTCCCATCTCACTCTCAGGCACTTATCTCTGCATAGCTATCTGCTGGTGTGAATACATATATGCCTGAGGGACCGAGAGGGACCGAACGCCTGTTCGCTTTGATCTGAATATCAACTGTCAGAGCTATTCTCATAATTAACCCATCAAGACACATCACAACTGGATCCTTCAGTCCAGACAGAGAAAGGCAAGAGCCCTTGTGGGAATAAAGAGGCTTTCTGTGCGCATCTCTCCTGCAGACAGGTGCTGCGGTTGGGGGGCAGAGGGCTGCAGAGACTGTTAGGAGCAGCTGCCGTGGGATGTGCGCTCCCATGTTGCCGTTTCCCCCACTGGCGCTAACTTGCTCTAGCTAAATTTCATAGGGGGCTTTTAATCACTTCCCCAAACACAGCCTCTAATCACCGCTAAAAGGTTGATCATTCCCAAGGAGGAGAGAAGGGAGAGCCGTTGTGGGAGTCTACAGAGGTGCTAATGAAGAGGTTAATACTGTGATGCTGGATTCCAGGGCTTGTTGAAGGCAATTTGTAACTGAGACTGAATGTAAATAGTGAGAAAAGTCGAGGAGTGTTGGTTGGGTTTGTCAACACTTTATAAAGAATGAATAGATCTTCGTCTGAATAGATCACTCAAAAATGAAACTTCTGCCATAATTTACTCACCTTCATATAGAATTATATTTCTGGTAAGAAGATATGTTCATGAGCTACAATTAAACAGTTACCAAAAATGACCAAATAAATACCTAGATGTCTATCAAAAAAAGTTACATGACTTCAACCTCAGCAAGTCATATGATTGATTAATTTGCTCAAAAAAAGTAGCAGATAATCGCTAACAAACATGACGCTAGCAGTTTGTATGCATTTTGAAAAGGTTTGAAGTAATTCATTAACTAAAATTAGTCGCAGTGGCTACAACTTTCATTTCTATTTTGCGCCAATATTCCCAGAAGTGACGATTCGGATCTCCTGAACAAATATAATTGTTTTTACAATTCCGATGACTTTCTTCTGTCTAATTTATTTTTTTTAAAGTCCGTTTCTTGGGGTAAATAATATTTTTGGACTTTATTAACTTTCATTGTATGGATAAAAACAGGTCAAAATATCTTTTCACATTCTACAACAGAACGAAAATCAGTTATGGAATGAAACGAGAGTGAATAAATGGTGAACTATCCCTTCAATGTAAAAAGACTACACAGTTCCTTGCTTAGGTCTCAGACATACATTAGCATCTTCATGTCATTGACTACTTGCTACTCAATAACTGAATTTGATCAGAGGGGTATGTAATGAAGGTTTTAAGCGTAAAAACATAATAAGTACAAGCTTAATTAAGCTTAACCATAATATCTCTCTATTCAATGGAAGCTATCAGTTCATGAAAGCCATAATGTAGCTGTCAGTGATTATCATAAGAGATGTTCTTCTTTAATAATGATGAAAGCATGCGGAAAATACCCCCCCTCCCCCCCACATTATTAGGGTGTCCAATTCTGTGTCCATATTAAAGCTAATAAAACAGCTCCTTCATTGTAATCTGCAGGAGGAACAGCAGCCAATAGAACATCAATTACCCTGCGGCAGATTCAACATCTAAGGGTATTTAAGTAAAACAGATGAGGATCGGATCACACTGTGAGCCAGATCTAATGCCGGCTCAATACAGAGAAAATAACACACTCTTATCTACCTTCTTGAGATGTAAATTGATTTATTAACAAGGCATCTCTTTGAAGCAAGGGAAATGGATTGATGCTAAGCAGACGTGTTTGATTTTCACTTTAATAAAGCCTGTATATTTTCACAAGATGTAGAGCTGTATTGAAAAAACACTCTTCTTTCACACTTCTGAATGTTGCCACATTGTTTAAGATGTGAGAAAAATATTATCTTTACTAAGGTACAGCATGTCTAGCAGTGTCTGCTCCGGAGTTATTCAGATAATCACAGAGCTTATTGGAAGTTTGTATTGCTTCCTAGGAAAGCTACAAGATTCAAAGTGCCTACAACCTCAATAATGCACATCAATAACTGGGTTTGCAGCCACGTACT
The DNA here is from genome assembly GCA_031834385.1 of Semotilus atromaculatus. Taxonomy (NCBI): domain Eukaryota; kingdom Metazoa; phylum Chordata; class Actinopteri; order Cypriniformes; family Leuciscidae; genus Semotilus; species Semotilus atromaculatus. The sequence goes on along the minus strand of JAULUF010000025.1, from coordinate 25,449,145 downwards.
TTATGCAAATTTTGGGATATTGCATTATAATTCTGGGTGGAAATATAAATATAAGAAACTTACTATAATAAAATAAAAAAGTCCTAAAAAATTGATACACTTGTTTGAGATGGATGGATTTGTAAAATTGCAGGGGTCGGTAACCTATGGCAATGTTGGCACACTGAGGGATAATTTCTGACACGTGACAATAGCTAAAGAGGTGCATGTATTTAATTTAAATATAGTCCCTCAAACTTGCATACGGACGTACATTTTGAGGTAATCAATCCTCAAAGTCACACAGCCTGTTTTAAGTGAGGAGCAATAAAATGCCACTAAAGTGTAAGATTTTAACCTGCGCTGGCATGCATATCCAACAAACCATTTGTGCGACTGATAGGTGCGCGCTTCTGTGATTATCCCTCCATTTCCCATAAGGTCACCGCCCCCTGTTATATTATATAAAAAAATTAGGAAGGATGATATGCGTGCAAACCACATTGAAAACATTTACTGAAATTGTGTCCATTCAATTTGTTATTTATTAATTGTAATACATAAAATATTATATTTAAAATGTCATAAATGCATATTAAAGCAAATTAAATAATATTTTATGAATGTCATGGAACATAATGATTTGCTGCTGATCACCAGCAAACAATGAAGTGTTTTGTCTGCATTTGCAGTGTTTTAAAGTGATTGATAAAATAAAAGGGCCACAGTGGCTACAACTTTCGTTTCTATTTTGCACCAATTTCTCCGGAAGTGATGATTTTGTTCAACATATCGAAATGCTGCTTTGAGTGGGGTACGAAGATTTTTGCTGATAAACAAAGGAGAGCATGTCTCCGGTGTTGCGAACCACAAAAACTTTGAATCAGTCAGCAGACAAGCAGATGTGGAAGTCAGCTGATGTGCGGAGGCGTGTATGAATAATATTGAAAAATGCCACCATCAAAAAACAAAAGATGACATGCTTCTCTGCCTGTTTGGGGCATGAAACTTCAATTTCTCTCCATCCTGTCACTAAATGCTAACATTTCAATTGCCATACTCTGTTGAGATGTTTATTTCTGAAGCAAAATCAGGGTAAAGACTCATATGTCAAAGATTCCCTTTTCTCTGAGCCCTAAATCAACATGACGTGTGTGAAATCAGTGAAGAGGTACTCACAGTGTGTGACAGTGCTTTGCCATTTATATATTTACTCTGTGCGATGCAAGCTCTCCCCCCCCTCTCTATCTCCCTGGCTCACGAACTGCTCCTCCTCTCTCTCTCGCCCAGGCACACTATCTATCTCTCCCTCCCTCTCGTCTCTCTCTCTCTCTCTCTCTCTCTCTCTCTCTCACTAACTTACTCTGCTGCCAGAATCTGCTTTGCATTCCAGTCACGTCGATCGCACCTTGAGTGATCCTGGAAGACAATTATTCATACTGAGACGAAACACATTCAGGCGGATAGCACTGCATTTGAAAAAAGATAAGCCACTTCAATTATTTAAGCATGCTGTTCCTAAACTCACATTTACTTTGCTTATGAATTCACATTTACCCCCCCGCCCCCCTCATGTACACTTTTGAATATGAGATGAGAAACACTACTATTACATTTGCATTTCCCAGCTATTCAGAGAGATAATTCACATTGTTTTGACGTGTTATGTACAAACAAGGCCAATCAGTGTTTCCACATTCTGAGACTAGAGGGGAAGGTGATCCAGTATTTATGAGCGGATGCAGAGCGGTATAATTGAGCGTAATGCCGTGCCGGATCCTCACACGGTCTAATGAAGCTAACAAGGTGGGTTCCTCGACAAAGGCACCTGCTAGCCCTGCCCAGTACACTGACAGAATTGAAAGCAGCCCCTAAGGATTTCTTTCTCTCCTCTAAGAGCATTCTCAAAATTCAATAAATAACATCTGTAGGCGATGTTGGGTGCAGACCTGGGAGGAATGCGTCATAACAGAAAAGGAGGGGGACGAGAGAGAGAGAGGGAGAGAGAAAGAGGAGAAGAGAATGTGTGAGAGTAGGGGAGAAAATGTGTTTGTGTGTGTGTGAGAAAGAGAGAAAGAGAGAGAGTGTGTGAGCCGGAGTGCTGGCTGAACAAAGAAACCATGACGACTGCCAGGTTGCTATGGCGACCACTGCAAGGGGGCCAAGAGAGTATAATAGCACATCAATCACTGTCCGAAAAAGAACTTCATTATCAGCTGAAAAATAATCCTTTAGGATCTGTTTAGTGTGTGATCCTCCATCCACTCACCTCAAAGCCTTGTTCTCGCGCAAATGTGGCGGCCTCCTGCAAAACAAAGCACACATGCAGCCTTAATTAATGGGAGCTTAGTGTAGCAATGATATTATTTCATTTAGGGCACATTTCAAAGCTCTGCGTTAGGCTATGTAGAACAGGACATACATCATATCACCTTCAGTTCTTCTTCCAAAACCAAAAATAAATATTTTGATGTGTCACAATGTATCCATAGTAGGTGTATCATATTGTGAGGTAGTTGGCGATACCCAGCACTGAGGCTCGTTCACACCAAGAACGACAACTAGCATCCCCACCAACCCATGATAACATTGTTCAAGTTTAAGTTCATGTCGTTTACCACTTTAAATGCTCAAGCTTTTTAAAGTCAGATGCATTATGATTGGCTTCATCAATCATGAGCTGGAAAGAATCATTCTGAAAGTGACTTTCCTACTCTCATAGAATTACCATGAATATTAAAACTTTATAAATGATCATATTTGGTGTGAACAGGCAATTTGTGCACGTTCAAGCAAGACATATCTTTAAACTTGTATCGATGAATAAAGCAGCTTTATTTTAGATAATAAATGGACTTTGTGAGGGTTAAAAGATTCCAATTATGTGTGCTGGGCTTTGCCCTTTGCTCGACTGAACAACTCTAGGGACCAGTTGTGACAACCTCGGCCTTTAGAGGGGAAGAGAGGGCGGAAAGAACCAGTGCTTCATGGATGTAAGGGGCCAGGACCACCTGCAATCTGTCTGTCTGTCACAGCCACTGCATAATAGACCCAAGACATGTACATTAATCTATAATAGACCATCTGACATCACTCAAAACTCTCCAACCTGGCATTTAGCTGTTTGTATTTGGTTCCAGTCTGAAGATTTTACCTTTTCCTGGGACACAGAGCTGCAGCTACACCCATGTTTGTGTTCACTGCACAGAGGTCAAACGCTCCAAGGTTAATCTTTGCGCCATAAAGTTGGGGAAAAACTCCAATCCCCATGGAGATAACCCACCACTAGGTTTCATGACACCAATTACAGCTCAATGATCTGATAATGCAGCCATCCAGCAGCCAAGGTGAGCCACTCTTTTATTAAGAGTAATTAAGCAGCATTATTTCAAGATTAGCTCCAAGAATTAGTTAATGCAACCCCACTGGAAAACTGTAATAGACCCTCTTCACTAGGCAAGACTATGGAAATACTGGACTTAAAATAAATCTACACTTTAAAAAGTCACTCAATTAGCACAACAGACTAACCAGAACCATAACTAAGTCTTTGTGTGCCATAATTAAAAAGAGGAGCGAGACTAATGTGAAATGACAGGAGCCAATCTGTAAGGAGATTAAAAATGTTAAAGCTGCGATCACACAATAATCCATTGACTTCCAATTATACTTGTACGAATAGACATGTTGCATTATTATTTGGAAACAGATTTCCATTTCCAAACAGATTTCCTAAATATTTCCCCATTTGCTTTGGTCAGTCAGACAGGCAGTCCTGCTCCCAAACTCACAGCATGAAGTGCAACAGTCAGGTACGCAAATAAAAATCCCATTCATTTTCTCCATAGGGGAATTGTTTTTTAATGACAACTTATAAACCTTTAAATACAGACCTACTTTGTGCTACAAGGTCGTTAATTGATGGTGTATGCTTTTTTTTTGTGTTCAGCACACATTTTCTCAACTTAATTTTTAAACAATTGTGTTTAACAGAAGAAATCCTGGTGAAAAACGACATTATCAATGATTCTGCAGAGAAATCTCCACCAATGATTCATGTGATTGTAGTTCTTTCCCCTCATTAAAGTTAAGTACACAGTCATGTACCTGTGCATTTGTTGTCCGATTTTCAAATACGTCATAGCTGGTTGGTTTGGTTCATGGTTTATAACACTTTAACAAATACTTTTTAAAAATCCCTATGGGAAAAATACTTTCGGAATACATTTGTAACTAAGGTTGCTGAAAAAGTGGGCATGCAATGCTTCACTCCACTGGATTAGCCAGAAGTTATCATGTCAGGCAACTGAAACAAATCATCTGAAATGTTTAGAAGGCACCACAGAGCCACGGTGTTGACGCTATCATGACCAAACCAACGAATTGCTAACTTGTTGTGTCTACACTTTAAAATGGGAAAGTACGGTGTACACTTGATAGATTTAAACTTTTATAAAAAGAACCCTTACACTCTGCAGTCATAAAAAATAGATCATGAAAGATGGACAGAGAAGAATAAAGGTGGTACATTGGAGGTGAGGAGTGTCAGGGTGAGTGCACACTGACATCTGGTCTGGGTTAGAAATGTGGCCCTGACAGACCGGGCCGGGGAGCTTGCGAGGGCTAACCTCACTGGTTATTTACTTTCATCTCCGTCCTGTGCGGTTATCCATGTTGTGATGAAGCTCAAAGCAGAAAATGAAGAGAGTATTTCTCTTTGTGAACTGGGCCAAGGGGTTAGCCATGCCAGCTGCAAGTGGAAGGGGTCTAAAGGAGACAGTTCAACAAAATGCACAGCCTGAAAGATGGGCCGAGCTATGAAATCATCAGCAACAACACATAAAAAGAGAACCACCTCCTTGACCACACGGTCATAAGATGTTATTTTTCTCACATTGTTTTTTTGAGCTAGTGACATAAACACTGGTGAACCAGTGGCGTCCCAGACAGAAAGAAAAACAAAGTCGCAACTGTTGGTTACTGATGAGGCCAATCACAGTGCAATTTCATTACGTTGTCTCAAGCATCCCACGTATTCCTGCATGAGTCAGGACTGTATGGCCTGTGACTGTACCAGGGGCAGTTCTGTCTGAGGGGGCGGGCAGAGTGTTTTTGATACAGTAATCTGGGTAGGGGAAGAGGAAGATTAGACAGAAGAAAGCCAGCACTGCTGAGGTGTTAAAGGTACTCCCATGAGAATGCAGCAGGCCAACTGGAGCGTGACGCGCAACCGACAACAAACCAAAAGTGAGAGACGAACGGGACAGAGAAAGAGAGAAATTGAGAGAGAGTGACAAACAAGCTGAAGAAGACAGGCCCTTTCGGTGGAAATTTATCTAAAGCCACTAATCCTATACTTACCACCACCAGATGCAATTACTGCTAAAGAGCTGGGAGTAAGCGAAGCCTGTCCTAGACACCACTTTCATTACTGATGACATGTCGCCCAGATATAGCCGCAAACAAAGCTTAAAATTACATCAGGAAATGACTGATAGGCAGTGAACGACACAGGCGTAGATCGCTATGCTGCTAACACAAAGGTCACAGTCTGAGGTTGAAAGTATAAAAGGAGCGTATATATATATATATATATATATATATATATATATATATATATATTATATATATATATATATATATATATATATATATATATATATATATATATATATATATATATTCGCTGCCAATGAATATTCTAAATTCGAAACTATATTCAAATAGTTTTAAAAAACAGAATTTTAAAGGTGAAAATTAATATTCGAATGTGGAAAAACATGCCTGTGGTAGCAGCTACGGTAGCAGAGGCGTGGCTGTCTGCTTTGCGAGTGGGCGCGCTGCCTTAGGGGTCTTTGTTGTCACATTTCTCGGAATTGTGTGCCTCATTTTATTTAACGTTAAACAGAAACATTACTAAAGTGTAGGCTACTGTACTGACTGAATAGATATTGCATGAATAAGGTAGGTTAGATACAGCAGTTTCATGCACTGCAGGCTTCCACAGGTTTGATTATTTACCGTTTCATGTCAAGGAAAAGGTCCATGTTTACCACAGCACAGCTCGCTCAAAGCGTTCAATGTCGGTTCAATATACTGTAAAACTTCAATTAGGGTTAATAATATTTGTTTCAATCACGGAATGAAGCCTGCTATATTTGGGACAAGAGTCGCGACCTTAAATTGCACAAAACTCTTGATCAGCACCCAACATTTGTTTATTGTTGTTGTTCATTTAAACCGTTATGCGCAGAGAGCGTGAGAGCGAGAGAGAAAAAGAGTGCCTGCGAGTGAGCGAGGTCTGCGGTTTTGGCCATTAGGTGATTTACTTGTTTTTGTGTAGGTAATACGTTGTCAAATATGTTTACACTTAAATAAACTACCTATACAAGTAGTTATGTCTCTTTGTATTAATTTGTCCTGTTATTGATGTAATGTGCGTCATTGACAAAATGCGCAACCAGATGTTCGAATATATGTGGGGGTTTTTTTTTAGAGGGAATATTCGAACGTCATTTTTGAGCAATTTTGACAGCCCTAATATATATAGAAAACTACTGGTTTGACCAGGCCTACAAAAAATAAACTACTTATTGAGTAGAGCACTCTGTATCACAATCAAACTTGGGTATATAATGCTTCATTTTAGAGATCTGAGAGGTTGAGAAATGCTACGGGCGTGTTCTGTAATTCGCGCTCGAGATGTGTTCTGGTTTGCTGGACTTGACCGTGTGTTGATGCTGTTTAGAGCGTGCGGGATGATGGATGTTGATGTGGCTGCAGATGGCGGGTGTCCAGGTGGACTGCAGACTGCAGAGGCAGTGAGGGGGGGTGGGGGGTGGACCAGGCCTGCTTTTCCTGTGGTTCACCTCCGCTAACAATCCAGAGGGTACATCATAAAAAATAAAATAAAAAAAACACACTGCAGCCATAATAACAAGATCATCAAAACATCCCATCTGGCCCATTCAGTGCCCTCCTCTGAAAATAAGTATTTAAACCACAATTAAAAATGTACAAATGTCTTTAAGTTTACTATATAACAAAATATCAAACCAATCTGCATTTCTTTCAAAAAATAATAATTATGCAATGCAATAACATTCTGACATTTGAAAGGGTTCAAAAATGATTTGGGGCCACTGTACTGTATATAGGTAGAAAGGAGTACGTTAGAATTATTATTATTATTTTAACATGCTGTCATTTTAGGATGTTAATTTAACTTTCTTCTTTCTGGCAAAGTGAGTGGAGAGCTTAAAAAGGTGTCTACTGCTCTTGATCTGCTTTCCGCCTTTTGATTCAGCTTGCAAGCCGAGGAAGATCTGCCTGAGCTCTCTGCTGAGCACTTCAAACATGTTTCTGTTAAACAATGCATGAGAAGCAATCACTAGCTGTAATGATATCATTACCAGAATCATGAGTGCTGACTGCCGTCTCTCCTGGCCTGTACGCATGGTCTGTTAAAGAGGTGGAGAAACAACAACAAACCAAAAAAAAAAAACGAAAACATCCCCCGCCCAGGGCACATGACATGTCCCTCAATGACTGCCTTATTAACGCAATCCAAGTACGTTCCGATCACTTTCAAAGACTGCCATTGTCCGTGCTTCATTGCAGGAATGCAAGTTAGCATGTAAACAAGGTTGTGGGACTCTGACAGTAGCTCAAGCTCTTGCATGATTAATACAGGCTAACAGTAAATATAGAGACCGCACACACACATACATCAGCAGGGCCAGAGTTACAGACTGGTCTGACACACACACAAATACAGATGAAGAATGACGTGCTGCTTCAGATGAGTCAACAGTGCTTGTTCAATGCAGTCATCCTTGGGGGAACATCCACAAACAGGACAACAAAACCTACTGGAGGAGCTAAAACGGCTCAAAAACAACATTTTGTGCTAAATTCTGACAAGTTACTCGTAAATCATTGCTATTCTTACATCATGACTATTACTTCAAGGGACAGTTCACCCAAAAATCCCTTTAATACTTAGTCATGGAAAAGCAAGGAACTTCCTTTTCTTTTGGTAAACTCTTGACAATGTACACTTTTTTTGGTCATGGTTTACTTCTACAAGCTTTCAAAAGGAGTAAGAGCTTAAATTAGAAAAAGACAAATTTATCAGCCAACTGTTGGCCAATTTAAGATTGCCATTAGCTGATTAACAGACGTAAATTTATTCAAAATCTACCAACAGACTTTTCAAAGGATAAAAAAAAAAAAAAGTAATGTACCACTGGCCACCTTGCTCTTTTTTATTTTATTTTAACTTTTAATTTTTTTCAAGCAATAAGTCACGAGTGGCCATAAGTTACAGTGATTTTACCATGGTTAAGCTGGTAACAAAGCACATCTAGAACCCCTAAGCTGTGACAAGGGGATATTTTTAATGTATTAAATATTTCTAAATTATTATTATTATTATTATTATTATAAAGTTTATTCGCAGTAGGCTATTTATCATTGTAGAGCCTTGTATAATGGTGTCAGCTGAATTAAACGGTGTGTGATAATTGTATAGTCACTAATGAGAGGTACTTCACAGCAGACAACATAACTACTCCATGAAGAAGAGAATCAATATGTAACATACATGCACAGATGTGTGTGTGTGTGTGTGTGTGTGTGTGTGTGTGTGTGTGTGTGTGTGTGTGAGAGAGTGTGTGTGTGAGAGAGAGAGAGAGAGAGAGAGAGAGAGAGAGAGAGAGAGAGAGAGAGAGAGAGAGAGAGAGAGAGAGAGAGAGAGAGAGAGAGAGAGAGAGAGAGAGAGAGAGCGAGAGCGAGAGAGAGTCACTGTGTGTGGCAGAAATGACCGTGAAACCCTTCTGTTAACCAAAATGACTGATGTGTGGGGAGTCAGAGCAGGCTGGTGTTAAACTTTCCCAAATCATCTTGGCAACAACCAGCTGACATCCTACACTCAACTCCACAGTGACAGAAATACACTGAGCTCGGTGGCAGCTATTGATCGGCCCTCAACACAATACCGTCTCTTCCATCCATCATCACTCTGCGTCTCTAAAGAGAGTCAGGCGCCTCTGCCGCTGTATCTATTAAAGTCAGTGCCAGCCCGGGTTCACTCTCACCCTCAAATCTGTGTTATGGAACTCCCCATCAAGCTGAAAATGGTCTCTGTGGCTCAATGTGAGGGATATTCTGGGGAAAGCCTCCTGAGTCCTCCGATTATAGTTGTTAGCTGAACTTCCCTATTGTGACCCAATCTGATCCAGCAGTGACACATTCAAGCCCACAACTATCATCCCTGAGATATAAAAATGGACTAGAGTGGACTATAAATCTATAGAAGTATCTGTTTCTGTAAAGAGCACACACAACAGTAAATTATGGGGTTTTGATGTATATATGTATATAATTTTTTTTTAAATGTAATGAAAATAATAAAAATGAATATGATAAAATATTTTAGTTTACTGCAATAATAATTATATTACTACAACAATTACAACAAGAACAATACATATATATATATATATATATATATATATACATATATATATACACACACACACACACACACACACACACACACACACAAATAAGCATACACTTTATAATAATAATAATAATAAAACTATAATCAACAAACAATCTGCATCCAAGTGATATAGCTCATTCTTTTAATTTGGGCTTTTTAAATATAAGCTATGAATTTCCATGACCTATTTGTTTGTTTGTGAATAGTGTATGAAGTTTAAAAATATATATATTTTTTTATTCAGACCAACTCCCTAATTAAGCATCATTAGAAAATACACGTTTAAAACATAAATCTCCACTACTGTTCCATGATTTATAAGAATTGATTAACTTCCACAACTTTCTCAGGGCTTGAAAATATGAATAGTAATATAATAATATAGTATAATAATACTACAAATAGTAGTACAATAATTAAATAATACAAATAAAACAATTAGATGAGTTGTCCATTACCACAGGGAACCCTTATTACATGCTTTCCAGGTATCATCCAAACCCAAACATGAAAATAAAAAAATGTAAAAAAATTAAACGTTGGGAACCTTGGTTAGTTTTTTTGCTAACGTCTCTTTCTGCCTGAGAGCAAATCACTTGTCCTAAAGCTCCTAACCGCCTCTGTCTCACAGGTCATTCAATAGGGGTGGAGAGCAGACAGACGGCTTTAATTGAGTGCAGTGAGTGATGCAGTAAAGCACTCATGTAGAGTGTGCATCGCGTGAGTCTCCCTGACAGCATCCAGCTCAAGCACTGTTTTAATTACCTCACCTTGCTTCTCTCTCTCTCTCCCTGTCCCTCTTTCCTTCTGCTCGGAATTCAGACAGCTGCTTCCAAACTTCTTTAAAACATTTTTTTGCAGACCATGTAAAACATCACCAAATGTCTCAGGAAGACATCTAAGCATCTCAGAGGGGGCCTGCCACGGCTCAGAGCTCTGGAAATATCCGTGTTTGATTGTCTACAGGATTTTTTAGAACTTGACATCTGTCTCTCAATGTTTGTGAGTATATGTGCGTGCAGCTGTCTGAATCAGCTGGGAGATGGGGGGCCCAATGTCTGCCATATCCCTCATTGCCTCAGGCTTCCTGCATGAACTGTCCGTCACCTACACGCAATCAGTGGAGGACGACAAACACTCGAGCACAAGAAAATATTACTGTAGTTATGCAAACACTCACGTATCCTTCCACAAAGCAAGCACAGTAGTTACTGTCAACGTATGAGTCTAAATGTAGAGCACAAGACAGAGTCATAATTAGGCCCAGACAGAATATGTATGTTTTGTATGTCTGCACTTTCTGTCCTGGTTATGGCAGAAAAAATTAGTTAGTTGTTGCAGGTTTATTTTTTAGTATAATCACATTAGCCAAATTATTTAACCAAAAAATTGTTTTAGAATTCTGCTGAATATTTGAGTAACTTACATTTTAGATACAATGTGGGCAATTCAGCCAATAGAAATTAGGGATGCAACGATATTAAAATTCTAGATAAGTTACAATTAAATTGGCAGTTATTCAAATTCTATACTATTTTGAGAAAAAAGAAAGAAAAAAAAAGGTAATAAAAATGAAACAATAATGATAATCAATAAAAAAAAAGAGAAAATACACAAACTAACAACTAAAATCAATTATTTAAATGCTACACGTGAATTTAGACTTCACACCATTAAAATGTAGTGTAAAAATGTATATTTTGAAATTGGCTAAAAATTACATTTAACAGTGTCATTAATTAATTATTAGTGCTCATTTTAAGTAAGCATGATGACTGCAAAAGTAACAAAATGTAAAAAATGGTAGTAAGAAATGTCAATTAAATATCATATAATGGTTGATCCCATTCATTTATAAATAAATAAACTAATATTATCTAATAATGATATGGTACTGATATATCCTACATCCCTAATGAAAATAATTCCAAATGAAGCCAAAAACAACATGCAAACAATGACATGAGGAGTGATACAAACATGGAACTGACTGTTTTATAATAATCATTAACAAACCACACACAGGGAAACAAGAAAGCTTCTGATGCAAAGTCCAAGATCATTTGTTCTGGGGCATGTTAAAAGATTCCAATTTTCTGTGTCTTTTGAGACATGAATAATATTATTCAAAAGACAGCGCTAGGCAGAAAGCCTTTGGGTAGATCCTCACAATAAGTCAACTCTTCCAAGTTCTTGTCTTCCTCCTTTCTTGATTCTCCTTCTCTCTCTCCCATAAGCAGCAGTGGAGCGATTTCAATCATTTCGTAACCTCCCAGCAATCATGGCTTTAACTCCCCTGTTATTTAAAACAATCTGAGCTCTGAGCGCGAGTTAATCACTGCTTATACAACATCAGTCAGGGTTATTCATTCTGTTCCAATTAATCATGCCATTTATCTACATTGTCTGAGCCTTCTGCTCAACAAATTCATCTGTAATGACACAGACAATTCACATTGTTGAATTTTATCATGTATGTGGCAAACGGAGGGCAAATTGTTCGAGATTACGCATGTGTTTGTGTACGCGCCGCTGTGTGCGTCATTTTCGGCGAGCATAAATTCAGCGCCATCTGGTTTTGGCTCTTACTGCACGGCTCTCTCACTTAATTAACTGGAGGCCATTACATTTCCTGAAATGTTTCACGTTCTCTGGTTCATGTCATGCAGGCAGGCAGGAGGGGAGCAGGGAAGGACTCAATTAGACCAACGCCGTTCCCTGGATATTACACACTCAGTGTGTGCCAGTTAAGGGGGCGTGAGGCTGTTGCAGGGCCTGGACGTCTCTCGCTGCGCCTACCCTGTCAGCACAGATAAAGGCCTGCCTGTCTGTGTTAGATCCCGCCCACACACACGCATTCAGACAAGCTCCAGCTGCCAAAACACTTCATACCAACCAACAGAGAGCTAAGCATACATAAAAACTAACACGCATTAATACCGCCCAACAAAGACTGCAGCTACTCGCCACATATACACTATTTAATTAGCCTGAGAAAAAGCAAAACTGTGGCTGTCAGTTTAAGAGGAACTACAGCAGCTCTATTAATAGTTTGGGTAAAGAGAATCTGAATCTGTCCAGCATCATTATATAAGGGGAATTGAGGATATATAACATGCAACACTAGAAATTGGTCAAGATTTTTTTATATTCCGGTAGACATATTTACGCTGCTATCAGTGGGGACTGGTCAGGACCGCTTCTGTAATTTAAACATGACAGCAGCAAAGAAACATGAAAATACAATGCTAAACATGTCTAAAAATGAGAAACTTAAGTTATGTTTGCAGTGTAATGTTATAACTTCATGCGTTAATTTATATTCAACTGGTATGTGTACAGTGTATTCTAAATGTGATTCATTCAATCAGAATACAGAGATGTGCCACATGAATTCATTTTGTGCATTTTTAATTCAGCGAGTGGTGCAGAGTACAGTTTCTTTTTGTGTCTTTAATTGTCATTAAGTGCTACGCAACGTGAAGCTGTATTGTTATTATTTGATCTTTTCCTTTTGTGTCAATCAAGTTCGGAATAAAGACAACTAATCAATTAAGAAAGTACCTTTTGTACACTACTATTCAAAACTTTGGTGAAGTCAGATTTATTTATTATTTAAATAAAATGATCTTATTTATATTTAAAAAAAAAATTTGAGAAATATTATTACAAATGAATTATTTTTCTGTAGAAGGCTCAGGACCAAAAAAAGTCCATTAAATCATTGGATTCGGTCTGAATTCCCATACCTCCACGCACCCTACTTGCCAGTGGTGGAGGAAGTACTGAATCTCAGTACTTAAGTAAAAGTACAAATAACCAGAGACATATTTACTTTAGTAAAAGTAGAAGTACCACAATGACAACCCTACGTAAGTAAAAAGTACCTGATTTTAAATGCACTTTAAGTATTAAAAGTAAAAGTACTTGCATAACAATTTATTCTTGTAATGTCTATATTCTAATGAATAAAACAGTTATTTCTAACTCATTCAACCTAATACTCCTATAATGATGTTCAATAATGATTGAAAAGCCGTTATTTTTTAATTTTTGTCCCCATTTCTGAACAAGCTTACAATTAGGCAATATACACATCAAGCATACTATCCTTACTATATATATATATATATATATATATATATATATATATATATATATATATATATATATATATATATGTTAAAACGCCGTATTTGACGGTGTTTGGCTGTAAACGCGATTAATTCATGGCGTAATTCTGAACCTCTTGGCTTGCCATACTAATCCTAACCAAACGTATAATACACACGAACCCCACACCACTACTAAACTTACCCTAACCTACCCATGCGTATCCTATGCACGTAAAAACTATTTTTTTTGTGTATAAATTGCACGATAAACACACTGTGTGCTATAGAGACGCATTTAGTGTGACCGGGTTCATATATCTATATGGTAACCAAACTTCACTGGTGAGACAAACGTGCGGTCAGGATGATGTTTTGGCAGAGGAAAAACTGATCAGAAAATGTAACGAAAATGTAACAGAACGTTGTAGAAATGTAGTGGAGTAGAAAGTATAATAATTGCTGCAAAATGTAACGAAATAAAAGTAAAAAGTATGCACTATTGATTCTACTCTAGTAAAGTACAGGTACGTGAAAAATGTACTTAAGTAACGTAACAAAGTATTTGTACTTCGTTACATTCCACCACTGCTACTTGCATAGAAATCACACGTCATCAGCACGTTCCATGAGGCTATGCAGAGTTGTAGACAGACAATCACTGAGTGCTACAAACAAACTGCAGCCACCTTTTAGTTCTTTCTGAACCAAAACAACAAGCTTACGAGATGGCAACCTGTGACGTTCTAGTCGGAGTTGTTCACCTCCTCAGACTCTGATTTATACACCGTCTCTCGTGATGCTTTGCAGACTCTGCTCTGACTGTACTGGGATCATGTGTTTTGGAGGAGGCGTGAAAGGAGGTTGGGAGCTTAAGCTTTCAAAGCTAGCTTGCTATTTCAAACTTTTCCGAAATTGCCTAACCTTGATTTAATGCTAAATACAAATATTAAAAAACATCTGTGCAAAAAAACAAAACAAAAAACAAATATTAAAAAACATCTGTGCAAAAAAACAAAACAAAAAACAACTATAATCAAGTTATAGCAATACCTTTATCGTGAAATAAAATGATTCACAACACCAGTCTTTGTTCATATCACCCATCCCTACCCTTAAGATATTCAGAAATAGAGCTTTAACTTGACAGGACTGACTCTCAGCACAAGTCAAACACCTTAAACCCACACTGTCAGTCTGTAACACGTACCAACCACACGTATAGAATAGAATGTGGATCTGAGACCACGATGACTCAGAACATTAGTCTCAAACACCTCTCAAAGAGGCTGTTTATGGCCCAGTGTGCAGGCTATCTGAGTGGTGTTACTCTCACAATGAGTACAGTAAGTGCTGGATGACAATGCATTTGAGATGAGATGACTATTCTACATGTATAATAAAAAATAAACTAAAAAATAAACTTGAGTTACTTGTCCATTCAAGCCTATGTGCAAACTCTCATCTGACCTGTCTCAGGGAACTGACCACATCAAGCACACAGCAAGAACTGTACAATAGATAAGTGTTACAAGATGACATGGGCTGATAGGAGGAACTACCTTCTTTTACATATACACTTTCATGTCACGTGAGTCCACATACACACTTACCGTCTCGTTGCCAAAGAGGATGTCCACATAGGGCATAACCTTCATCAGGGCATCCTTGAAGAACTCACAGATGAATGGAGCCGACAGATTCAAGCAGAAGATCTTGTTGTTTTCAGAAGCGTGTTTGGCTACCTTCAGGATCGACTCCAAGGACACGGTCAGGAAGAACCCCTTCAGAATAAGACAAAAATGATAGTCAAAAATTGTGCAGTTTTTGAGACTAGGGCATCTCAGATGGTTTATCACTTGGTTTGAGTTTCATTTCTTAACATTACTAAGAACATACAACACAAACAGTGTTTGAAGTAACTTTTTCGGCCAACTTGGCTACTAAATGTTTTAGTTACCGGCCATTAAGAACTTCTACTAGCCAAACAAATACATAAATCAGATTAAAACAATGTAGGATATCTTGGAAAATAATGTCTTTTCTGTTAACCAAATGCTTTTTAATCTTTGCTTTTGCTTCAATGCAAATGAACAAGCGCACCGTTGTTTGTTGCATAGGGACATACATGTTCTAGTAAGCCAGATATGAGCAGATTCTACGCAATACGTTGTATTTAATATATCAGGATGACTCACAAGTTCAGTATTTGTGCTAAGTCAGCGGAAATTTGGTTAACACAAACTTTCCCAGCAAAGTGAGCAAACATGATAAGTAAAACGGCAAACTGGCTAGTGATTTGACAGTGGTACCCGGCACAGTCGATTTTTACCCACATTTGGCGGGTTGATAGGTGTTAATTTCAAAACTTGAACACAAATAATTCACCACATATGATAAAAAGCTTTTGGAGCTTCTATATAAGTAAATATCAGCATTACAACGCAACAGAAAGAAAAAGAAAAATGCATGTTGCTCCTCCAAGTGGAGTAAACAAGGCTAAGCTTGATATAATGGAGTATGATGAGGCACAAATAGGATTAAGGTTTTAGGAGATGAGAATGAATGATGGCAAATGGAGTCCATAATTGCGCTGGCACTTCCATCAGAGAGCAAGTAGAGTTCAAAGTGACAACCCAATACAGCAAAAGGCCCACCTCCTCATACAGGAACAACTGCAAGGTCACACGGCTCTCGGAGGAGCGCTTACATGTATACATCTTGTTTATGCCTATGCAGAGGGCACTGTCTGAGCAAACGTAACAAATATACATACAACACTTTTTTTTCTTCTTTTTTTTTAAACAAACAAGTAATTTGGTTAAAAAGTCAATAAAAAAGGCCTTTTATTTATATTTTACAAATAAAATAAAAGGTACTGTAGCTGTACCCTTGTGTAGAGATAGTATCAGATGATAAGACTCTTTGAGATATATACCATACAGTGGCGTAAGTTTGTTTTGAAAAGTGTGTTTGGGGGGTAACGCAATGCTATATCAGATATGTACAATAACAATTGTAGGAAAAAAAAGCAATATGATGTCCAGAAATCAGTTTTGATAGCACATTAAGTTTAATGTGTTGACAGAGCACGTTTGAAGTTATAGTTGCATTCTTACATTTACTATAATACAATATATTGTTAGTCCCAGGTTTCTTCACGTTAGTAAATAAAATAAATACATGGACACGCAAGCAGTATTCGTATTCCCTAATGGTCTGGTGGTAGAACTTTGTTAGAGGTTACAGATTCTAATCCGGCCGTGTATAATTTTTTTTCCCCTCCTTAAAACCAAAGATGTTAATCAATGATTGTATATCAAGAGCAGGGACACGTTTGTGTACATTTTGTTTTATGATTTCACCGGAAAGAACAGAGTCTCTCCGCATCGGCATTAAGCGATACATTGAAGCACTCGTCTGTGTAAAGTCTGTGCACGAGCCAAAAGAGAACATTCGCCACTGATAACATTGGCAACAAACACTCAGCATGAATTCAAAAACAACACATTACAGCGCCAGATCGCCTCTTATTTAAGACAAATTAATGTCAGTTGGATATGTTTCATTTGCACTAGGTATATCCGTGCAGCGAGAGGTTTCAAAAAGTGGTGGGGACAATATCAACCCTGGCAAAAGGTAGTGGGGACATGTCCCAGAGTCCCACCCAGAAATTACGCCTATGATACCATAGAGCAAAACTTAAAGTCTTGAACTTGTATTTAAATAAAAATAATAATGATAAAATACTGAGTACTGTGGCATAGTAATAGTATCAGAAGGCAATACAATGATACTTTGAGATACACATGTAAGTCTATTAAATAAATAAATAAATAAAGTACAAACTAAGTAATTTTGTATAAGTACAAAAAATGCTGGATACTGTGGCAGTATGTTGGTTTGGTGATAGTACCAGATGGTAATATCATGATGCTTCATTACATACCACAGTGCAATAAAAAAAAGAATTACCAGCACCAAAAAATAGTGATAAAAACACCAAAAACCCATGTGGTATATCCATGGTACCATGTCCAAAAAACCTTTAAAATATTACTTTATGTATGAAATTTATAATTGTAAGACATCCAAAAACAGAGTGTCCCAAGTATATAATGCTCCCAGAAAGGCAATCTGAAGACATGGTGTGATTTTCCCCTTGCTTGCACAGGACGGTCTAAGAGAGCCATTTGAGCCCAATGTGATGGCTGCTCTCCAGCCTTTGTTCCAGGAGGACAGGAGTAAAAAAAAAAAAATGCTTGCATCTGATGAAGTGGAAAACAAAGGTCTTGTCTGGACTCTTCTTACAGAGAAACAAGAGAGGCTCCTCAGTTCATTGTGTGAATGAATACAGAGCTGGTAAGGAAACACCTTCACGTTTAAACCTGAAACCCAACACTGGGCCTGTTTCTTCGATACAGTTCTTGCACTGAGAGAATAATTCAGAGATATAGTGCAGGTGAGATTAAGGGGGATAGAAGGACACAGAGAGGGAGAAAATAGAAAATAGAGAGAGAAACACAATAGACAGAGTGTGTGAAAGAGAGAAGGGTGCACTGCTAGGGGAGCGCTGGCTCTTACTAAAGCTCAGAGCACTGCATTAAAACAGATGAGGCTTTTGTAGCTGAGAGTGGAGAGAAGTGACCTTCATGTGTTCAGTGTGACGGTGTCAGCTATTACACCATTCACACAGGGAATCTGAGAGGCTTGTTCTGTCACCAGACACATGTGAGCATATTGTACATTACAAAACATCCATCCGCTATCATCAATGATTACAGATGTCATCATCTTCACCAATCTAAAATACAGCATGCGGATAAAAAAAAAAAAAGACTGTCATCAAAAGTTATGACATCTGATAGCTGTTATATCACAAATGAACTCTGGGGAACATCACATTGTCAGTGAAACGTCATTTTGTGTCAACAATGTAAAAAAAAACAAAAAAAAACATTACTGATTGTTTTTAAATATTTTTATACAATTTAGCGTTTATTTAGTATATCTGTGTGTGTATATCAGGCTTGTGCAAAATTCAGAATTTCAGAATTGCCCTGCATTCAATTCATGAATTGGAATTTGAATTGAATTGACTCCGACCCACAGGAAGTTGAATTTGAATTGGAATGACAGGAAGTGGAATTAAATTCATGGCAATTCAAAGAAATTCCACAGTCACACAACAGAAGGAATGTGTTGAATCTCACATTAAGGTTTAGTAAGGTTACTTTGGAAATGTAATTGCTTACTGTTATTAGTTACCCATTATTAATGTGGTTTGGGTTATTTTATTTGGATTACTTTATCAATGCAAAGCAATTTCCTTTTAATTTGATTAGTAACTAATTGAATTACACATTTTACTTCAGTAATACAAATAAATACAATTATATTAATTTTGTAATTTAATAACACAATTGCATTATACGTGACTAGTCACTCCTCAACCCTGCATACATTTTGTTCTAAAATATAGATAATAAAATACTTTTAAAAAAATTACCCCCTCAATGTTGTTTAATTAGTTTTGTTCCAATTTTCATTTCAAAGTAATCAAATAACACAAAGTGCATAATGCAGTCATATCTGACATATACTGTAAAGCTTCATTGTTAAACACTTCATTTAAAATATGTACGTAAATGAATTTCTTTGAATTTTCATTGAATTCTATTTCTCCTTCCTTTAATTCAAATTCGAATTGTATTTCCAGATCCTGTTTTTGACATCAACTCAAATTCAAGAATTGAATTGGAATTAAGGAGTCATTCTCAATTCAATTCTGAATTGTGCACAAGCCTGGTGTATATAAACTGTAAAAAATTATAAATCAGTATTAATAAATTACATTAAATATTATATTACGAAATATAAATTGTAATTTCACAATTATATCATCTTAAATTAAACTGTATTTTAAAACACAACCGGTACATTATAACATACATATAATACATATGGAAGCATACATTTAAAGTGTAAAAAACAAATATATTTAAATATAATTTTAATATAGATTTATATATAATGTATATATAAATATAATATCATGTAATATTATATAATTATAATGTAACCAATGAAATAGGATATTAAATAAAAACCGTGTATATTGTAAAAATAACTGCCACAGTATTGTGATGTTAAACACTCAACTAAATCAAAACTAATCAACGCACTCTGCGGATGGCTTGTTATACACATTTCATCATATAATATTGCTGTAAACATAGCTCGACGTAGTAAGAAATAAAATGCCTTTGAAAACAAACATTATGGTGGTTATACTTGCTCAAGCCCAAGAGCATCCTGGGTAGCTTTAGATGCTGTCTGTGCAAAGGTAATGGACCATCCGTGCGTACGTCTCTCAGCATTACTCCCGTCATTAGCACACCTCGGCTATGATGTGCGAGCATCGTTTGGGAGAATCAGCCCACTGCATTATTGGAACTTTAATGTTGGTGTGTTTGAAGTTGGAGAGATGGCCAGAGGGAATCTGCTTTAATGGATGTGCCGCTCTCTTTCCTCCCTGAACCTGACTCCACCGGCACTGCCACTTCACAGCTTTCTGAGGAGGAAGAGTGCCAGAGCCTGCCGTACTGTCCTCCCGCTTTCAAAAGTTTCGCAATTCTCTGGACATCCTTCTGAATAAAAAAGCACAATCTCAACATGAAAGGTCACCTGTCACTCAAAGAGGCCTTAATGCACAATGTATCATTTATGAATTACTGCTGTCTGTCACATGGAAAAGCGTGTATCTAGACGAGTCCATTTGGTGGCAGAAGACACGGCCCTAGTGCGAACAAGACATCTGGTCCAGTTTATTAAAGCCCTTCAAAGGGCCATGTTTAGCATTCTCTATTGAATCTGCATGCTAAACAGCCCTCTTAAGCCCATGTGCTCAGAGAAAGAGAAGCCTGCTGCTGCTGGCTCGGTGCAGGCCAGCTTGAACTTCCCCGTACTAGAGCAAGCCCTTGAGATGAGAATCTTCACCCTTTCACATGTCATACGCAGGTTTTTATCTCTGTAAGCGTCCCGTGTGAAGGATCAATACATGGCCTGCTCGGAGCAGATTGCACTGACCTGACACCTGGCTATCACAGCAGCCATCTTAAACAAGTAATACGCTGCTGCCTCACTTCCCTGAATGGAGTGGGCTGATTGTCATCCACCAAAAGAAACAGAGGAGTCTGGTTGGTGACCAGCTGATTTGATAAACCAATTTAATCTAGTAAATAATATTTGTCTCAGTAAAAGGGTTTATGATCGTTACAGTGGTGGTTCACCCTTGTGTCATTCTAAACATGTATGAATGAATTGTGTTAAACATGAAGGAAGATATTTTGAGGAATAAATATATTTTTTCCATACAATGTAAGTCAATGGTCAAAATCA
This sequence comes from Semotilus atromaculatus, assembly GCA_031834385.1. Taxonomy (NCBI): domain Eukaryota; kingdom Metazoa; phylum Chordata; class Actinopteri; order Cypriniformes; family Leuciscidae; genus Semotilus; species Semotilus atromaculatus. The sequence goes on along the minus strand of JAULUF010000025.1, from coordinate 25,428,145 downwards.
CTATAGCAAATTAGTTCAAGGGAAATATGAATAATTCATTATCATTTGTTATAATTAAGTATGAATATTTGGATCAGTTAATAGAATTAACTTGATGTAGCAGAATTAATACAATCAACTAACCTGTTCGTCCAGCAAACTCAGTGTTCATTATTTATTAATTCTAAGAAATGTTAATTTCCGGTGTATGGGAAATAACTTTCATTCTGTACAGCTCAACTCTACGCAAAGCATGTAGCCCAAAGCTGCATCATTAGGGACTCCAGTATATGAGTATGAACCAACAACAACTTTAAGTGTTTAGTCTAGTTAATAAAATCTAACTAATCTATGTGACTTATACACACACACATCCATGCAGACAGTTAAGCAATGGAAATAGAGCTGAAGCAGAATACAGGAAAGCATGAAGTTATAGCATTGTTTGAAATTCAGCAGATCAATAGCCTTGAGCAACAGCATACCATCAGTTTCTTAGTTCTAACGCACACTTCTTTAAAAGGGTAATGAGACTAAGTTTGATACTTGCATGTCTCGCCCATTTGAATAAAATTGTCCCATTTGTTGAGGCTCCAGTTGATCTTTGCTGAATTTGTCTTGATGAGAGAGAACCAGTATGAGTCAGAGGATCTTTGGTGAATGGAAAGACAAGGCTGTAGCTTGGCACAAACTTAGGGGACCTTTGAAGACTTCAAGCTCAGCATCATCTTCACAACAGAATTTCTCAGAATCCTCGTGATCTTGTGATCAGCGATCTTTTAAATTGTGAAGATGTCACACCCTCGGGAGGTCAGTGAGCCAATAAGGAGTTGTTCCTTTGGAGGGAAACTTTAAGATCCTTTGTCTTCTAGAATGGTGTTTTGCATAAGTAATTTCATTGGGTGTCAATGGAGAAACTATTAAATATTCTTATAATATAATACTAAAATGTTGCATTGGTTTCGACATATAATGTAAATCATTCAGGTCATTAAAATAAACTCATAGATACCAACGATACCATTAAGGATAAAACATTAATTCAAAGAGTTTAGATGAATACACACAGACAAAACACTATAAAAGAACATACAATTACATAGGACAATTGGATTCATGATTGTACATATCAAGTAAATGCAGAATAAATTTTTGTGGGAATAGTCATTTTGACACGCTTTCTTGCGATTAGAACTGTGATTGATTGCACTGATCATAAACGCACGCGCTGGAACGGCACTCCTCAAAGTGAAAGCGCAAACATCATTTAAATCACCATATCAGATTTAGTTTTAGTAGTATGATTATTCAAAGCGTTTTAGATGGTTTATCCTTATGTGTAGTGCATTATTAGCAGGAGACGCAGGACATAGTGAGCACCAGGAGAGTCCTGCATTGAAGAAAATGTAAGTTTACAGAGTTTTAGTGACATTACTACATTAAACTACTATATATAATGTTGAACAATGTATAATAATGCAATGGGGGAATAGTTGTGGGTGCTGATTATAATCAAATTATATTATTTTAATAATAATAATAAAGTAGCCTAATAATAAGAAGAAAATATCGTAAAATATAAAAAGGGCTTAACATATCACGATAGTATAGTATTGTGAGTTCAGTATCGTGATTTGTGTCGGATCATGACATAAGACATAAGTGTATCGTTACACCCCTAATGAATAGATCCGGTCTAAAAAATGCTATTGAACCAAAAACCAGACGGGGTATTTTCATAGTGCAAGATGTTTTATTCAGAGTGTCTCAATTACACCAATTCAACATTAGATAAATCTATTTTAATAGGAAGACACCGCAGGATTGAGCATACCAAAGGGAATGAAAGATGTTTGATGTTTTCTGCTCATCTTACTACACTATAGTCCTTACAGTCCACATCACATCTGGTTTCTTTTTGCCTGTCTTAAGAAACATGTTCTACAGGGCCTTATCTAATATTGCTGCTCAGTCTAATGGCAGGCAGCCTGTGACATGAAAGCTCAACAGCTGCCAGCTCTCGCGGTATTCTTTTTCGATTTCTTCCTGGGCCCCATCAAACGTGTCTTTATCCGACTGCGATGCCAAAAGGAAAAGCCTGTGCTTGATTAAAGATTTTTTTTTTATAATGACAACCGAGACAACCATAAACATCCAGAGACCAACAGTGCAAGTGGGCCAGAGTATCACATCGCGATGGACTTAATCTGAGTGTTTATTTCATGTTAAGAGTCATGTTTAAAATAAACACAGCTGATGGTATCGATTTTCTAAATCTTAATGTTATGAAAGGAGGATGCTTATAAATGTAATATATTGAATCACTAGCTAAACAATGAATTCTCAGTGAACAGGTACAGGTAAATACAAGTCAAGATACATTTTAAAAACCAGAAGCCTTAACCACCGTCCTCTAGGGAGAGCAAGGCTATTATTATATTCATCTACAATAGCTGTAGGAGGGAAAGGGGAGGTCAGTTTTCTGGCAGGCCGACACAGCCTTCAACTTTAAAAATGACTGTGTAAAGAAATTAGACACTAGAAAAATATGTAATCAGCAATTTAGCAATAATGCCCATAAATAAATAATCAGCACCTCCATTAGCCTGACATGTATCCGAGACGCTGTGCGTGACGCGACTACCGGATTCTCAGCGCACTCGCAGACGGTCAGTCCATTAAAGAGAGCCATCCGTTCTGGTGCACTTCCCAACGCCACTTCAGGTGGAGTGTGTTATTCTGTGAGCCAAGGGGCGGCAGGCCCAAAGCGCTCATTTGTAGCACCATAAGACAGGTCGTAATTACACTCACCTAGCACGAAGGGAATAGGAAGAGAGCCCCGGACCTGACACATTAACCCTATGAGGAGGTTAACCATTATGGACATCAGAGAGCTAAAGAGAACTGCTGGGTTTTACATAATTAGAGTTACAGGATCTCTCAAAAGCCCCAGAGATCAAAACTTTAAGCTGTCGAGTTCGCACAACGTGCTGAGTACTTAGTGTTCAGAGAGCGAATTTACCTAGGATTTAGCAAAAAAAAAAAAAAAAAAAAAAAAAAAAACTTTGAGAGTCCAAACCCTTGAGATGCCAGCGTAATAATTCATCACCTCGCTCCAATGACAAAACATCTACCGTAGTGAGAGAGAAGAGTCTCCAGATAAGGTGTTATATGTGCACAGGCGTGTTTTTGTTTGTTTTGCCTTTATTGTTAAAATGTCAGTTTGACAGGACGTCAAGATGGGGAGAGCAATGTGCTAGCGCTAAGAAAGCTTATGAGGGAAAACAAAGTAAACATCTTTCTGTGACTTTTTCAGACACAGAGACATTTTTCATGGTGCGACTCCACATGGGAGTGAGTGCATGAGGCAGATTATTTAGCACACAATTAAGAGCTGCTAAAATATGGCAACAGCTCGCCTCCTCTCGCTATCCTGGTATAATTAGATTTTCACCTGCTGTTGAGATACCGAAAAAAATGCTTGATTCGTTGGACAAGACAAAGAGGCACCTGACGTGCCAGCTCCGGATCCATCTCACTCCTCAGCATGCTGGGAGTTTGTGAGGTAAATTGAAAATGCTGTTGAAAGCTCGCCTGGATGAGTTGCACAGTCTGCTTAACACATTGGTATAGGGACAGATGCTACTTTGGAACAATATTGCTATCAACATATTTTTGTTTAAAAAAAAAAGCAAGCAGATGAATGTAAACAGCTAATATGCAACCAATGAGATTTTGACGAATGTGAGACATCTTTGCACGGTTAAAGAAAGAGTTCACCCCAAAATGAAAATTCTGTCATCAATTACTCACCTTAATGATGTTTCAAAGCCATAAGATGATTCATTGTCGAAAAACAAATTAAGATGTTATTTAATTATTTTTGTCCATCCATTAAAAGTCATTGTAAAATAAGACACTGTATCATCTTCTGAAGAGACTGGATCACTTTATGAGATGAAAGGATTTAATTTAGGCTTTCATTTATATAAACATTGAGCATACATACAGCCCATCAAAAATGGTAAAAAATTTAAGATTAACTGTGCTTGTTTGACATGCGACAACCCATGAGGTTTGTTCCTGTGCATCAAGTACGCATGTTAGAGCTGCCATTTACCATATTTAATGTGCTGTATGTGTGCTACAACCCATGCAATGTACTTCAAGTGCAACATTAAGTGCAATCTCTTTTTTTCCTTTTGATGTTTTGGTGGTGTGGACTTTAAATTGATGGACAAAAATCATGAGAGTGTTAATTTGTGTTCTGAAGATGAATGGAAGTTTGGAACGACATTCAGTAAATGACAGAATTTTCATTTTTGGGTGAATAATCGCTTTAAATCAACAGTTGCTATGATTTCATCAAGTCACTGTTTAACATTGTTTCAGTGAATTGCTCATAACTATTAGGGTTACAGCCAAAGAAGCTGAAGCAGCCAAGAGTAATAATCACAGAGCAGAAAAACCTACTTTTAATTTACGGCACAATGCCAAGAGGAGGTAATATGTTATTGTCTACTGCAAATTTACTCTGTTGAATGTTGGGATGCCAGAAGACGTGGAATCGCGAGCCAAGAACACAGTCTGGCCTCATCTTGCTTTAAGTGGATACATATTCTACACCAGTCTCAAGTCTTTCTGAGGAACCGTCGGGCTTATTAATCCTCCACACGCTCTTCGGGCTTGTCAAATCCCATTCGAACGCCACAGGAAACAAATGTGTAAACACATCTAACGTAGTGTGAAGGCTGTCAAACTCAATGCCTGCCCTCGCGTAGAGACGTAGGCTAAAAGTGAAATATAAGCCGTATTGAAGGCGGTTTTTCGATTGCGACGTGCCACGCAGCGTAACCGGCTCTCGCGCCCTCAGAAACATAAGAGCGCATGCAAAAGTGGGCCATTAATGATTAATGGCTGTTTAAATAATCATCTGACGGCAAGTGTGGAGAGAGTCCCTGATGAAAACATCAACAGCAGTGCCTCTTGTCAATGCCTAACGATGAGACTAAATGTGGGCAGGGTGTTTGATAGCAACATCAGTCATTCATAAAGGGAAAAGAAGGCCAGAGATACAGCGAGGCAATATGGGCAACGGTCAGAGGTGGCCGTAACCTATTCTACTGTGACCGTCGCAAAGCAACAAGAACAGTCACTATTTTCAGCTCATTTCTCATACTATTGTGTAAAATAACTCTAAAGGTCATTAAGAAATCTGGGTCAAGCGCCTTAAATGGAAACAGCGGGTTTGTGAAGTGAGCCATGGTCCACTGTGAGCTAGTGTGTTGATGGACCTCAGGCTTCAGCCAACCTGACATTTATTTTGTAAACATTAGCAGCCGCCCAACGCGAGGGCAGGCAACTCACATGATGTGCGCTATAAACCAAAATCACATAGCGGACAGGACACTTCCAAACATTAAGCCGAGGTCACATCAGGCAAACGCCATTTTCTAAACAAAGAAGAAAATGAAAAGCTTGGTGGAGCATAATAACCTGCGTTTGACAGCAAAAGAACTTGCAATCTAGCTGCATTTTAAAGAGCAGAAACAGATTACATGTTCATTTAATTATACCTTGTCACTTCTCCATTGATATTTTCTATATAAAGATTTTTGTATACATACACCTCCATAAACATAACAAGAGATGATGCTTTTACACAGATCGGATCCTCATCTCAGAGCTGCAGACACTGTGTACATAGTCAATTGAGTAAATTGCCTAGCTTAAAAATAACTGTGAGGAATGAAAGAGCAAACTTGATGCCCCACACATTCATGGTGGGTGGCACAACTCCACCGGCTTCTCTTCTCTCTCAACTACAAAGGTTTCATCAGGACACTCAGGCAATTATCCTTTCAAAGACAAGACAGATCGGCTCATGGAGCATGTAATTATGCAACAAGTCCTCTCCTGTCCTCCCAACCAGGGTGTTTTGGAACGCAATGAGACGCCTGTAACATTATCATAACATGCAGCACTACTTTCAATTAGAAATAATTTGGAGTGAAACACTTGCCTAACACTTTTAAAAGGGGCCAATCAGTGTTCATAAAAGAACCTTTTTTATAAATCTACCCGAAGTCAGTCATCATCAGACCCAAGCCGAATCTAAAGATTTTTCTGTTGATTTTAGATGAAAATCTGCAGACTGGATGTGAATATGGTAATGTATGTTAAACTAAAAGTATCAGACATTTATTGGCATCTGAAAGCATAATTAATAAGCCAAAATGCTTAATAAACTAACATGAAAGTTATAAGGATGTACAGAACTTTGTGATTAATTGGCAGGGCAATTATCATGGGGGACAACCGAGAACGTTACGGTGGCCCACTAATGGCCACTATAGTTTAATCCAAGGGCTTTTAAATGGGGTGCAGAGAGAATGAATTTTTTTAGGGTTATCAAAGGTAAATGATTAAACACAAGATATTACATATTTTTAACGTAACATATCTGTTTTTCAATTTCACCAAATTGGATGCTATTACAATTTCATTCTGCTTTCTAAAGATTGGTAAGAAATGCAGAAATCATAAGATTAAGAAAAAATGTATTTTCCCTACACCGGTTAACAAAAAAGTGATATAACTTATATATGAAATTAAGTTAATAATTATAAATAAATTTTAGTCATTAGTCATACTAAAATTTGCTTTAGAGCAATGACAACATTAAAAAAATGTTATTTAATTTTGGCATTATATTCCAGTTCTGTAGAAATCTGCAGGGCGCAGATTCTGTGCCGGGAAATTACACACATGATGATATTTCAGGTCCTCATATTAAAAAGACCTTTGCTAAAAGGCTAACAAAGGAATCTGCCCGCATCCATTTATTAAATGATCCAATTGGATGATGTCACAGCGCCTCCTCTTTAAAAATATGATCATTTTAACTGACATTATGTAAATGTCACCCTCTATCCCTACAAGAAAATGAGAGTGTAATAACACATCCAACAGCAATGAGGATACTGGTGCTATTTAAAAAGAGACGGTACATACTAATGTATTTGGCTCCTTGGAGCAGCTGCGGGGCGGGCGGCTCCTAATTACTCCTCTAAAAAATTCTCCTGAAAGTCAACAGAACATAATCGATGGAGAGGATTATATTAGCGAGGCCTTGGACCTTAGCCAATAAGAAAGGCATGCTGCTCTCGGTCTCATCAGCCGCCAATGATTGAGCGAGCTAATGGAAAGACACACAGCTAAAGTGACACATTTGTGCAATGGGGGGGAAAAAAGGATCAGTCATTGATCTGCCAAGGCCATGGTAATTAGAGTGGTGGCCAAGGCGAGAGACTGTTTGCCCTTAGAAACAGCAGACAAGCAGCTCTGGTATACATCACCCTTGAGACCAGAGACTGAAAGGAGAGAGTGAACACTTGTGTCAGATACCAAATCAGCCCTTGTCACTTTCCAGTGCAGCATCAGAAGAGTTAGCTGAAGAGAAGGAGGAGCTGCTGAGGTCACTGCAAAACAAACATTTAATATGTGTGTCTGTGATATCAATTATTCATCACACAAGGTTAAGCTATCAGGGTTTTGGGGTCAAAAATGGTTTTCAGTGGTATAGGTTAGGTGCACATGTACGAAGTTAGCAATTACATAACAGCATTTTATATTTATATAGTAGACATGTAAGGAATCATGTCAAGATGGTAATTAATCGCAAAACAAACCCTGAAAGGATTAAGAAAGGATTATCCTGTTTAATGGACAAACACTTAACAAATATATAATAAAATAAACAATAAAATGTTGTTAATTTTATAATAGAAATGAATAATTATAATCATTTAGTTATTCATTTAATATTAAGTCCGTAGAGTGATACAAGAGACACAAAGCTTGTATATTGTAGTCATTGGTCATTATGCAAAAACATCTGACCACATAATGCCATGGCTGACCAATCAGAATCAAGTAGCCCAGAGAGCCATGTAATAAAAATGGTTATTGCTCATGTAAGCATATAGAGCCATTTGAATTTGAATTTTCTACAATCAAAGAAACTATGACACGCCAAACTAACTTCATATTAGGCTAGTTTACTGAGCACTTACTGAATCAGGACTTTGCTTCAAATAAAAAATTTTGTTTCATACTTTGTAAAGAAATATTATTTTCCCCTCATCAGGCTCCTAATGAATTAAGTTCAGATATTCAAACAGTTTTTATTCCCTACAATCAGGGGTCTTTAAAACAGAACACTTTATTTTCTTACACAGGAGGAAAACAAACATCTTGGTAGAGATCCAAGCTTTAAAGCCAGAGATTCTTTAGAGAATTTACACTTGCCCTTATTAAATATTTACCATCATTCTTCTATAGTTTAACTCTGCCATTTGTAGTTATAAGACAACCAAAGCAACGTATTAACATTCACAGCCCCATTACTATGGTTAAGCCAATGTTATGAATAATAGTGGTAGACAAAATACATTTAGAAACTATCTACAGTTGTAATAAAAATGTATAAATAATAATCTTAGCCTATTTAGTATGAATCTCATAGTCATTCCAGTAATAGAACAAAGTTTTCTTCTCATCAGACGAACTGTTTGACTTCCTCCACGGCTCCATATAGTATTTAAAGTGGTCAAAGGTTTTGAAGCCACATGTACAGTGACTCATGCAGAAACATTTCCCACGTAGTACGGTTTAGTTGAGAAGCTCATTTAGCATACAAAAAAAAAAAAAAGAAAGAAAGAAAGAAAGAAAAAACACATTGAATATTATTAAATTTGCTTGCTTATTTTGCTTGGGCAGCCAAAAAAAAAAAAAAAAAAGTTTCAATGCAGGAAAAACCCTGTGCACGATGTCACAAGGCCTTCTTATATGCCAGCAAATATGAAACAGCTTGTATTTGTAGCATATAAGAGTGTGATAGGTTAGAAGCGGGTATAAAGGAGCCCCTCTGTATGACTTAAAGGCTTGATGCCACAACGCCACATGGACTGATAAATATGCTGTCTGTTTTAAGCTCTGCTTGTTTGGTTGGGGGGAAGTTTAGGCTGGAAGAAGCTCATCCGTGCTGCACATTAGCTCATGTGGTGGGTGAGAGAGAGAGAGAGAGAGAGAGAGAGAGAGAGAGAGAGAGAGAGAGAGAGAGAGAGAGAGAGAGAGAGAGAGAGAGAGAGAGAGAGAGAGAGAGAGAGAGAGAGAACCTACGGAGTCATTCTGTCTGTAATTGCATGGCTAAATGCTCCCCTCGCTTCCTGCCCTCCCCCTCGGCGGCATCTCCCTGCCCGCACCAAGAAACTGCAATTGGCATAAGCCACTTAAGGCAATCTGTGCTGAGCGAACTACAAAACCCTGGGAGGGCTTAAATTTACTGAAGCCTAGAGAGACGTGAATGAAGGAGAGAGAGAGAGAGAAAAAAGGTGGTACTCCTTATTTAGCAACCAACAATCCAATTTTACAGCAGTGAAATTTAACTTCCATCTATTGCATTTTAATCCCTTGGAAGAATATCACAAAGCATAATGAAACAATTTATTGATTTCTTCATTTGACCCAGTGAGTGGGTGTTCAAATGACAGCATTGGGAATAATGTCTCATGAGTTCAACTTGATGCATTAGTCTCAAGCTCCAAGCCTACTAAGCAAGAACTGTTATTCGTTATTAGTTAAATAATTGTAATGAACACCAATAATTCACAAGCAATTCGCCTTTTAACCTCAAAGTAAAATTAACTACAAAAACATTATAAACTACTTTGAAGCCAACTTTTAAGTATAAATATAACACCCATAATAATAATAATATTTAACAAATACACTGTCATATAATATAAACATTAAAAATTATATAAAAAATATAAAATAGTATATAAATAATACTATTATTATTATATAAATATATACAATTGTTTATACATATTTTATATTTTTAAAATAAAAATAAGAATTATTAATATGATGAATTATGAAGACAAACTTGGAATAACTGATAAATCATGTACAAAACGACCAAGCAAGTGCATTAATAAAGTAAACGGGGTCAATTTGGTTTCATGTTGACTTTAACGATCAGCAATCAGGTTGTGATCTGATGGATGCTTTGAACTAATCATTTCTGACCACTTTAATGTATGCTTACGGAAAACATAAAGGGGCTGCCGACAGCCACACAGAGACAATGTCTTCATAATCATAATCAATAAAAGTGAGGCAAATAGAGAGCACCCCTAAGGACTGGTTACCGGACACAGGATTGATTATCGCTGAGGAAGTCAGGTGTACGCTGACAGGAAGCATGTCTTAATGAAGGAAAATCTCTCTGCCACCTAGTGCATTATTTAGTCCTGTAATAATGCACTCAATGAAACTTCAAAGCAACCAATTCATTTTTAGCTTCGCTGGGAGACCGAAGAGGAGAGAAAGTGATCACAGGGCTCACTGAGAGAGACAGATGGATGCAAGGAGGGAGGGAGGTTAGGACAGAGAGAAATAAGGACATGCAGCAGAGGAAAGTGAGATGGAAGCTAAGGAAAAATGGGGGTAAAGGAGGACCGGCGTCAAAATCGTGTATGGGCTGAGATGTAAATGAAAGATGAATGAAGGGAAACAGCAAGAAAACGTGGAAAATAAAGAGGGAAGGGAAAAAATAGCCTATTCAACCTGAGCATTACACTGCAACGACCTATATTTAAAGATAATACAAAACCTTAACATTTGCTCAAACTCTCCTTGATGCAGACATGAATTTGTGAGAGTATCAGCAGTGTCCCATTTGTAAATGAATCATTCTCTTCCGTTGGATCTTTACCAGATGAAAGATTTAACTAATTTACTTGATCCAGTTCTCAGGTTCACCTCACGGACTCAAAATTAAATATAATAATAAAAAAATTCAATAAAAAAATATCAGCATGCATGTACTGTGTGTATACATTTATATACCTTTCAATATACTTAAAAAAAAGTATTTAAAATCATAATATATGATGTACATGTACATATATGTACTTGAAAGGTCCAGTAAAAATTATTTATTTCAAAATGTATTCTTTTACGTGTTCCACTAAAAGAAAGAATCGGTTGAGGGTATAAAAAAAAAAAAACCTTGGAACAACTTGCGGATGATATTTCTCATTCTCAATCCCTTTAGGATCAAGATAATGTCCAAGAGTCTATGTTTGGTAACCAGTGTTGTGCAAGTTACTTCCAAACTGTAATACATTATACATTACATGTTACTGTTATTTAAAAGTAATTCATTACCTTACAATATTACGCTGTCAGAATTGTAATGCGTTACATTACTCCTGTATTACTTTTGAGTTACTTTCACAAAAAATACCTATACAGAAGTAGAACTTAACATTCTAAGGCTGTAATGATATGCGATATGAAACCGAAATCGCGACACTCAGATCCACGAACCTGCAGAATCGCGACACACCCTTTTCCAACTCCCAGAGTTATCCTTCCCGTCCAGATCCAATGTATACATCTTTAAATTACTATTAGTATTATCAGAATTTTGAAGTTAACATTATAAAATACGTAGACCTAGTTGGTCTACGCACCACAAACCTAGTTGACGATAAATTATTTAAAATTGGGGAATTCCAGCATTATGAACATTTTGCAGTCAAAACTTGACATATATATTCTCAGAATTTAATACCAATATTGAAACGTCTGTTTATCTATAGGCTACTCCCTTAAAGCAGTCCAGACATTCGAAAAATATCAGTCTACACATGTGTTTTATATTTAATATTATATGAGGAAAATAGACACGCATTCATGCGTGACAAAAAAAAAAAAAAAAAACTTTTAGGAGGCAATTTTTTTTTTTTGATTTTTCCAAAGTAGCCTAATACTACCCACCGGATGACGAAGGGTTGGCTCTCCACAGAACATAAAATATATAAAAAATTTTTTTTTTCGTTTTCGCATTTATGAGGAAAAAAGGATGTAAGGATGCGACAGGGACGCGACCGATCTGAAGCGGCACTAAAGGATGCTTTAAAACTTCAAACAGAAGAAACAAAGCCTTTTCAAAGTGAATTCACAAAGTGAATTTCGATTTGTATTAATTTTGTATCTTAATTTTAATCAATGTTTCATCAACCAATTGCCTGGATTTGATAGTAAATATTGCAGATAGGCTAATCACGAAACGGAGGCGCCTGGGCGTGAACTGGAGCGCGTCTCAAATTAACCGAAACTCCGCGTATAAGGTAGCCTACTTCACAGACCTGAACAATATATCTATATTGAAATGTCTACTTGTAAACAGAACAATTCAAAACGAAAGAAAACAGACTGCTCTCTGCTTGTATATGCATTCTCTCTGGAGCACTCACTAGCCTACTGCGAAGATCGCGAGTCAGGAAAGTCAACTTCATCTTTATTAATAAACAATTAAAATGTCTCCTTGCTATATTTGACACATTCATAATCATTGCTTTTGCAGGTTCTTTGTGACAGCTTTTACGTGCTTTATCGGCAGCGCCGCCGCAACCCTTAGGCCTACATGTTACAACGCGTCAGCACCGCATAAAAAAAAAAAGATTGCGTGATGAAAATATGAAAAATACCACCTAAACACAGCCTAACTCTTTAGAAAGAAAATAAAGAACAAATAGTAGCCTAATGCGCATACTTCCATCTCGCGAATGTAGGCTACAGTCTTCTTCATGCCATCTTCACCATTAGCCGCTTTTCCACTGGCCAGCGCGAGCACAGAGGCCGAAATCATGCCTCACGGGCACGGCACTCCTGTAAACAATAAATCGATATAGACCTACAAGTAGGCTATAAGACGCTGCCATTATTTAGTCTATTTACAAACTTGGAAACCACACGCGGCTATTGACTGACCACGAACAGGCAAGTCAGCCTACTTGCATATTTCATTCGTGATATGTCTCGCGGTCTTGGTGTTTTTTTTTTTTTTTTACAATTAAAACTAAAAGTGTGTTGTAACGCAAGCGTTGCTGAACATGTACCGAGTAAAATATTACTGAAAATTGATTAGTAATGCCTTACACTACTGCGTTACAGCAAAAAGTAATATGTTATTGTAATGCATTACTTTTGTAACGCGTTACTCCCAACACTGTTGGTAACCATGACGGCCTGCGGAGAACAACCTCATCCTGAGGAATCGGATATTATAAATGCCTTTGTAATAAAGAGGTCATTTATTGCCACAGCTCTGACAGAGCCACCTGACGTTAAACAGCAGTCCTCAGCCAGCCGCCTGAAGGAGTGAGAACATTAAAAAAAATCCTGGCTGGAAAAAGGATGAAAAAAAAGTGTCTAGTCCTCTTCTGGCCCAGTAATGACTTTCAATGGGAATAAGAACACTTAAAAGAGGAATATTTCCTCTTGATTTTAACGTGCAGTCATACTGAAGCAGGCGGTGAGTTTTCTGGTGTGATAAGGGCTTAGCCAATGTAATCCTCACAGGCACTTGGCCTTATCTCTCCTGCAAGGAAAAAAGGGAAACTTTCTGCCTTTTTCAAAAGGCAACAGTGGTCCAACGAGAGGCTTCAACTGTATGGTTTTCTTACTGCAGCTCGACCGAAGGACGTGCAATAAAATCCATCCTCGAAAAAAAAGAACCCGAACACATCCTACAGTAAACAAAACGAAAATTGCGAACATTCTGTGTTGAACCTTTTAATAAGAAATGGCGAAAAGGTACAATCTCCTTTACAGCTACATTACAATGAGGGCAGTGTTACACCAACGCAAAAGAAACCCGACGGTGTGTGTTGATAAGGGTCGATCAATCACCAACAATTCATCAAGGCTGCTTGAGAAACTGTGAGGAACGGAGCGGCTGACAACTCCGAGTTGACAGACAACTCCTCGACAATCTTTTATGTGGGGCAGCGGCTTCACTTGGCTGACCTTTGCCATTAAATATTGAAACAAGTGCAGTGAGCAAGGATATGGCTTACAGCTACACCCTTCAAAGTGACGACACTACATGTGAAACGGAGCCGAGAGGAGAGCGAATCGTCTGTCAACGGTCACATCAGAAGGGCCTGTTACATGTCGAGCGTCACTTCTCTACAAGCGTGTGTCACTCTGCCCTCACCGGCACAAACATCTCTGTGTTCTCAATTCAATTGTGCTACTAACAGGAAAATATGTTGCATAATACCATCGTGCTACCCAAATGATGTGCAAATCATATTTGTTCAAGGCTCGCTCTCTATGGCAAAAAGATCACATGCTCTCCAACGGATACGAAGAAAAAGAGAAGAGGAAAAGACACAGATATTACACCGAGAGGAGAAATTAGTGAAATGTTTTTTTTTTATGATAAACTTTCAGTGTATTTGAAACTGATTATCTTTATGACATTATAATTTCAGCACAAAAGATAAGGATGCTTCAGAGGAGCATGTCCAGAAGCACTAGAGTGAAAACAGGATATTCAGACTGAAAAAAAACAACAACACGTTAGGAAATTACAGCTGGGTGAAATAGCTTCTTTTCTTTACTTGAAATTAAGCATCAGTTATATTTTCAGATTTTTAAAATGTATTAATACTTCTATCCCACAAGGATGCATTATATTGACCAACAGTGACAGTAAAGACTTTTACAGTTACAGAAAAATTCACTTAAATATTCAAATTCTTTTCTTTTGGACTTTCCATTCACCCAAGAATTTATGACATGCTGTTTAGGGAACTTCATGGCCATATAAAAAGCTCATTAAAATCACTGTGGTATTCACAATGTTACTTAAATTGCTCACAAAATAATTGAAAATGTATTGTGCATAAAAAAAAAAAAATGTAATTTTTTTTTTTAAAAATCACATAGCCCTAGTAGATACATTTTGTTGCTAGTAGTCCTAGCAACAAAAAATAATAATACTAAAAATTTGAAATAAATATCAGCTAAACAGATCATGTCATTAGCATTAAATGCATCAATGTGCAGAAACGAACGGCATTCGTTTTTCATTAGTACTTAAGTGCACCACAGAATTATTGCATGTCAATACGATATGTAAAATGTCTTTTATCAGCAGTTTCTCAGCATGAGAATGTACCTTTACATTTGGACAATCTCCTGTGAGGATTTCCCCTAAAATTTAAACAAATTTACATCAAACTATACCTTTTGACTCTCCTTGTTAGTTTTTCTTTACTTTTTTGTTTGTCACTCAGAAAAAAACAACTCTAAAATGACTTCAGGGCTTAAGGGGTTAATGAAATGAGAAAATCTGCATGCATAATCTAGTTTAATTCCATTCTGTACACAGCATTACACATTTCGCAAGACACTGGGTCATCACACCATAGCGGCAGCATTATTTTACACCAAACAAAAGGTGATTCGTGAAACACACACCACATAGATTCCCTCATGAATAGACTCTCTCCGTAAAGTCCCTCAACAGCTTGAATTGTAGTTTGTTTGTATACAGTGATCCTCATGGTAATGTCCCAGCAGATTAAAGATCCGAAAACAATTCTCCCTTGGGTCAAGTTCATATTACTCGCCGGTAGCTACATTTTCTCGTCAAAATCGTGTCAGTACACACAAACAAATGATACCACCTGTGCTGTTATAGGAAACTGATCTCAGAGCAAAATCCTTTTAAAAAAGGACCCTGGCAGACAGGGAGAGCTAGTGAAAATAGGGCTTCTCTCTCTCTCTCTGTCACATTATCTCCCTCTCTCAACACTGAAGGGTTCATCAAAGACGTGTCATACTGATTTCAGAGCCACTGATCAGCGTGCGATTCCTTCCTCTAATCTAATTGTGCCACAAAATGGAAATCATCAGAGCCAATTTAACAGCCCCGACTCGAAGTACAAGCACATACATCCGCTTCCCCCTTCATTCATCTGCACAAGTACATCTGCCTGGTTTAGACTCCTCCACTCAAAGGGTTACTAATTGGAGCCTGAATCCCATCATGGCTATGCTTTTTACCAGGATAGAGGGGGAGGGCAGGAGAGGGCTAAATTGGTGGGGATGAGACGCACAAGAAAACACTTCCTGCTTTTCTTAAATGAAAGCCCCAGCTTGCCCTAATAGGAATAGTATGCATCTGTCCGGCGTGGGTTATGAGTGGGGACCCTCATCATCAGTGGATCCCCAACTCATCTGACAGACAGCTGCCATTGACACTTATACATATAGCAAAGCAACAGGTGGGTCATTCCCACAGTATGGTGACAAACATGCTGCATGACTTTTCAGTTACAAAAACATTTCAAATGGTCAAGAAACTCAGTATAAAAAGGCATTATTTAATCACCAAAGAATTTGTTAAATTATATGAAGTGGCTATTACATAATGTACAGTATATTGTTTTGCTGTTTTATTTAAAGTGCCTGGCAAATCCATTGTCACCTACACATTGTATATAATTTATGTGATATTTACAGCTATAATTATTTATTTGTTTACCCATTGTTGTTGTCCCAGATTAAGTATTTGAAGGTCTAAAAAATGTGTAAAAATATAATTGAAAATATAAATACCTTTAAAAACATTTTCCCTGAATTTTTTTGACATTTTATATATATATATATAAACACACTTAAATACTTGCCATCAAATTGACTTCAAAGCAATAACTTTTGTAAGTTGGAACAACCAGCAATTCTTGAGAATGACCCAGGTATTTACCAAATTTAATATAGGCTAAAGTCTGGCATTAGCATGATAAAATGTATATGGTGGCTTGAGACTTCTTGTAAAAAGCGATGTTTTCGGAAGGCAAACAAGGTAAGCTGTTGACCACATCCTGGCTGACAGTGTGCAAAGTCGTGTAGGTTTAGCTGTGAGCAGGACAGCGCAGGGGCTGGGCGGTGTTTATTACTGTGCTAACATGGTTTGTGGTTTTGAAACATGCGAAATAATGTGTTAGAAAGAAGCCAGCAGTTGCCACGGAATTATTAGGCCTCGGTGATGCAGAGCGCGTGCATGTTACATTAAGGTTAACGCGAGATCAAGAGGGGTTTAATAAGCTGTAGCATCTGTGATTTGCCATGAAATTGAATACATTTATAAAAGGTAATGCTGAAGTAGAAATTGCTGCTGATTAATTGGAATGCTGTGTTATGTGAATACAAAATGGAATCAAAAGTAATTTCCTGCGTTATTTATCAGTCAATAATATCAGGCGCGCAGTCGGCTCATTAAGCGAGTATGACATGATGGGGAGGAAAGAAAACTCCCTCGTTCCACTCCGCCATGAATCCAAACAAACAGGCCATTTATTACGGGGGCAGAAATTGATTGTTTTTCGAGAGAAGCTCACTGCATCAATCCAGTAGTGATATTTTCCGAGGGAGAGAAAGGAGCTGTCTCCTGCCGCTATTCCCCAGCGCTCTGTCGCGGCTAAGCTGCTTAATCATGATAACCCATAGTAAATGTTTTTGCTTTTCCAGACACATTATCTACTTTACAGATGAGAAATCTGGTTTCATGGATTAAGAGCGATGCCATAACAGGAAATACTTGTGGGGTTAACCTTGCCTGATGGCTTCAAAGCCAGCCTGTTAATTCAAACTACTTCCTGAGCCCAAAAGATAAGACCCACACAGAAGAGAAGACAGAGCTGGTGTTGTGTGTGTGTGTGTGTGTGTGTGTGTGTGTATTAAGTGCAGAAAAAAGGGGGGTAAAATGATGATGGGTGAAAAACTACTACTTTCTTGACTTATTTGGATGGTTTTCAAAAACACAAAAGGAAAGTAAAAAAAAAAGTAAAAAAAAATATATATATACATATATTTCACATACAGAGAGAAGAGAAGTAAATGTCTCTCTAAACTAACCGCCTAGCATGGAATGTAGTAAATAATTAACAGATCATTCAAAAATGCCACTGGTTTGTAAGAGATCATATCTACACTTCATTATACTGTGTAGCAGAATATATTTATATTATAAACTATCATTAAAGGTTGAGGTCCAATTTTTTTTTAAATTAAGTCTTTAATTCAGAAAGGAATTATTAAATTGATCAAAAGTGACAGTAAAGACATTTATAATGTTACTAATATAACCATTAGAAGGTTTCTATTTCAAATAAATGTTGTTCTTTTGAACTTTCCATTCATCAAAGAATATTTAAAAACGTGCATCAAGCAGCACAACTAATTTCAACATTGATAATAAGAAATGTTTCTTGAGCAGCAAATCAGCATATTATGATTTCTGAAGGATCATGTGACACTGAATGATGCTGATAAAATAATGACAAAAATACTAAAATGTATAAATTCTCATAATATTTCACAATATTAACATTTTTACTGTATTTTTTTATCAAACAAATGCAGCCTTGGTGAGTATAAGAGACCTATTTCAAAGATATTTTTAAAAATTACCCAAACTTTTGAACAGTAGTGTATATTATGTCACTATATTTCAACATTTAATATATTAGACATATTAGGACATTTCAGAAATCTGTTGCATCATAATTAATTTAAAACAACTCGTTAAAGCGCTGCTAATTAACTCAAGCTGATCTGAGAATCCTACGCTTTTTCAAAGTCTTTTATTGACAACACGTGTTTTTCGCCTTGAATTAGATCCATTTCAAAACGTACAGTGTTATTAAAAAAAAATAAAAAAAAATAAAAAAAGGAAAGGAAAAAGAAGAAAAGACTTCTTTCTGAGAAAGATCCTAGGGCAGAAATGCCCCCGCATCACATCCTGATGTGCGTATACCCACCAGCTGCGCTGCTTCAAACTCATATTGAAGCGTATCGTGGAGCCCGCAGCCTTGATCCAGCTCTGTTCTCATTAATGGAGCTGTTTGAATATTCATGCAGCGGAGCGCTGGAAACTCCAGAGTCAGGCACAGCACCCAAAACTGTGGGGAATTCAGCACTTACCATTAACAGGCCTAATAAAAGCACCACGCCTCCACGATTGTTATGGGTAATTCTAAGCGCTCATTAGTATTTCTGTGTGAAAAGTATAGGAAAGTGCTAATTTATTAATATAATTCAATTTCTATACAATAAATGTGTATTGTTATGGAATTAAATGTACGTATCAATACACTGGTGGAAAATATACTTAACTAAGAGGGAAAAAAGACTTTTACTACCACGTAACGTCAATACTAAGATGTGATTTAACTCAATAGCAGCCCCTGCTCTCATGAATGATGATCTGTTGAATCCTTTAATGGATAAGGCTGACATCTGAGATACTGATAGAGTCAAGCACACAGATCTGAGCGGGAATCTTGTCCTTTCAGATTAACTTATTCAGCCACTTCCTCATCTCATCCTCTTTTGCTCTTCCTGTTAGATGACTCACATCTTCCAGCAAACCACAGATGATGAGCCCATCATGGAGCGCTTCACAACGTCACATTGTTATGTCACCGGCTAATAGCTCTTTTAATAGTTTCTTGTCAGTGGCTCCATAAATAGGAACAAGACAGTCTATGATGCTAAGAGGTCCCGTTATAGGGTAAATACTTTATAGTTTGTCATTAGGACATGGGTCTTTCTCCAACTATGGGCATTCTGAGCTTCAGAAAATAAATTCTCTTAAACACAATTGTCCCTCTCTCATTAGAGAAATTTGTCTACTAACAAAAATGATCACTTTTGTCCACTAAAAAAAAAAAGGACACTCATTATTTAAATAGAACCATTTGGAATAATTGTTCAGTGTTGTGTACATGATGGAAAATTATTATCATGAAACAAAGTGTGAAAATGTGATTTTAAATATAAATTAGTCTGAGCAATAAATAAATGTTTAAAACCCAAACTGTTTTAATGTGACCTTCATTCAACAATAAAAAAAAGCTTTAAAAAAAAAACACGGTATTCTTTAAAAAACTTTCAAAAAACAAACAAACAAACTCTGGGACATTAAAGTGCCAAGGTTGAAGAAACACCCAAAAACTTGATTTAAATCTCTTACGTCAAACTTTTGTTTTAAATGTTTAGCCGACAGGAAAGATCAGATAAATGAAGGTCAGATAACGCCTACATATATTTGATACTCGCTGCATTTCCTACATGTCCTAAGAATGACCACAGCATCCAGCTAGTGGGCTTAAGGCCAGTGTTATGGATGAAACATGTCTTGTTTATATGAGGGAGGGAGTGTGTGTGTGTGTGTGTGTGTGTGTGTGTGTGTGTGTGTGGGAGTACAGCTGCATTGCTGCTGCCTCTTTCAGCCGGTGCCCTGGAGGCTGGATGATGGGCCTCAGCCAGGTGTGCCAGGTTTCAGCCAAAAAACAACTCGATTTGAAAACAATATACAAATAAATCAAAGGCCGCTTGTTAACATCATAGTCCAGAGGAAAGCAAACGGAAAAAATTATATCTCAGGGCTAAGACATTTCATGTTTCACTGAGCATGCTTCCAAACATTCCAAGACATTTTTTGACTAGAAAGAAAAAAAGAGAGAAATTTATAAAGCCAAACACAAGAAAAGGTAAAAGGATATTCAGGTCTTCGATATACATGCCTACCAAAAGCTCAACATACGCTCACCCACACCAGTTCACTTTACACCAGCGCTAACTCTCAGAGTGTGAAAAACAAGAAGGAAAAACGAGCTTGGGTGAGCAAGAGAAAAATAACCTACAACCTCTTGCTTTCTGGAAAAACCTCAGTGCTTTCTGAAAAACTACATGCAAGCGGGTCCACATTCAAGCTCTATATAGACACAGAGGAAGGGATTTGCGTAAATGTGCACATCATTACCCATCTACAATTGCAGGTGATGTAAAACGAGCGATCGCTCTGAGAGAAGTGCGAATCCCTCCTTCCCCAATCCCTTACTCTTGACATCTGCTCTATGCCCAAACATCTGCATAGTGTTACTCCAACTCTTCTCACACACATAGCTGGGAACTGCCAACCCAACCGCCGCCCCTAATAAATGACGAGTTGAATTGTGGCTTTGAAGGAAACTTTATCTCTTCTTTTTGGGGCCCAAAAAGTGCTCATAAATCTTAGGAAAATACAATATTAAGCATACCACAGACTGCGCCTTTAGCCGTATAAACATGGGTGAAAAGAAGTTCAGTGTAATATCGTCTCACTTAGGTAACCCCTGCAATGGGCGCCAAGGCACCATTTGACTCAAGGGAAAGGACTTTAAATAAATTCGAGAATAAGATCAATAGTACGAGATATATTCAATGTCATTTAGAATTTAAATCATTCACCATGTTTCGAAACCGCTGCCTCATTCAGCTAGATCTCAGCATGTACTTGATGCAGTATTTAACACTCTGTGATATTTTATTGATCCTGTCATATCGGCGAAATCATCCCGCTCTCGTACTCGGATCTGTGTAGTAATGTGTGAGTCTCAATGCTCAACGCATTAAAAAACAATCAGCTGCAACTCGGGTGTCTCTGCACTTCATCTACTCGCGGCAATTTCATGGCCGTGGCACATGAATGTTTCAGCTGGAGTGTCTGGTAGAGTAGCGATCCCGTGTCTGAGGTGGTGTGAAGGAGGGGTTTCTCAGAGCCGGGTAACTAACCCTTAACAAGAGGCCTGGAGACCTCCAGCGGTATCCACTTATCATCTCTAAATATTAGCCTGACCTCTCAGCCGGTCGCTTCCTCCCCGAGGGCAGGCAGGAAGAGGGGTTTTCATTGGCCATGGAGAGCACTCCTTTCGGATCAAACGATGATCTAACACGCGACTTCACGAGGCTTTGATCGTTTCGAGTCCTATTCAGTGATAGGAAAGGATTGTGTTTGAAGGAGGTTTAAGGCAATGAGCATTAGAGTGTGTGTACACTTTAGAGACATCTACTGTGCTTGAGTGTCATTCCTCTGAGTACATGCATTTTCTGGAACTTTTGGAGAGCACTTGCTTTTCTGAAAATGTCCTTGCAAATGTAGTAAAACCTGCTGGTCTCATCTGTACAAAATATTCATGAAATAGTCAATAATTAGTGTACAGTAACACAATGAAATAGTTATTGATGTATGTAGTGACTAAACGAGACTAATATCTAATCATCTCACAGGAGATGCCATAACGTCACGTTATAACCCACGACCCACATGCACTCAGCTAATGATTCTTCAATTACACTGCAAACATGCCTCCGCCGGGTATATAGCCTCCTATCCCCAACTAGAACAAATGCCTTCCTGATTCGCAGCAAATTAGACACATGGCAAATAATACCTAACTGGCTGCTGTTGTGTTTGCACTGTGCATGCATAAATGAATTGGTAAAAGGGGGGAGTGGGGCTAATGGTTAAGATGCAACGTGCGTATAATTGTACAATTAGGCTCTTATCATCATGTAGGACCTCGCCATTACTGACTGCTATTAGGGAAAAATAATAAAATGGTAAACAGATTATAAGTGCAATATTACTGCTAGGTGAAATTGATAGATTCATTTAGCAAGGGTTTATGATTAATTTGGGCTCTCCCTCGGTATAGCAGTCTGGGCCACAAAATGCTTCCGCTGCGTTAGAATATCAGAAACATGCAAACAAACTTCAGTCGGCCATTCTCTCTCACTTATACTCTCTCTCGCGGGATATACTGTAACCCTAGCCAAAGGATGCCAAAAAACCTATGCTGTTAATTGTGTAAAATATTTTTAATAGAAAATTAACATGTTATTTTTGACAGCTCTAAATAATAATATAGCTGCAAGCAGCAATTATCGGGGCCAAGCGCAAAGACAATAAGACATGCCAACATGGCTGGGAGTGTCAGACCAACTGCAACAATGAGTAATTAAAGACATTTAAAGATGATTTTATGCAAAATGGCTGAAAAATCATATATACAGTAACTGATAATATGATTTAATGGTTTATCACTTTCGACCAATAGGTGGCACAGTTCGAATAAATGATCTAATCGGCTTGAGCCCAGGAATCAGAATATTATTTTTTTTGTCTCTAGCCCTTATGGTTCAAAAGTTATTAACGTAAACATGAGTGCAACTTTGGACAGGTGGTGGCACTAGAGGGATTGAATTAGAGACTCCAAAATTGGTGTGATTAATGTCTGGACTGACCTCTATCAGTGTGCCAAATTTCATAACTTTCCCGCAAGCGGGTCTATGGGCTGCCATAGACTTCTCTAGCAGAATAATAAAGATCGCCAATGATTTCAATAGGTGCCTATGCACTTTCAGTGCTTGGCCCCTAAACATAATGCAATATAATATTTCTAGTCCTAGTATTGACTGCTAAAATATTAGTATTGTGACAACCCTATTAACCAGCACCATTTAAATTTCATCAGCACAATCCACCATAGTGACCAGCCTGCAGTGACAGGGCGGCTGCCAGTCATTTTCTTTCCCTCCCTAGCTGGATTTGCATTGTGTGATCTTTCTGGGTGGAATTGAGTGGGGTGGGGTAGGGGGATACAGTTTGGCGGGCAGCTGACGCCAGATTCAGCTCAAGGTCAGCAGGAGGGCTGCCTGTGTGCGAGTGTGTGTGTGTGTGTGTGTGTGTGTGTGTGTGTGTGTGTGTGTGTGTGTCTGAGCAAAAGCAGCAATACCTACGTGGGAGGGATGGCATTGCGAGTCACCTCGCTGAAATCATCGGCAGAGCCCTTGTGAACGAGGTGTCATTATGAGTATGAAATACAACCAACCCCCAACCCTGTGCCCAATTTGGTTGCCAGGGAACTCTGATGTCTGATTGGAGAAAAAAGGAAAGAGGAAAAAAAACAGAGGGAGAGGGTGATGGAGAAAAAGAGAGAGAGAATAATGCCACTTCAGGGTGTAGGCTGCCATACTGCTTGCTGTATCAGTTAATGGTTTCTCTCTCCTGCTCTGCTGACAGTATTTTAGACGTAGCTCAACCTGCTTTGTGTGCACCATAGCACTTACAGGTCTGAAAGCTCATGCTAGGCAAATGCACAATGTGAAAAGTAAGCTATAGATAGTGTTAGAGCGAAAAACAGACAGTGGTTCTTTTTTACAGGTGACACTTCCTTTCACGGCTTTCTCCACGGCACAGCCACATCCTCCCTGGACGAAGCATCCACTCAGTGGAACTGGCACACGCAAGTGTCAAGAGCTCCTCTTTTATGTCCCTGGCCTATTCTAGAACCATCTGCAGCTGGGGCCTCAGAGGCCCATTGGACCCCGCTTTTAATTATCTTCATCTCTCACACTTCACCACACCCCCGTTTCTATTTCCTCCCTCCCCCTTAATGTGAACACGTACACACCTTTTGGGGGGGGGGAGCAGGGAATTGCACTGTTTCTTTAAGAGAATGGTTGTCTGTCGATGCCTTCAGAGACTGCGTGTTCACTCACAGCAGAGACAAATGACATGCTGAGGTTAATGCTCAGGTGTAATACACAATCAATTTGAGCTTTCTTATGTTTATGACGAGAAGGATGGTTCAAAGGGATAGTACGCTTAAAAATGAACATCATTTACTCAGTTTTTCATGTAATATTTACATAGATTTTTTTTCAGGTTTATTTCAAATACTGAAAATGCTTTTTAAATAAAAACATTTTTAGAGAGAGAAAATGACTCAATGTTCGAAATAAATAACATTGTATTTTTTATTACTGATTGTTTATTTGAATAATTACTTGGATAATTATAATATAATATAAAATATATGGGAAATATTTAAAGGCTCCAAATAATTGCTTAAAATATATATTTTTATAATGAAAAAGACGATTTAAAACTCATCCTCATGTTGTCCCGAACCTGTATGAGTTTATTTTTGTGCGGAAAAGAGATATTTAGTGGAATGTGCACGCTGCTCTTTTTCCATACAATGAACGTGCATGGGGACTAGAGATAGTTGTGAAAAAGAGAAACTCGAACACTGTTCTAAATATCTCCCTTTAACATAAAGGAGAGTATTTGATGACAGAATACATTTTTTGGTGGAAGGACTATCCCTTTAACAGGCATTTTGACCATAATTTCACATTCCAATAGAAATCAGAACAGAACTCACAGCACAACTGGCCCTGTGAATGTGCTCAGTATCTGAAATCCATCTCCATTTTTGGAGTGTGTGTTTTTTGCAGCTCTGTTCCTGTCTCTCATTACTGCTCACTGAAGAACACTCTGCCTCAGGATTCTGATTTCCTAGCAACAGCCTGCCACCAAACATTTGGCACAAGTTCAACACCCCTCCCTCCTTCATCTTCCCTCCCCTCTTTCTCTTCTTCAGTGAAAAATGGCTGTTCTGCCTGCATGCTGTCCTCTGCCATGCCACGGTGGCAGAGCGGCACGCTGCCCGGCCCGGCCCGAGCCTCTATTAACTCTCATCTCGTCCAATTGCACCCTTCGGTAGCGGGCGCACTGGGAGTCGGCAGCAGGCATCATTAATCAGTGCTTTACCGCACAAACTCCCTCACGCTAATCTGATTTACAGATGAATGAAACCGAGGAAAGAGGGAGGGGAGAAGAAGAAACGAGATGAAAAACAATCAAGAGTATTGCTGTTAATATTTACAGAGCTTGCAAGGCGGCACAGTATTGATATTCCCGAAACACTCTTTGTTCTAACCTCTGACATTAAGTATTAGTGTAGAAGTATAACTTCTCCAATTATTTTAGCCCGAACTACATGACAAAGTGCATCCAAACATCATTTTAGAGATGATTTCAGCCTTACTGTAAGTTAGTTGAGGTGGAATCTGTACTTTGTCTAAATTACTGTAAATTTATGATATAATAGATTTTTTTTTTATTTGCTTATAAAAACTATTTGAATCAAGATAATGAAAAATACAATATATAAATATATTTACATATATTGTTTTGATATTTTTATAAAAAGAATAATTATATATTTTTATATTACTTAAAAATATAAATATATTTAAATACTAATGTATAGTAATATAACTACATATCGTCCCCTTGGAATTATAAGGTTCTATCTGACATTTTTGTCAAAATTGAGTTATTCACATATTCTTATTCTGTGACAACTTGTTTACATTATGTGATGCGTTTTGTACATTTAGGGTCCCTGTTATTTTTATGTTTATATGTATATATATATATAAAAAAAACATAAATATATACAGTATATATATATATATATATATATATATATATATATATATATATATATATATATATACATATACATATATATTATTTTTTTTATTTTACCCACCGAATTGACAACACGCTGATGATGCACGTTCGTTTACAAACAAATCAATGTCAAGATGCAGCCCACATAGATGATGAGGACAGGACGCAATGTCATGTAAAGTTCTTTAGTGTGCTTGAATAATTGCAATGTGAAACCAAACCATAACTTACCGAATGTCTAAAATGTATCAAAACATGAACTTTGGTGCGGACTTTAAGGTGTGAAAACGCCCCAAAGTCAAGTGCTGAATGTCAAGAAAAAAAAAAGAAAAAAAAGCAACAATACTTGAAATGCTGAATTATTGGTGCTTTTTTAAAACATTTTTTATTGACATTCAGCACTTGACTCGGTAAGTTTTGGTTTGGTTTCACATTGCAATTATGCGAGCACATTAAATAACTTTACATGACATACTTACTTGACATACCACTATTTTTTTTATGCCATGCAAGTACTGGTATTTCCTTAAGGAAATGCATATCTAGGGTTTCAATTGAACACCATCAGGGTAAATTAAAATCAATCCCTGAGGTTAAAGTGAGCGAGTTGCTTGGTTTCATGCTTACACAGGGATGTCTTCCACTCTGAACACAAGGTCAATGGAGATTACAGCTCAAGGAGGCCTCCCTTATCACTGCACAGAAGCATGCCACAGTGCATTAAGTGGAAATGGCGCTGGATGGTCTCCACTCAGCCCTCTTTAAAAAACAATCTCAGCAAAATGCACCACGGAGGACTATCGAGCAGACCTCTGCACTCACGATTCACAATATGTCCTTGTTTACCATTAAATGAGTAAATCTAGCTGGTTACCGAGAGGTGCTTAGGTGGAAAATGGAGCAGCCCTGATTGATACCATGATACGGTACAATTTTAGGGCCATGATTCCATAAATAGCAGATAAGAATTCTGCCAGTGGACTGGGGTACCGTCACAATGTGCTCTCCTACAATGTCAAGGGAGCTAAGAGAAAATCTTACCAGATCTGTAGTAGTCAAGTGTAAGAGCTCTCTAAGGGGCTGGGCTGAAGATTGACCACCACTGTATTGTGATCTCACAGATGGGCTCAAACGGTTGCCAGTTACATGGCAATTACATATTTGCACAGCCACAAATGATAAATCCAGCCTAACTCACTACAAACCCAGCCAACATATTTGCATTTTAAATGAATTGGAATGCAATCATCACTTTTACGAAGAGGACCCAAAAGGTGGATGAATTACAGTTTCGGGTATTAATATATTTCCTGTTTCGTTCCTGATTCACCAATTCTTTGTTTGATTCAATATTAGTGTCAAATTAAAATCAAGTTACTAAAATAACATCAAGATATCATTACTTCCATTAATTGCTGGAAGCAATAAAAACATCCATAATGTTTTAATATTTGTTGACAGACAGATAGACAAATAGATATACAGACAGACAGAGACAGATATACCGACAGACACCTAGATATGGAAAATATAAAAATATTATTTTATTAAAATATAAACTTGATGCTAATTTATTAACCACTCAGATGAATCTACTGTAGTATGTATTTGACTAACTAAAAAGAACTGGTTCATAATTGTTTGTGAATATTACACTGGTTATGCTGTATATATTATGCAGGACATAAAATTAAATAAATTATCTTGGGATTTTATGACTCGATATCTAGATTGACGATCACAATTAATCAGAAAATCTATATTTTTAACCAGCCCTAATGAATTAGTCTAGATTGCATTCATTAGACAATAAGGCAAGAGTCTCTTTGTGCAAACAGAGGAGAAGAGATATTCAAAAACACAGAGAGAGAGAGAGAGAGAGAGAGAGAGAGAGAGAGAGAGATGCGGCTTGATGCATAACAAGGACAGACTGGCTGGTGCCACAGCCTGTGATGGTTATGTGGAAGAGGAAATCGCTTGCATAATCCTGCGTCAGTCGAATACAGAGACTCCCAGATAACCAGCAGGACTACGAACAAGAGCACTCAGTTTATTTGATCAACTGGCCTGTTTTCAGTTTCTCAGTTCAAACTATCAAGATCTGACGCCTAGCCAAAAAAAGCACTGGAGTCCCTTCTCA